>OU343223.1:21625898-21781432 GCA_910596185.1 Chrysanthemum makinoi | reverse complement strand
TTAACCTCGACCCGGAGAGGTCCATCGTTCCGACACTTGGAGCTTCCCAACTCACTAAGATTTTCTTAATACCATACGAGCACATCAACATGATTTTCAACTACAAACGAGACCAAATCTCACAACCATCCTGTATTAGTTACCTTACCACATGAGGTGACTTGTTATCATTTCATAAATCTTGTTTTACTTTAATAGACCACGAAATAACACAAAAACTTCTTATGGTATATATATTTTGGAACTATCGACCAGATTTAAAATGTTTTATATGTTTTTGCTCCATGAAAAACATAACACAAGTTATATATGAACTCGTTTAAAACAAAATAAAATTAATAACGGGCGTTTGGGGCTTACCGAGAGGAAAAAGAGAAGAAACGAGTGGGTTGGTGTCCCATACGAGTACAACTCGTATACCAAGCTTGGAACCCCAAAATAAAACGTAAATCCTCACAAAAATTAATAGTCCGATTCTTTGTTTTAAGATCTGAGGCGCGTGTGTGAGTTTGAACGCAAGTGTGTTATGTAAATAAAACCACGAGATCCCGATCTACAAGATGGGATGGGTGGTGTTGATGTAGGAGATGGTCGGAAAAAGTGGCGGCGCCGGAACCCTAGATGGGATCGCCGGAAAACTTAGAGAGAGAGAGGAGTGATAATTGTGTGTGGCCACACCCAAAATCTCCCCTAAATATGTTTAGAAGATTTGGTAATCTTGTTCAATCACTTATAACGAGAAACAGAATGGTTGAATAAAGAATGACTTAATTCCATATCTTTATTTAACATGGTATTAGAAACAAAAGGATAATAATAATGAGAAATCATTAAAAGGTTTTCCAGAGCCTTGCTCGGTTGTACTAGAGCATCGAAGTGTTGCTAGAAGCTAACCGATGTGATCACTCTATTAAGATATGTCCAAGTGGGAGCTGTTGGTTTTATGGACAATAAATTAATAGGCGTGTGTTAGGATCGAACTCGAGACTATGGGATTGCACACTTTACGTATGAGAATTTAAAGTTAATAATTAAATATAAATGTTATATTTATTTATTTGTTAAACGAAATAACTAACGGACGTTAATTAATTAATGTAATGGACTAACGGTCGTTAAATGTTTATGGAAAAGGATTAAATTGCAAAAGTTGGGAAGGTTCCGGAATCCCTATGGGATATCCTATACCGATCGGCCAAGGATCAAAACAAGGAAAGAAAACCAACTTGTTCACCAAGTTTAGTTGGGTATATAAACAAGGCTAGGGGTTTTATTTTTCCATCTCTTGTGCTCATTAGCTAAACCTAAAATTGTTTTGTGTGTGTGTTTTGCTAAAACCGGTCGAACACCCTTCATAGGTGTCGATCCACTCTTTTCCAAACATCAAGTTATTTGGTTTGATAAAAACTAGCGGTACTTTAATTCGGTTTAGTACGTGTGTACAAGAACTTAGTAATAACATACTTTTGTTATTATCTTGGATTGAATTACAAAACGGTAAGGGGTAATTCACATAATCCTAACTAAATCAAATTAGGGTTCATCCGTTGCTAGTTTGTGGATTTGATTCTTGTTCGGCTAGAATCAACAAAGGTACGCATATTCTTTATGTTAATTAATTATTCGTTATACATCCTATACGCTTCCGCAATATTACTTTGATGGTTTGGTGATTATTTATTTGAATGTCTTGATATCTAATTCCAACAGGTTACTATGGCCAGGGACATTGTTCAGATATTGAAATTCACAAAGGCCAGTATTCTAAAAGGGAGGCGCGAAGGACTTGCGGCTAGTATCAAATATGGTTTTGACATAAAGAATGAGTAATTGGATAGATACACTAAGTATCTGAATGAGATGAGATAACTCGAGAGTGACGAAGACGATGAACACATTGAGTTTTTGCTTGCATCCTATTGGGTGCATCGAGTTTAAAATCATCGTGTAAAGCTCTAAGTATTGGGCCGAAAGATCCAATGCCTCAAAACTATCAAGGTATTCATATGAAAACTCTCAAGGTATATATGTATCGTGAGTAACCTACACACATCATTAAATACTTAAAAAGTTACTTTTAAAAAATAAAACAAGTGTAATGCACACATGGTACAACGCACATATGCAAAGTTAAAAGTATTTATGTAAACTTAAAAAAACGAAAGAAGAATTTGATTAAATTTTGAACTTAAGGATGGTTTTCATAAAGTAAGGTAATGGCATGGATACTTTATGTAACTTTTCTCATAGGGATGATTTTCGTAAGTCATTTAACTTGCAAAGACTATTTACGTGGCTTTGTGTTACTCGGGAACTATTTTTGTAATCGGATTGTTAACCTAAGGGATAGGTTTTGCACTTTTTGTGAGATAGGTTGTGTAATAATCGGTAGACGGCAGGGACCATTTTTGCCATTTTTCTTCCAACTTGTATAAAATAAAATTAAAATCAAAATAAAATATAGTAACATACCCTAATTCAAAACTAAACTAATTTATGGCTATGTTAACCACTTTTTAGACCATAAATAAATAAATTAATATTGAAAAGTGACTTTAAAACAACAATTTTAGTAATAAGCATAAATTTTGGAAACCAGACAAGGGCTTAAATTTTGTGAATATTTACCGGAATAATTTTCGGCCTAGTATCTTTATCCAAGAAATAGTTGCTCGAATTGTAGGATATCACCATCTTTTGATTTGAGGGTTGTTTGTTTGTGCTTCAAAACAACAAGAATCTTGTAAGAGTTGTGTGCTTGTGATTCAAAATACACAGCAAAAGAAGAAAGATTTGATTTGGGATGTGTGTTAGTTGTTGTAAGAGTAGTTGAGTATCAGTGAAGGAAAAAGAGTAGTAGTTTTGTTGTGTAGATAAAAGAGGAGATAAGCAAAAGAGGGGTGAGTGCAAGTGTTTGACTAGTTGTATGGCTGGTAGAGTGGTGACTTGGGTCGACCCTGTCACATCAGCTTTCTTTTTCCGATAACCTGGCGACGATTTAGTTGTCATAGTGGTGACTTAGTTAATATTTTTTTATTTTTTATTTTTTATTTTTTAAATTCAAACATTTTAAACAACTAATTTAAAATTCATTAAAAATAAAAACATTACAATATTAAATAAAAACATTAATATATTAAAGATAAAAAATGATACGAAATACATAAATCATAAATCTTAATCTGAATGCTCCCCGCATGCAGAATCATACGAAGAAGACCGATAACCGGCAAATTCCTCGATGTGAGCCAAACATTTCGCGTCTAGCAGATGTTGCCCAACAAATCCAGCAGACGAACTTGATGCACCTACACCATCGGTTTTATTCTCCCGATAGCTCCAACTGATTTTGATGCTGATGTTGTTCTGCATTTGTTGAACACACTCGCACAACGTATCAGCAATGTCTTCGTCTTTGCGGGCTTCATCCATAAAAAAAAATTTGATCACAGCTTTTCGTTTAGGCGTAATGTCGTTGCAAATCGTGTAGTTTTCTCTCATACGTTGCTTCTCTGCCCTTTCCTGCTCAAACAGTTTGATAACGTCTATAATAGCGTTTTTTCGAGCCTCGTCGTCTTCTTCGCATTGTTTTTTAACGTACATTTACATATCTTCAACGGAATGGGAGAGACGGCAAGTCATAATAATCTTGTGTTGATGAGTAGTTTGAGGTTGATTTGTGTTTGAAATTGTGTGTTTAGAAGTGTGTTTGAGTTACTATTTATAGGATGTAAAAGTGGTAAAGTTTTTTTAAAAAAAGTTTTTTTTATTTGTTTAAATATGAAACAGTAAAAATATTTGGATTTTTGTGTGCATACAATTCGGTCGTGACCACGAACTAGTTTGTCCAGATTGAGTACCCCAACCAACCACAACCTTGGTGCCACAATGGGGCAACCGAAGGCAACCTTGGCACAACCCAAAGGGTCGACCGACCCATTGCTACTAGCCTAATAAGGGGTAAATAGTTGGTCGGTCGCCATGCATGGACTCGTCCCCCTTGCTACACTTGGTCGTGAGAATTCGGTCATTCGGTCAGGAGAAAAAAAAAGGAAAAGGTCGGCTAGCCGACCGAGTTTGATGCACAAAAAAACCTAAAATTTGACCGTTTGGCATTGAAAAAAAAAACTTTTAAAATTTAAACATTGTTTACCTTATAAATCTGCATTACTTCTCTATTTTTATACCCAGTTTCAAGCACATTCTTTCTTATACGCTCTACACATTTCATCTAAAACAAATGTCTTCTGATCTATTCTTTTATACATCCTCGAATGATGAAGATGAAGTTAGTTGCGATTTAGCATTTTTTACGGTGGCCATTATTATGGTTATTAAAGCTTCATCTTTAAACCCAAAAACCCACGAAACCCGATAGAAAAAGATCGTTACGGTGCTCATGATCAGTAGTGGCTTACTTCCCTGAAAACCCAACATATGACGAAGAAATATTCTGTACACGGTTCCGAATGAGCCGAAGGCTATTCACACGCATTGTTCAAGAAATAACTTACCATGATCCGTATTTTCAACAAACTAGTGATTGTTCGGGAAGAGTTATCATTTACCCATTGATGAAGTGCTCCGCAATTCATTAATTGGCATAAGGCATTGTTCATGTGCTCTAGATGAATATCTCCAAACGGGTGCAAAAACATCCCGTGATTTTGTCGATGCTTTTGGTAAGGGTATTATGGGATTATATGGAAACGAGTTTTTGTGAAAGCCGACATATACTTATATAGAAAAATTGTATGATTTTTACGAGCAGAAACATGGGTTTCCTCGGATGACATGGGATAACAGGAAACATTGATTGTACGAATTTGTTGTGAGCTAAATACCCAAATGCATTGCGTGCTCAATATTGTAGGGTGATCACAAATCAGATCCATTCATTTTATTTGAAATGATTGCCTCTCAAGATTTATGGATTTGGTGTCTTCGAGGCGAACAACGACGTGAACGTTATGCGGCAATCGCCTTTTTTCAACTAACTATAACCTGAGAAAGCACCAGATGTTCCATTTGTGCTAACGACGTGGATTATAAAAAGGGATATTATTTTACTCACGAGATATATCAGGAATGGTCTGTTCTTATGAGGTGCATTTCACAGTTGGGGTCGACTGATACAAAGCGAATAAAGTATAAGAACACACACGAAATAGCAAGGAAATATATGGAACGATCATTTAGCATCCTAAAGAAACAGTGGGTTGTAAGAGCATATCCCGCACGACCGATGATAACGCTTTGCTATTTTATTTTATTTTGGGTAAAGAGGAGTTTTCTGGGTAAAATATATTACTCTAAAAAAATATTTAAGTACAACGGATGAGAGTGAAATCTCTAGCATATAGCATGCGTATTTTAGCTTACACTAATTAAAAGTATAGAAAATTTTGAGTTGTATAACAAACAACATGGTTCACTTGCCTCATTTCTTTAAGACGGTTATTGGCAGGCTTTAATGATATCTCATTTCTTTCTCTTTATTTCTGATGGTCATAAATTAATAGAACAAAACAAAAACGTGAAAAGCAAACACCAACGGAGCCTGTAATTATTTACTATGTGGAGCCGTTGGGATACATTGATTGTAAAGTTACCTTTGTTGTATTTTTTCTTAAAATTGACGGGGGTAAATGACAATGCATGGTTGAATAGGGCCATCTACGTACTAGTGTAAATGCATCTTTTAATATATATACATGTGTAAATGTCAAAGTATAAGCTAGTGCTGACATTTTAGTAAATCATTTAAGATGATTGAGACTTGTCATCTCTTGTTACTTTTGAATTTTGAAGAAGATATTAAGGTTGATGGAGGAAAATGGCTGATCATGTTTTAAGAGGTTAGTTGCAAAAGAACTAGAAGGTAAAATATTTGGTTGAGGAGAAATTAGAGTAAAGGTCATCAACAGTAGAAACAAGTAAAAAACATTTGGGTATAACTCTTTGTAGGCTTTTTAAATGGAATTGATTTACACAATTTGAAATTTGATTGAAACACTTTAAATGTGCATTAAATACTTGTATATTATTAAATACTCTGCATCAAATACTTGTACTTTGAGTGTGCAAATAATTTTTTTAGTGTGTAAACCATTAGCCTTTTCAAATACATATATGCATGGCTAACATCTTGCAAAGTGCTTTTTCAATGAATTAACTCTATGTACTATGGTTGGTGTTGGCCATAAATTATAATAAGATAACTCTTTATACTTTGGTTGATTATATAGTCAAAAATCTCCTTGTACTTTCGTAGTTGTTGGCCATACAGTTAGTACCATTTCTGAATTTACACAGGCTCTCTACATAATTCAGTTTAATAACAAAAATGAGGCTTAAAATAGAAAGTAAATAATTTTATAAAAAGATAAAATGTGAAATAATCATTTTCAAAGTACTTCGGCTAGCATTTTTCAATGCAATTTCTCAAATCATATACTTATAGTCACTTTTATAAAATATGCATATTATATAAAAAAAATTTAGGCCGTCATAATCTAGAGGGCCTTGTGCGACAACACATCTCGCACACCCTCATATACGGCTCTGCATACATTTCAAATCAAACATGATAAAAGGAAGGAAGTAGGTTGAACATCTTCATTGCACTTATGTAAAATCTTCTAAGTTATAGAAAAACTAGTTCTTTTCATTTGTTGTTAGAATCAAGGTTGTCAAAATCGTGATCCTGCTCGTAGGATCGTACGATCCTACGATCCTACACAAAAAAACGATCAGGATCTTAACAAAATCGTAATCCAGGTAGGATCGCAGCAGGATTGTAGGATCGCGCCTAAGATCGTAGGATCGGATCGGATCGTATAGGATCGCCTATTATTAGTTTTTTTTTTTTTTTTTTTTTTTTTTTGGCTTTTGGCTTTTGGCTTTTGGCTTTTGATATATTAACTTATGAAGTATAAGCTCATGTCTTAAAGCCCAATGACTAAGAATTTTTTAAAAAAATTATTATTTTGTTGTTGTTAATTAATTGTCTCTTGCAAGATTAACGAGTGTAAAATCATTATGTTTTTATGGACTATTTAGAAATTGTTTTTGTAGTAAACTATTGACATACTTGACCCAATTTTGTTCATATTTTTTTTTATGTTACATATAAAAGCATGAATATTCTAATTTAATTTATTTGGTTATCAAGAAAAAAAATTCAGTAATATTATCAGAATATTCTAATTTAATTTATTTGGCCATCAAGAAAAAAAATGTGTTGTCCTCTATTATAAATTATTTCATTTCATTTTCAGATAAAATTCTTTTATCTTCTTGCATTAATTTATATATTGTAACAAAAAAGTTACAAAATCACATGCTAATAAATTAACATTATCCTTTTGCATAAATGTTATCACGAAAAACTTATAATAAAAAAAACATTAAAGTAGGTGCACCGTGCACATATGTAGTAACTTTGTGCAAGTATGCATTGCAATACTATTACCGTACTTGAACATACAATTTTTTCTTTTATCATTCATTTAGATTCGTTTATCATATGAAATATTATATAGAAATATAAAACTACAACCCCTATACAAAAATATATATATTTTGATAAGATCTTACGATCCCGATCCGATTCCTACGATTACGATCTTGCAAAGCCAAAAACGATCCTAAGTAGGATCCCGATCCTGACAACCTTGGTTGGAATGATTCAAAATTGCTCAAGTTATTGCTAATTCTTTTTCTCTTTCAACAAAATATTAATATCCAAAATTCGTAAACTTCATAAATTAATTAAAGAGCTCAAACTTTTAAAAATAGCCCATGAGCCAAACTTGAGCTTTACAAATAAGGTTCGAAACAAGCTTCGCTTGAGCTCAAGCTTCTCCAATGCTAAACGAGCCGAGTGCGAGCCTTGTTGAGCTTGGGCTCGGCTCGGCCGGTTTATGCCACTAGTGAGGTTTGAATCCTTTTATAAGAAGTTAATAAGAACATCAGGTTAGCTCACCACTAGGGCACTAGGCTACCTTGATGGTGGTTTACCACAATATCTATACGTTTAAATTTTATCACAGTATGAAAGTAGTACTTTTGCTAACATATGTCTGTCACGTTATTCTCGAGTTGTTGAGGCATGCATATGCACCTTTTTGAAGTTTGACCCATGGAGGCATCAAGGATTTGTTGCATATATAACTCACAAATTTACATGTGTGGAACTATCTAGGAGGACTAATCAGGCACCCATGAGCCATGAGATGATTGAATCCCATGTATAACAACATATTTACATGCATCATAGCGTCATTTATATAGAAAAATGAGCCATGCATGAGGGTGATTATTAGGTATACATTTTCTCTCATGTGGACATGCATATATACATCGATCACCTATTTATCGTTTTAATCTTTTATAAACATATCTTAAGTATCTTCTTCGACGATAGACTTATAAAATACAGTAACCAAAGTAGATAGTTTATCATTTACAGATAGGTTGATGTATTTCATTAAAATTTTTGACCAACACCACCAAACTATCTTCTTCGGTGACTAACTTAAAGTTATAATGTGAGGTGATACAAGGTTAGTTGTAAAAGAACCAGGAGGTTAAACATTTGGTAGAGATGAAACTAGAGAACAGATGCATCAAAACTTCAAAAGTTGAAACAAGTGATGAATACGAGTTTTCGGGCAGTTTATGTTACCGATGGATATTTGTGCTACATGTGGTAGGCTTTTTTCAAAGACCTGAATTCTTGCCAAATGAGTTTTAATAAATCGAAGTGTACTTTGGTTGGTGTTACCCATAAAATTTAATGAAATACAGAAACCTTATAAAATCAAAAAACTCCTAGAACTTTGGTAGTTGTTAGCCATAAGTTCTAATAAAGTTACTTTTTTCTTTTTATTTTTTAGCCAAAAATTAATTGTATAAAAATCAAAAAATTTTTGACAAGTTAAAGGGTGTACAATGAACTATCATTGCGTAATTAATTACTGACAAAATAAAAATGAATCTGTGTATGTTGTATAAAAGCAATAATTGAAATCTTGAAACCCTAATTTACTTAAATTAGGGCCGAATGCCCTCTTTCATTTGTAAAAAAGGTTTTGTAAATTGTAGAAACACTAAAATTGCATGCAATTTTTTATGTGTTAATTAATGAATACTTGTTGTTATATCATTAATTGTATTCTCAAAATTCCTATAGATCAAAGTTAGTTGAAATTATGCCTTGTCAACAAGTATGAGTTGCATGACTTGTGGCAAAATTCATTAACTAAGAATTATCATGCATTGATCTATTTAGTATTTGGATAAAGGATGTTAAACAATTATTATTTATAATGAATTAAAGTACGGTATACGTTTAATTTCATTTATAATATTGTGTCATATATTTGCATGTTTAAATCCTTGAATAACTTAAGTTATTCTAAATAGTCCGTTGCCGATCAATAACATGGGAATGATATTGAATTAAGACAAATATCGTATTAGTTAGAATATTCTTGAAAGTATATTGATGCGTAGCATGACTAATTTCAGATGATATTCAATGTATTGAGTATAGGACTTATCCCACCCGCATGATAATACTTTATGGATCTTTGTCATTAAGTATATCATGGATATTTATCCTCGGACTTGAGATACAAGAGATATGTCATGGATGTAGTGCATTTTTGTGAAGCAATCTAACGCTACAGTACCGGTAGTTATAAGGGTTATTTTCAGAAGTGTTGCGAAATTTATGAATCCTGCTTGTAGTCAAAATGGGATTTGTTTCCTTCAAATTTATTTTGAAGTAGTATAATACTGCTGGGCCCTCGTAAGATTGTTAAGATGTTTGTATGGCCATACCCAGGTCTTTTTGTCAGAAGAATTGGTAATCTTAATGAAATATAAAGCGAGAAACATAGTAGTTAATTAAGAAATGAGTGAGATCCATATTCTTATTAACATGGTATTAGAAACAAAAGGATAAATATGATGATGAATCATCAAACTTAGTTTTCCCAGAAAACCATACACGAGTTGTACCGGGGGCATTGGCGTGTTGCTAGACGCTCACCAATGTCATTTCACGTTTTGTAAACATATCCAAGTGGGAGCTGTTTGAAATGTATATATTTACAAACATGTGAATGTCCGGATTCGAACTCGTGATCACGGGATTGCACACATTAGCGAATGAGAATTAAAGTTAATAATTAATGTTTATGTTTACGATTAATTATTGCACATTAAGTTCGGTTAACGATCGTTAAGTATTTAACGGAAAAATGACTAATGACCGTTAAAATGAAAAGAGAAGGACTAGAAATGGAAGACTTGGAAAAAAGTTATGGGTTCTCTTTGGGCTTGTCTACATGGCCGGCCAAAGGGTAATGGGTTTCAACCCAATACCTAACTTGTTCCCAAAGTTTACCTACTAGTATATAAAGAGGGTTAGGTTTTAGGGTTTCATACACTTGTGCATTGAATTAACCCTAGATCTCTCCTCTCTCTTGTCCCAATCGGCCGAACACCCCATTAGTAAGGGAGTTTGGTTTCGTTTTGCTTAAACGAGGACTTGTGTTAGATCTAGCAATCGCTTGATTCGTTTGGTTAATTCGTGTGTACAAGAACGTGGTTGTAAGACATTATTCTTACACCAATAAGTACTTCTTTGTTTTGCTTTGCTCGAGGGTTGTTTTGCTTTGCTCGAGGGATTTGACATTCGCAAGAGGTACGTTACGCATAATTTCAGTTAATTAATTTATTTGTTATGATCTTTAAGTCTTCCGCTGTGTACTCTTGATGTCTATATGTTTATTGTATGTTTTATATATTATAAACTCAACAGTGGCATCACGAGCCTTGTATAACAAGTAATTAATTACTAAAACACATAATTAAAATAAACATGAATGTGTTATTATTTGTATGCTTAGATCTAGGGTTTGCAAAACCTAAACCCTAATTTTGAGGGGGGGTGCGTTTTTTTTATGGTGCCCTAATTAGGGTTTTGTAAACTATTGTTTTAATTGAATTAGAAACCCTAAGATGCATGCAACTTTATGTGTATATGCGTAACTTTGATTTAATTGCATTAATTGTTAAGTGTAATTTTATGTCCATGATAATTATCTGCATGTTTTATCATGGATCTGCTTTTATTGTATGTCTTTCTTGTTTAAGTGATATACACTAATTATGATAGATCTAATATTGGGGAAGACCTCAATAATTATTAATTTAATCAATTATGTGCTATGTGGTATGTATTTAATTTGACTTGCGCAATCGATGAATCGATGCATGTGGTTCACCTTGTACATAGATGAAAACGGGTGAAAGTCTTAATTAAATATATGCATATTGACAGATCTAGAATTGGTTATTAATAGGATTTATCAAAACCGTTGCATGTGCTATTTGATATGCATGACTTTTTATTTGTTATGCATTCATTGTTTACTTGTTTATTTTACAAATACTTGCTTGTTTGATATGTGTAACAAGGGTATTTTTATAAGAAAATAAACTGACCTAAACAATGGTGAAACATGTATTTTTTAAGCGTAGTAATCATAATCGTTTAATTGATTGATGACTTTGGTACAAATGGTCTGAACGGCTCACCCACGAGAATGAACTAATAAAAGGGGTTTAAAGAAGTGCGCACAGTCACACTGGAAGGATGTCTAAGGTTGTGCTTTAGCGCGTACCTGGTCCTCTGCCCCCTGTAAGTTCGAATGGAGCTACTTAGTACGCCATTAATGTGCAAGCTCATCTTAAGGGCGAATTAGTTTTAATTCCATGCGCCACTTCGGTGGTAATTATCCGAAACACTAAGTGTTTACGCTTATGCAAAAGTACGGTATAATGGATGATAATTAACACTAATTCCTTGATTGGTGAACCCAATACCTCAATAAAGTTTGATGATGAAAAGCTTATACATTAAAACAAGATATAAATGTTTTAATAAAACTATGCTACAAAGATGAATGCATGACATCTTTGTACATATTTGATTTAACATCAAAACTATTACCCTTTAATTAAGTTATATGCCATCCAACGAAACGGAAACACCTAAGATTACTTTTTTATTTGCGTGAGATCGTGACTTAGATCGTAATCAAAGGGTAAAATGTCCACGTGTCGTGAGAGCGGGCATGGACGATTTTGCGTTTCTAAGTTGGACAACTTAATTGAGATTTGTAGTGAGAGCTGGCAACTCAAGGCATAAGATGGGATAAAACATGTTTACATGGCTATTGATATTGGCTATATGTAAATCCCATAAATCTAGGAATTGCAATTGAAATTGGCAATTGAGCAATAGCTCTACCATTTTGTATAAGGTTCATTACTAGCATATCAACTGACGTGATGAAATTATGACAATTTGGATCCTAGTTTTCAATAATAATTAATTGGTTATATGAATATGAACCTTGGGTATTTAATTGTTTATTGAAAAGGTTAATTATCGAAAATACTAAAATTGAATTTTGTAATTCTTTTGAATGTATAAATGCAACATTTAACCGTAAACGTGGTTTAGTCTTTGGTTAGTAAATTGATCCATTCTAGCATTTAAACAAATGTTCAATCGAGAATAATTTACTGATAAGACAAACGAAGTCTCTTTTCCATGAGAGAAGCATGAGACTCAATCCTATTCCTTTTCATGAATGAGAAAGTTATAATAGGAACATTTGAATTGTCTAAATTCTAATGTAACTCTTAGCAATGAATTGCACATCTTATTTTCCATAAAGATTTCATTACCCTCATTTGGTGAATGAATCCTTTGTAACAACATGAATGTTGGTTAACTGGAAAACATGTATATGAGTTACTAGATTAGAAGCTATACTAATTACCGCAAAAATTGGTAAAAGGCAAACTAGCATATTTTTATCTAGTTATTTTGCTTTAGCCTTTAAAGGTACTACATACCAGTATGGGGATGGTAGGCCTGTTGAGGAAGAAATTGCATACCCAATTTTTCGAGTTAATAACATTGATGGATAACCTATCATTCATATAGTAGAATACACCTTTTAGTACCTTAGTAATGATTACGTATGGTTCTTCAAAGGTGTAGGAAAGTAAAAGCAAGCAAGTTGTTTTCACTGGTTATGCAACACTTACAATGTTGTCGATTCGTGGGAGCATTTGTGTTACTGAATAAGAAGTTGTTTTAATGATTTCTAATTCAGTGGGAGCTACAAGCCTTATTTCCTGTGTAGTAACCCAGATTATCTTCAAAGATAATTACTTTCCAATTGTAGACACTTATGTTTTTAAGGATAGTCGTGTACGTTTCCTTACTAAACAATATAGTTCTACATCTACTTGTTATATCTATGACACAAATCATATTAATCAAATAAACGAACGTGTATCGTGTTGTTTATATGCTACATGATGTTGTTCCATGCACAAGTGGGAGAAATCTTATTGTGTGCAAGGTACAACACATATTAATATGATTTAAAAGAATTCTCTTGACTGTAAAGTAAGAGAATAACGTTCTAATAGGAAGTATACATTTATATATGTATGATTGCCCTATTAAGAACATGTGTCAAGATGATAACAAAGACTACTTTATTTTAAATATTTATGTCATTCAATATTTAAGAAACACTTGTAGTTACAATTTATGTTACGTGAGAACGTGAACTAGATTGTAGCCAAGGTAAAATATCCACGTGTCGTGAGAACGAGCATGGATGATTCTGCAATTTCTTACATGGAACATTTCATGGAATGACATAATTAAATGAAGTAATCTAATACTACCTTGAATTTGAGTATTCGTTGAATGACTTAAATATATGTAGTAAATATTAACTTGAAATATGAATTGAAACCCGATGTGGTGTTCATAATTACTTTAATTATAAATGTTTATGATTTTGTAAAGTCACAAACATGAAGTCTTTTATACAAGACTTATAATATAAAGTAAGACGTTAACTTGCTATGTTTTAAGACATATGCATGAAGTCAATGAGTTGATCAAAGACTTATAACGTATAGTGGGATTATAACTGTTATATCTTTTGACTTGGTCAAGAATACTTGTGTTATAATACATGCAATTGACTTGGTAATTCTATTGTACCATTAAGTTTTACTTTGTTGGTAAATATGATAAACCAAAGAGTAGATGGTTATCTTAAACATTGTTAGATTAATCTTACAATATTAATTCTAAGGAAATACCATAGTTTTATGGTATGTTCAGTTAGAAGAATCAAAATCTATTGGCATTGTTTGATTCAAGATAACTATAGTTTCTTCCAAAAGTTATCAAGGTTAGTAGATTGAGCATAGATTGAATATACTCAATAAGACTCCAACCTAGAAGATTAATAAGACACCATTTGTTTATGGAATATGATGAATCAGATTAAGTCTTATAAATGAAGATCTGAATTTGTTAAACTACTTATAGAGTGAGTTGTAACAAACTAATGTCAGGAACTGTCAATGTTTTTTTTAATATCCCAAAAGAGAACAATGTATTGTTTCTCTACTTGCTAAACTATTTAAAGGTAATCTTTGAATTGTTAAAGGCAAGTGGGAGTTTTGTTTAGATCTTGAAAGATTAAATTACAAAATACATAATCTTCTTAAATGCACTAGCAAATATCATGATGAGGCTAAACATGTATATGATAGACCTCAATATGATGGAATTGTCATTCATAGATCCGCAAGAATATCTCAGATATTTAATATGTTGAGGAATATGAGTTACAGGATCATGGTAAGCCTGTTAATCATAATGATAAATTTACCAAATGTTGAATTGTGGTAAATCAATCATACTATGAATGTTGAGATGCTGTCCATAAAGATAATCAACTTTAGATACTTTTAAATCTTTGTGTAGAAATCATATGGACAATATTGTACACATATTTAATGCATGTCTAGTGATAATAATATTAATCATATTTAAGCAATTAACTATGATTGAATATTCTTTCTAGATACATTAAATAGAAGTATAAAGATTATAATTGTCATACTTAGTTTCATTGATATGAAATTTTGACAATGAATGTCAAAACTCTTTGTTGTGGAATTACTTTTGCTAGGACGATGAGTAATACAAAGAAGTTTTATGAATTCAAATAATCCTTGGATATGTACAAACTGCAAGAATCCATGAATGGATATATGCAAGCATCTAAGAGATGTTTCTTATGTTTAATATTAAATCCATGTTTGATTTAATAATTAAAATAAGATAGCTCATAAGTATTCCTAAAGCTAGTGGGAGTATTATTTTCGTAAATCTTATATGTTGTATGGGCAACTACATTCCACCTAAATTAAGTTTTAGTTGGGAATGAAACTTCGTTTATAAGATTTGGAAATAAGACATACAACCTTGGAAAATACGTTTATTATTATAAACATATGCGGTAAAATAAATGAGTCTAATAGAACATGATAGATATATAATGAGATCTTAAAGTCTAACTTGAAGATTCATCATGTACATCATGTTGTAAGATTGTTGTGTCATGCTTGATTACAAGATGATTTGACAACATTGAAAGTTGTTAGTGTAATAAATATTTTAAAAGGAAATATGTTTGGATTTAGAATCACATTCCACAGTCTGGAGATGCTCCGAGATTCTATGGATGAAAATATGACAATTTGTTTCATAATTGTCATTGCCAACAAAACTTGAGTTTTGGTAGGCACCAACATTACACTATAACTGTTCAAATGTTTACGGATGTTTAAAGAGCATATTGTTGTATACAATGATGCTAGTATAATTGAGATGACACTCAATTCTAGTAATGGTATCCTTGATGATGACCATGTTGACTAGTTATGCTCAACTAAGAGCATAGTTGCATTATACATTAAAGAATAAAGAATACTTTAAAACTTTAAGGTTTTGAAAGATAATTGTCATAAAAGGGTGGTTCAGGTTATCACGCACCTTATGGAATGATATGACAATATCAAGATATGTGTAAACATATACAAGAAATTCACTTATTGAATTCTTGAAATTAGTATTCTCAAAATTCCTATAGATCAAAGTTAGTTGAAATTATGCCTTGTCAACAAGTATGAGTTGCATGACTTGTGGCAAAAAATTCATTAACTAAGAATTATCATGCATTGATCTATTTAGTATTTGGATAAAGGATGTTAAACAATTATTATTTATAATGAATTAAAGTACGGTATACGTTTAATTTCATTTATAATATTGTGTCCTATATTTGCATATTTAAATCCTTGAATAACTTAAGTTATTCTAAATAATCCGTTGTCGATCAATAACATGGGAATGATATTGAATTAAGACAAATCTGAGTATTAGTTAGAATATACTTGAAAGTATATTGATGCGTAGCATGACTATTTCAGATGATATTCAATGTATTGAGTATAGGACTTATCCCACCCGCATGATAATACTTTATGGATCTTTGTCATTAAGTATATCATGAATATTTATCCTCTGACTTGAGATACAAGAGATATGTCATGGATATAGTGCATTTTTGTGAAGCAATCTAACGCTACACGTAACTGGTAGTTATAAGGGTTGTTTTCAGAAGTGTTGCGAAATTTATGAATCCTGCTTGTAGTCAAAATGGGATTTGTTTCCTTCAAATTTATTTTGAAGTATAATACTGCTGGGCCCCTCGTAAGATTGTTAAGATGTTTGTATGGCCATACCCAAGGTCTTCTGTTCAGAAGAATTGGTAATCTTAATGAATCATATAAAGCGAGAAACAGAATAGTTAATTAAGAAATGAGTGAGATCCATATTCTTATTAACATGGTATTAGAAACAAAAGGATAAATATGATGATGAATCATCAAACTTAGTTTTTCTCCAGAAAACCATACACGAGTTGTACCGGGGGCATTGGCGTGTTGCTAGACGCTAACCAATGTCATTTCACGTTTTGTAAACATATCCAAGTGGGAGCTGTTTGAAATGTATATATTTACAAACATGTGAATGTCCGGATTCGAACTCGTGACCACGGGATTGCACACATTAGCGAATGAGAATTAAAGTTAATAATTAATGTTTATGTTTACGATTAATTATTGCACATTAAGTCCGGTTAACGATCGTTAAGTATTTAACGGAAAAATGACTAATGACCGTTAAAATGAAAAGAGAAGGACTAGAAATAGTTATGGGTTCTCTTTGGGCTTGTCTACATGGCCGGCCAAAGGGTAATGGGTTTCAACCCAATACCTAACTTGTTCCCAAAGTTTACCTACTAGTATATAAAGAGGGTTAGGTTCTAGGGTTTCATACACTTGTGCATTGAATTAACCCTAGATCTCTCCTCTCCTCTCTTTTGTCCTATAATCGGCCGAACACCCCATTAGTAAGGGAGTTTGGTTTCGTTTTGCTTAAACGAGGACTTGTGTTAGATCTAGCAATCGCTTGATTCGTTTGGTTAATTCGTGTGTACAAGAACGTGGTTGTAAGACATTATTCTTACACCAATAAGTACTTCTTTGTTTTGCTTTGCTCGAGGGTTGTTTTGCTTTGCTCGAGGGATTTGACATTCGCAAGAGGTACGTTACGCATACTTTTAGTTAATTAATTTATTTGTTATGATCTTTAAGTCTTCCGCTGTGTACTCTTGATGTCTATATGTTTATTGTATGTTTTATATATTATAAACTCAACAGTGGCATCACGAGCCTTGTATAACAAGTAATTAATTACTGAAACACATAATTAAAATAAACATGAATGTGTTATTATTTGTATGCTTAGATCTAGGGTTTGCAAAACCTAAACCCTAATTTTGAGGGGGGGTGCGTTTTTTTTATGGTGCCCTAATTAGGGTTTTGTAAACTATTGTTTTAATTGGATTAGAAACCCTAAGATGCATGCAACTTTATGTGTATATGCGTAACTTTGATTTAATTGCATTAATTGTTAGGTGTAATTTTATGTCCATGATAATTATCTGCATGTTTTATCATGGATCTGCTTTTTTTGTATGTCTTTCTTGTTTAAGTGATATACACTAATTATGATAGATCTAAAATTGGGGAAGACCTCAATAATTATTAATTTAATCAATTATGTGCTATGTGGTATCTATTTAATTTTGACTTGCGCAATCGATGAATCGATGCATGTGGTTCACCTTGTACATAGATGAAAACGGGTGAAAGTCTTAATTAAATATATGCATATTGACAGATCTAGAATTGGTTATTAATAGGATTTATCAAAACCGTTTGCATGTGGCTATTTGATATGCATGACTTTTATTTGTTATGCATTCATTGTTTACTTGTTTATTTTACAAATACTTGCTTGTTTGATATGTGTAACAAGGGTATTTTTATAAGAAAAATAAACTGACCTAAACAATGGTGAAACATGTATTTTTAAGCCTAGTAATCATAATCGTTTAATTGATTGATGACTTTGGTACAAATGGTCTGAACGGCTCACCCATGAGAATGAACTAATAAAAGGGGTTTAAAGAAGTGCGCACAGTCACACTGAAAGGATGTCTAAGGTTGTGCTTTAGCGCGTACCTGGTCCTCTGCCCCCTGTAAGTTCGAATGGAGCTACTTAGTAAGCCATTAAATGTGCAAGCTCATCTTAAGGGCGAATTAGTTTTAATTCCATGCGCCACTTCGGTGGTAATTATCCGAAACACTAAGTGTTTACACTTATGCAAAAGTACGGTATAATGGATGATAATTAACACTAATTCCTTGATTGGTGAACCCAATACCTCAATAAAGTTTGATGATGAAAAGCTTATACATTAAAACAAGATATAAATGTTTTAATAAAAACTATGCTACAAAGATGAATGCATGACATCTTTGTACATATTTGATTTAACATCAAAACTATTACCCTTTAAATTAAGTTATATGCCATCCAACGAAACGGAAACACCTAAGATTACTTTTTATTTGCGTGAGATCGTGACTTAGATCGTAATCAAAGGGTAAAATGTCCACGTGTCGTGAGAGCGGGCATGGACGATTTTGCAGTTTCTTAAGTTGGACAACTTAATTGAGTTTTGTAGTGAGAGCTGGCAACTCAAGGCATAAGATGGGATAAAACATGTTTACATGGCGATTGATATTGGCTATATGTAAATCCCATAAATCTAGGAAGTGCAATTGAAATTGGCAATTGAGCAATAGCTCTACCATTTTGTATAAGGTTCATTACTAGCAGATCAACTGACGTGATGAAATTATGACAATTTGGATCCTAGTTTTCAATAATATTAATTGGTTATATGAATATGAACCTTGGGTATTTAATTGTTTATTGAAAAGGTTAATTATCGAAAATACTAAAATTGAATTTTGTAATTCTTTTGAATGTATAAATGCAACATTTAACCGTAAACGTGGTTTAGTCTTTGGTTAGTAAATTGATCCATTCTAGCATTTAAACAAATGTTCAATCGAGAATAATTTACTGATAAGACAAACGAAGTCTCTTTTCCATGAGAGAAGCATGAGACTCAATCCTATTCCTTTTCATGAATGAGAAAGTTATAATAGGAACATTTGAATTGTCTAAATTCTAATGTAACTCTTAGCAATGAATTGCACATCTTATTTTCCATAAAGATTTCATTACCCTCATTTGGTGAATGAATCCTTTGTAACAACATGAATGTTGGTTAACTGGAAAACATGTATATGAGTTACTAGATTAGAAGCTAGACTAATTACCGCAAAAATTGGTAAAAGGCAAACTAGCATATTTTATCTAGTTGTTTTGCTTTAGCCTTTAAAGGTACTACATACCAGTATGGGGATGGTAGGCTTGTTGAGGAAGAAATTGCATACCCAATTTTTCGAGTTAATAACATTGATGGATAACCTATCATTCATATAGTAGAATACACCTTTTAGTACCTTAGTAATGATTACGTATGGTTCTTCAAAGGTGTAGGAAAGTAAAAAGCAAGCAAGTTGTTTTCACGGGTTATGCAACACTTACAATGTTGTCAGATTCAGTGGGAGCATTTGTGTTGCATTACTGAATAAGAAGTTGTTTTATTGATTTCTAATTCAGTGGGAGCTACAAGCCTCTGTGTAGTAACCCAGATTATCTTCAAAGATAATTACTTTCCAATTGTAGACACTTATGTTTTAAGGATAGTCGTGTACGTTTCCTTACTAAACAATATAGTTCTACATCTACTTGTTATATCTATGACACAAATCATATTAATCAAATAAACGAACGTGTATCGTGTTGTTTATATGCTACATGATGTTGTTCCATGCACAAGTGGGAGAAATCTTATTGTGTGCAAGGTACAACACATATTAATATGATTTAAAAGAATTCTCTTGACTGTAAAGTAAGAGAATAACGTTCTAATAGGAAGTATACATTTATATATGTATGATTGCCCTATTAAGAACATGTGTCAAGATGATAACAAAGACTACTTTATTTTAAATATTTATGTCATTCAATATTTAAGAAACACTTGTAGTTACAATTTATGTTACGTGAGAACGTGAACTAGATTGTAGCCCAAGGTAAAATATCCACGTGTCGTGAGAACGAGCATGGATGATTTTGCAGTTTCTTACATGGAACATTTCATGGAATGACATAATTAAATGAAGTAATCTAATACTACCTTGAATTTGAGTATTCGTTGAATGACTTAAATATATGTAGTAAATATTAACTTGAAATATGAATTGAAACCCGAGTTGGTGTTCATAATTACTTTAATTATAAATGTTTATGATTTTGTAAAGTCACAAACATGAAGTCTTTTTATACAAGACTTAGAATATAAAGTAAGACGTTAACTTGCTATGTTTTAAGACATATGCATGAAGTCAATGAGTTGATCAAAGACTTATAACGTATAGTGAGATTATAACTGTTATATCTTTTGACTTGGTCAAGAATACTTGTGTTATAATACATGCAATTGACTTGGTAATTCTATTGTACCATTAAGTTTTACTTTGTTGGTAAATATGATAAACCAAAGAGTAGATGGTTATCTTAAACATTGTTAGATTAATCTTACAATATTAATTCTAAGGAAATACCATAGTTTTATGGTATGTTCAGTTAGAAGAATCAAAATCTATTGGCATTGTTTGATTCAAGATAACTATAGTTTCTTCCAAAAGTTATCAAGGTTAGTAGATTGAGCATAGATTGAATATACTCAATAAGACTCCAACCTAGAAGATTAATAAGACACCATTTGTTTATGGAATATGATGAATCAGATTAAGTCTTATAAATGAAGATCTGAATTTGTTAAACTACTTATAGAGTGAGTTGTAACAAACTAATGTCAGGAACTGTCAATGTTTTTTTTAATATCCCAAAAGAGAACAATGTATTGTTTCTCTACTTGCTAAACTATTTAAAGGTAATCTTTGAATTGTTAAAGGCAAGTGGGAGTTTTGTTTAGATCTTGAAAGATTAAATTACAAAATACATAATCTTCTTAAATGCACTAGCAAATATCATGATGAGGCTAAACATGTATATGATAGACCTCAATATGATGGAATTGTCATTCATAGATCCGCAAGGATATCTCAGATATTTAATATGTTGAGGAATATGAGTTACAGGATCATGGTAAGCCTGTTAATCATAATGATAAATTTACCAAATGTTGAATTGTGGTAAATCAATCATACTATGAATGTTGAGATGCTGTCCATAAAGATAATCAACTTTAGATACTTTTAAATCTTTGTGTAGAAATCATATGGACAATATTGTACACATATTTAATGCATGTCTAGTGATAATAATATTAATCATATTTAAGCAATTAACTATGATTGAATATTCTTTCTAGATACATTAAATAGAAGTATAAAGATTATAATTGTCATACTTAGTTTCATTGATATGAAATTTTGACAATGAATGTCAAAACTCTTTGTTGTGGAATTACTTTTGCGAGGACGATGAGTAATACAAAGAAGTTTTATGAATTCAAATAATCCTTGATATGTACAAACTGCAAGAATCCATGAATGGATATATGCAAGCATCTAAGAGATGTTTCTTATGTTTAATATTAAATCCATGTTTGATTTAATAATTAAAATAAGATAGCTCATAAGTATTCCTAAAGCTAGTGGGAGTATTATTTTCTTAAATCTTATATGTTGTATGGGCAACTACATTCCACCTAAATTAAGTTTTAGTTGGGAATGAAACTTCGTTTATAAGATTTGGAAATAAGACATACAACCTTGGAAATAACGTTTATTATTATAAACATATGCGGTAAAATAAATGAGTCTAATAGAACATGATAGATATATAATGAGATCTTAAAGTCTAACTTGAAGATTCATCATGTACATCATGTTGTAAGATTGTTGTGTCATGCTTGATTACAAGATGATTTGACAACATTGAAAGTTGTTAGTGTAATAAATATTTTAAAGGAAATATGTTTGGATTTAGAATCACATTCCACAGTCTGGAGATGCTCCAAGATTCTATGGATGAAAATATAGCAATTGTTTCATAATTGTCATTGCCAACAAACTTGAGTTTTGGTAGGCACCAACATTACACTATAACTGTTCAAATGTTTACGGATGTTTAAAGAGCGTATTGTTGTATACAATGATGCTAGTATAATTGAGATGACACTCAATTCTAGTAATGGTATCCTTGATGATGACCATGTTGACTAGTTATGCTCAACTAAGAGCATAGTTGCATTATACATTAAAGAATAAAGAATACTTTAAAACTTTAAAGTTTTGAAAGATAATTGTCATAAAACGGTGGTTCAGGTTATCACGCACCTTATGGAATGATATGACAATATCAAGATATGTGTAAACATATACAAGAAATTCACTTATTGAATTCTTGAAATATGTATTCTCAAAATTCCTATAGATCAAAGTTAGTTGAAATTATGCCTTGTCAACAAGTATGAGTTGCATGACTTGTGGCAAAATTCATTAACTAAGAATTATCATGCATTGATCTATTTAGTATTTGGATAAAGGATGTTAAACAATTATTATTTATAATGAATTAAAGTACGGTATACGTTTAATTTCATTTATAATATTGTGTCATATATTTGCATGTTTAAATCCTTGAATAACTTAAGTTATTCTAAATAGTCCGTTGTCGATCAATAACATGGGAATGATATTGAATTAAGACAAATCTGAGTATTAGTTAGAATATACTTGAAAGTATATTGATGCATAGCATGACTAATTTCAGATGATATTCAATGTATTGAGTATAGGACTTATCCCACCCGCATGATAATACTTTATGGATCTTTGTCATTAAGTATATCATGGATATTTATCCTCTGACTTGAGATACAAGAGACATGTCATGGATATAGTGCATTTTTGTGAAGCAATCTAACGCTACACGTAACTGGTAGTTATAAGGGTTGTTTTTCAGAAGTGTTGCGAAATTTATGAATCCTGCTTGTAGTCAAAATGGGATTTGTTTCCTTCAAATTTATTTTGAAGTATAATACTGCTGGGCCCCTCGTAGATTGTTAAGATGTTTGTTTGGCCATACCCAAGGTCTTCTGTTCAGAAGAATTGGTAATCTTAATGAATCATATAAAGCGAGAAACAGAATAGTTAATTAAGAAATGAGTGAGATCCATATTCTTATTAACATGGTATTAGAAACAAAAGGATAAATATGATGATGAATCATCAAACTTAGTTTTTCTCCAGAAAACCATACACGAGTTGTACCGGGGGCATTGGCGTGTTGCTAGACGCTAACCAATGTCATTTCACGTTTTGTAAACATATCCAAGGGGAGCTGTTTGAAATGTATATATTTACAAACATGTGAATGTCCGGATTCGAACTCGTGACCACGGGATTGCACACATTAGCGAATGAGAATTAAAGTTAATAATTAATGTTTATGTTTACGATTAATTATTGCACATTAAGTCCGGTTAACGATCGTTAAGTATTTAACGGAAAAATGACTAACGACCGTTAAAATGAAAAGAGAAGGACTAGAAATGGAAAACTTGGAAAAAAGTTATGGGTTCTCTTTGGGCTTGTCTACATGGCCGGCCAAAGGGTAATGGGTTTCAACCCAATACCTAACTTGTTCCCAAAGTTTACCTACTAGTATATAAAGAGGGTTAGGTTTTAGGGTTTCATACACTTGTGCATTGAATTAACCCTAGATCTCTCCTCTCCTCTCTTTTGTCCTATAATCGGCCGAACACCCCATTAGTAAGGGAGTTTGGTTTCGTTTTTCTTAAACGAGGACTTGTGTTAGATCTAGCAATCGCTTGATTCGTTGGTTAATTCGTGTGTACAAGAACGTGGTTGTAAGACATTATTCTTACACCATAAGTACTTCTTTGTATTGCTTTGCTCGAGGGTTGTTTTGCTTTGCTCGAGGGATTTGACATTCGCAAGAGGTACGTTACGCATAATTTCAGTTAATTAATTTATTTGTTATGATCTTTAAGTCTTCCGCTGTGTACTCTTGATGTCTATATGTTTATTGTATGTTTTATATATTATAAACTCAACAGTGGCATCACGAGCCTTGTATAACAAGTAATTAATTACTGAAACACATAATTAAAATAAACATGAATGTGTTATTATTTGTATGCTTAGATCTAGGGTTTGCAAAACCTAAACCCTAATTTTGAGGGGGGGTGCGTTTTTTTTATGGTGCCCTAATTAGGGTTTTGTAAACTATTGTTTTAATTGGATTAGAAACCCTAAGATGCATGCAACTTTATGTGTATATGCGTAACTTTGATTTAATTGCATTAATTGTTAAGTGTAATTTTATGTCCATGATAATTATCTGCATGTTTTATCATGGATCTGCTTTTATTGTATGTCTTTCTTGTTTAAGTGATATACACTAATTATGATAGATCTAAAATTGGGGAAGACCTCAATAATTATTAATTTAATCAATTATGTGCTATGTGGTATGTATTTAATTTTGACTTGCGCAATCGATGAATCGATGCATGTGGTTCACCTTGTACATAGATGAAAACGGGTGAAAGTCTTAATTAAATATATGCATATTGACAGATCTAGAATTGGTTATTAATAGGATTTATCAAAACCGTTTGCATGTGGCTATTTGATATGCATGACTTTTATTTGTTATGCATTCATTGTTTATTTGTTTATTTTATAAATACTTGCTTGTTTGTTATGTGTAACAAGGGTATTTTTATAAGAAAAATAAACTGACCTAAACAATGGTGAAACATGTATTTTTAAGCCTAGTAATCATAATCGTTTAATTGATTGATGACTTTGGTACAAATGGTCTGAACGGCTCACCCACGAGAATGAACTAATAAAAGGGGTTTAAAGAAGTGCGCACAGTCACACTGAAAGGATGTCTAAGGTTGTGCTTTAGCGTGTACCTGGTCCTCTGCCCTATGTAAGTTCGAATGGAGCTACTTAGTAAGCCATTAAATGTGCAAGCTCATCTTAAGGGCGAATTAGTTTTAATTCCATGCGCAACTTCGGTGGTAATTATCCGAAACACTAAGTGTTTACACTTATGCAAAAGTACGGTATAATGGATGATAATTAACACTAATTCCTTGATTGGTGAACCCAATACCTCAATAAAGTTTGATGATGAAAAGCTTATACATTAAAACAAGATATAAATGTTTTAATAAAACTATGCTACAAAGATGAATGCATGACATCTTTGTACATATTTGATTTAACATCAAAACTATTACCCTTTAAATTAAGTTATATGCCATCCAACGAAACGGAAACACCTAAGATTACTTTTATTTGCGTGAGATCGTGACTTAGATCGTAATCAAAGGGTAAAATGTCCACGTGTCGTGAGAGCGGGCATGGACGATTTTGCAGTTCTTAAGTTGGACAACTTAATTGAGTTTTGTAGTGAGACAACTCAAGGCATAAGATGGGATAAAACATGTTTACATGACGATTGATATTGGCTATATGTAAATCCCATAAATCTAGGAAGTGCAATTGAAATTGGCAATTGAGCAATAGCTCTACCATTTTGTATAAGGTTCATTACTAGCAGATCAACTGACGTGATGAAATTATGACAATTTGGATCCTAGTTTTCAATAATAATTAATTGGTTATATGAATATGAACCTTGGGTATTTAATTGTTTATTGAAAAGGTTAATTATCGAAAATACTAAAATTGAATTTTGTAATTCTTTTGAATGTATAAATGCAACATTTAACCGTAAACGTGGTTTAGTCTTTGGTTAGTAAATTGATCCATTCTAGCATTTAAACAAATGTTCAATCGAGAATAATTTACTGATAAGACAAACGAAGTCTCTTTTCCATGAGAGAAGCATGAGACTCAATCCTATTCCTTTTCATGAATGAGAAAGTTATAATAGGAACATTTGAATTGTCTAAATTCTAATGTAACTCTTAGCAATGAATTGCACATCTTATTTTCCATAAAGATTTCATTACCCTCATTTGGTGAATGAATCCTTTGTAACAACATGAATGTTGGTTAATTGGAAAACATGTATATGAGTTACTAGATTAGAAGCTATACTAATTACCGCAAAAATTGGTAAAAGGCAAACTAGCATATTTTTATCTAGTTGTTTTGCTTTAGCCTTTAAAGGTACTACATACCAGTATGGGGATGGTAGGCCTGTTGAGGAAGAAATTGCATACCCAATTTTGCGAGTTAATAACATTGATGGATAACCTATCATTCATATAGTAGAATACACCTTTAGTACCTTAGTAATGATTACGTATGGTTCTTCAAAGGTGTAGGAAAGTAAAAGCAAGCAAGTTGTTTTCACTGGTTATGCAACACTTACAATGTTGTCAGATTCAGTGGGAGCATTTGTGTTGCATTACTGAATAAGAAGTTGTTTATTGATTTCTAATTCAGTGGGAGCTACAAGCCTTATTTCATGTGTAGTAACCTAGATTATCTTCAAAGATAATTACTTTCCAATTGTAGACACTTATGTTTTTAAGGATAGTCGTGTACGTTTCCTTACTAAACAATATAGTTCTACATCTACTTGTTATATCTATGACACAAATCATATTAATCAAATAAACGAACGTGTATCGTGTTGTTTATATGCTACATGATGTTGTTCCATGCACAAGTGGGAGAAATCTTATTGTGTGCAAGGTACAACACATATTAATATGATTTAAAAGAATTCTCTTGATGTAAAGTAAGAGAATAACGTTCTAATAGGAAGTATACATTTATATATGTATGATTGCCCTATTAAGAACATGTGTCAAGATGATAACAAAGACTACTTTATTTTAAATATTTATGTCATTCAATATTTAAGAAACACTTGTAGTTACAATTTATGTTACGTGAGAACGTGAACTAGATTGTAGCCCAAGGTAAAATATCCACGTGTCGTGAGAACGAGCATGGATGATTCTGCAGTTTCTTACATGGAACATTTCATGGAATGACATAATTAAATGAAGTAATCTAATACTACCTTGAATTTGAGTATTCGTTGAATGACTTAAATATATGTAGTAAATATTAACTTGAAATATGAATTGAAACCCGATGTGGTGTTCATAATTACTTTAATTATAAATGTTTATGATTTTGTAAAGTCACAAACATGAAGTCTTTTTATACAAGACTTAGAATATAAAGTAAGACGTTAACTTGCTATGTTTTAAGACATATGCATGAAGTCAATGAGTTGATCAAAGACTTATAACGTATAGTGGGATTATAACTGTTATATCTTTTGACTTGGTCAAGAATACTTGTGTTATAATACATGCAATTGACTTGGTAATTCTATTGTACCATTAAGTTTTACTTTGTTGGTAAATATGATAAACCAAAGAGTAGATGGTTATCTTAAACATTGTTAGATTAATCTTACAATATTAATTCTAAGGAAATACCATAGTTTTATGGTATGTTCAGTTAGAAGAATCAAAATCTATTGGCATTGTTTGATTCAAGATAACTATAGTTTCTTCCAAAAGTTATCAAGGTTAGTAGATTGAGTATAGATTGAATATACTCAATAAGACTCCAACCTAGAAGATTAATAAGACACCATTTGTTTATGGAATGTGATGAATCACATTAAGTCTTATAAATGAAGATTCTGAATTTGTTAAACTACTTATAGAGTGAGTTGTAACAAACTAATGTCAGGAACTGTCAATGTTTTTTTTAATATCCCAAAAGAGAACAATGTATTGTTGCTCTACTTGCTAAACTATTTAAAGGTAATCTTTGAATTGTTAAAGGCAAGTGGGAGTTTTGTTTAGATCTTGAAAGATTGAATTACAAAATACATAATCTTCTAAAATGCACTAGCAAATATCATGATGAGGCTAAACATGTATATGATAGACCTCAATATGATGGAATTGTCATTCATAGATCCGCAAGGATATCTCAGATATTTAATATGTTGAGGAATATGAGTTACAGGATCATGGTAAGCCTGTTAATCATAATGATAAATTTACCAAATGTTGAATTGTGGTAAATCAATCATACTATGAATGTTGAGATGCTGTCCATAAAGATAATCAACTTTAGATACTTTTAAATCTTTGTGTAGAAATCATATGGACAATATTGTACACATATTTAATGCATGTCTAGTGATAATAATATTAATCATATTTAAGCAATTAACTATGATTGAATATTCTTTCTAGATACATTAAATAGAAGTATAAAGATTATAATTGTCATACTTAGTTTCATTGATATGAAATTTTGACAATGAATGTCAAAACTCTTTGTTGTGGAATTACTTTTGCGAGGACGATGAGTAATACAAAGAAGTTTTATGAATTCAAATAATCCTTGGATATGTACAAACTGCAAGAATCCATGAATGGATATATGCAAGCATCTAAGAGATGTTTCTTATGTTTAATATTAAATCCATGTTTGATTTAATAATTAAAATAAGATAGCTCATAAGTATTCCTAAAGCTAGTGGGAGTATTATTTTCGTAAATCTTATATGTTGTATGGGCAACTACATTCCACCTAAATTAAGTTTTAGTTGGGAATGAAACTTCGTTTATAAGATTTGGAAATAAGACATACAACCTTGGAAAATATGTTTATTATTATAAACATATGCGGTAAAATAAATGAGTCTAATAGAACATGATAGATATATAATGAGATCTTAAAGTCTAACTTGAAGATTTATCATGTACATCATGTTGTAAGATTGTTGTGTCATGTTTGATTACAAGATGATTTGACAACATTGAAAGTTGTTAGTGTAATAAATATTTTAAAAGGAAATATGTTTGGATTTAGAATCACATTCCACAATCTGGAGATGCTCCGAGATTCTATGGATGAAAATATGACAATTTGTTTCATAATTGTCATTGCCAACAAAACTTGAGTTTTGGTAGGCACCAACATTACACTATAACTGTTCAAATGTTTACGGATATTTAAAGAGCATATTGTTGTATACAATGATGCTAGTATAATTGAGATGACACTCAATTCTAGTAATGGTATCCTTGATGATGACCATGTTGACTAGTTATGCTCAACTAAGAGCATAGTTGCATTATACATTAAAGAATAAAGAATACTTTAAAACTTTAAGGTTTTGAAAGATAATTGTCATAAAAGGGTGGTTCAGGTTATCACGCACCTTATGGAATGATATGACAATATCAAGATATGTATAAACATATACAAGAAATTCACTTATTGAATTCTTGAAATTAGTATTCTCAAAATTCCTATAGATCAAAGTTAGTTGAAATTATGCCTTGTCAACAAGTATGAGTTGCATGACTTGTGGCAAAATTCATTAACTAAGAATTATCATGCATTGATCTATTTAGTATTTGGATAAAGGATGTTAAACAATTATTATTTATAATGAATTAAAGTATGGTATACGTTTAATTTCATTTATAATATTGTGTCCTATATTTGCATATTTAAATCCTTGAATAACTTAAGTTATTCTAAATAGTCCGTTGTCGATCAATAACATGGGAATGATATTGAATTAAGACAAATCTGAGTATTAGTTAGAATATACTTGAAAGTATATTGATGCGTAGCATGACTAATTTCAGATGATATTCAATGTATTGAGTATAGGACTTATCCCACCCGCATGATAATACTTTATGGATCTTTGTCATTAAGTATATCATGGATATTTATCCTCTGACTTGAGATACAAGAGATATGTCATGGATATAGTGCATTTTTGTGAAGCAATCTAACGCTACACGTAACTGGTAGTTATAAGGGTTGTTTTCAGAAGTGTTGCGAAATTTATGAATCCTGCTTGTAGTCAAAATGGGATTTGTTTCCTTCAAATTTATTTTGAAGTATAATACTGTTGGGCCCCTCGTAAGATTGTTAAGATGTTTGTATGGCCATACCCAAGGTCTTCTGTTCAGAAGAATTGGTAATCTTAATGAATCATATAAAGCGAGAAACAGAATAGTTAATTAAGAAATGAGTGAGATCTATATTCTTATTAACATGGTATTAGAAACAAAAGGATAAATATGATGATGAATCATCAAACTTAGTTTTTCTCCAGAAAACCATACACGAGTTGTACCGGGGGCATTGGCGTGTTGCTAGACGCTAACCAATGTCATTTCACGTTTTGTAAACATATCCAAGTGGGAGCTGTTTGAAATGTATATATTTACAAACATGTGAATGTCCGGATTCGAACTCGTGACCACGGGATTGCACACATTAGCGAATGAGAATTAAAGTTAATAATTAATGTTTATGTTTACGATTAATTATTGCACATTAAGTCCGGTTAACGATCGTTAAGTATTTAACGGAAAAATGACTAACGACCGTTAAAATGAAAAGAGAAGGACTAGAAATGGAAGACTTGGAAAAAAGTTATGGGTTCTCTTTGGGCTTGTCTACATGGCAGGCCAAAGGGTAATGGGTTTCAACCCAATACCTAACTTGTTCCCAAAGTTTACCTACTAGTATATAAAGAGGGTTAGGTTCTAGGGTTTCATACACTTGTGCATTGAATTAACCTAGATCTCTCCTCTCCTCTCTTTTGTCCTATAATCGGCCGAACACCCCATTAGTAAGGGAGTTTGGTTTCGTTTTGCTTAAACGAGGACTTGTGTTAGATCTAGCAATTGCTTGATTCGTTTGGTTAATTCGTGTGTACAAGAACGTGGTTGTAAGACATTATTCTTACACCAATAAGTACTTCTTTGTTTTGCTTTGCTCGAGGGTTGTTTTGCTTTGCTCGAGGGATTTGACATTCGCAAGAGGTACGTTACGCATACTTTCAGTTAATTAATTTATGGGTTATTATACAAAAAAGTCACTAAAGTTTGCCGAAAATTTGTCCTAAGTCACTAAAGTTTAAAAGTTGTCATTCTGGTTACTCAACGTTAAAAAGCAAACATGTCTATACTTTCAGCGACTTTTACGTTTATTTTTTTTATATGTTAAGTAATAAAAATGTCATGTTTTTACAAGTTCATAACACCGTATGACAACTTTCATAAGTTCAGTAATGTGGTTGACAACTTTCATAAGTTGAGTAACCTGAATGACAACTTTTAAACTTTAGTGACTTAGGACAAATTTCCCGCAAACTTTAGTGACTTTTTTGTATAATAACCCTTAATTTATTTGTTATGAGCTTTAAGTCTTCCGCTGTGTACTCTTGATGTCTATATGTTTATTGTATGTTTTATATATTATAAACTCAACAGTTTACCACAATATCTATACGTTTAAATTTTATCACAGTATGAAAGTAGTACTTTTGCTAACATATGTCTATCACGTTATTCTCGAGTTGTTGAGGCATGCATATGAACCTTTTTGAAGTTTGACCCATGGAGGCATCAAGGATTTGTTGCATATATAACTCACAAATTTACATGTGTGGAACTATCTAGGAGGACTAATCAGGCACCCATGAGCCATGAGATGATTGAATCCCATGTATAACAACATATTTACATGCATCATAGCGTCATTTATATAGAAAAATGAGCCATGAGGGTGATTATTAGGTATACATTTTCTCTCATGTGGACATGCATATATACATCGATCACCTATTTATCGTTTTAATCTTTTATAAACATATTTTAAGTATCTCTTCCGACGATAGACTTATAAAATCATAACCAAAGTAGATAGTTTATCATTTCTGAGATAGGTTGATGTATTTCATTAAAATTTTTGACCAACACCACCAAACTATCTTCTTCGGTGACTAACTTAAAGTTATAATGTGAGGTGATACAAGGTTAGTTGTAAAAGAACCAGGAGGTTAAACATTTGGTAGAGATGAAACTAGAGAACAGATGCATCAAAACTTCAAAAGTTGAAACAAGTGATGAATACGAGTTTTCGGGCAGTTTATGTTACCGATGGATATTTGTGCTACATGTGGTAGGCTTTTTTCAAAGACCTGAATTCTTGCCAAAATGAGTTTTTAATAAATACGAGTGTACTTTGGTTGGTGTTACCCATAAAATTTAATGAAATACAGAAACCTTATAAAATCAAAAAACTCCTAGAACTTTGGTAGTTGTTAGCCATAAGTTCTAATAAATGTTTACTTTTTTCTTTTTATTTTAGCCAAAAATTAATTGTATAAAAATCAAAAATATTTTTGACACAGTTAAAGGGTGATACAATGAACTATCATTGCGTAATTAATTACTGAAACACATAAAAAATGAATCTTGTATTGTATAAAAACAATAATTGAAATCTTGAAACCCTAATTTACTTAAATTAGGGCCGAATGCCCTCTTTCATTTGTAAAAAAGGTTTTGTAAATTGTAGAAACACTAAAATTGCATGCAATTTTTTATGTGTTAATTAATGAATACTTGTTGTTATGTCATTAATTGTAAGTGATCTTGCGACATAATAATTATTGTTATGCCGAATCCATGTTGAAAACATTCATGTTTTGTCATAGCTTATTGTTTATGTGCATTAATTGTTAAGTGACTACACATGCGTTTATTGATAAATCTTGAATTGGGGAAGACCTCAATTAAAATTAATGAATCAATAATGTGTAATGTGGTATATATTTAGCTATGGCTTACACAATCGATTCGTCAATGTATGTGGCTCACTTGGATGCGCCATTTAAAGTCTCGCCAACAACAATACAAGTCTATATTTGGAACTAGAGATTATAACCAAATCTATAGTATCATGACCTCTGCTAGAGAATGGATGAAAATGCCAAACACAGGATTGGTAATTGCTTCAACGTATAACAAAGTTGTTGTAAGCCTATCCAACGATGGAGGTTGCACTACGAGTTTTCCTCTTTGGTGCAGTCCACCGCTATCAGACTCATATGAGATCATTGTGATTGTCCAAGTGAATGGTAATCATTATATTAGAGTTGCATCACGAGAAGGTTTTTCTTTACCGATAACTCATCCACTTTGGCCGATCACATATAAAAAGCAATATTGCATCTGGATGGGGAGACAAATATGTTAGTCGTCAAATGATTTTCGTGAACCTAAAAGTTATAATCTAACTTAATGTAATTATATAACACTCTTATGATTGAAAAGGCAATGTTTAATTAATGTTTACACATTCGTTTGTTTTTATATACTACATCCGTCCTAAAATTATTGTACTCATAAAAAATTACACAGTTAATTATTGTTGTCTGTTTTCCAAAAAATGACACTTATTTTCAATCGTGGGTCATCCATCAATGATATACCCAATTTTTTTGTCTTTCAACATGGTCTTCTAGACTTTTACAATTCATTTCAATGTTCGCGTGATACATGGTCTTTCACGTGTTGTATTGTGCCTTAGTACACTAGATCTAAGAGCATTTCAATATACTCCATCCATTCCAAAACAAAACTTTATCCACCAATTAAATATTATTCATACTAATTAAAATCCTTTTTGATTTATTGAAAAATAAAGTGAATATTTTTTCCTTTAAGGCAACTCAAAATAGAAAGATGGACATTTATTTGTGATGAAGTTATATCAAAACCAATGTCAAAATAAAGTGAATATTTTTATAGTAAAAAGATACGTAATAAGCTACACATGTTTTATTTAAAAGTTTGATACAAAGATTTGGTGTAAATAAACATCAGTAGTTGAATATTTACATCAAAACAACAACCTCAATGTTTTGATAGACATGTGAAAAATGGTCTAATACTATATAAATATTTTTACACATTACATTTGAATCAACATTAACCCATTTAATTTGTGACATATCTACGAATTGGTTTCAAGAACGATTTATAGTTCCAACAGTACTATGTATAAAAAATGTTTGGTTACCCTTTTTTATTCGTATAATATTGTCAAAGTGTAAGTGACAAATGCTCATGCCAAAGGGAAGACTCGTCATTTATCCAAAGTTGGCGCCAAAGGAGAAGACTTTTACGAATATTTTTCCCCTACAATGATTACATTAATGATTGGTAGGCTTGGTTGTGTGTGATGGTGTGGAGGGTGGTGTGTAAACCCACCAAGTTTTAGCATATTACATAAGTTTTCAAATTTTCTTTATATACACAAGACAAAAAGTAGTTTTTAGTTTGGATTGAATGCTGAAAACCCCTACTTTGTTTTAGCATATTATCATTGAAATAATAACAGCAAAATGCTATTCTCAAACAAAAATAATGTCTAACCTATGTTATCTATATGAAGGTAGTCTAGTCAACGGACAACACCGTTGTTAAGATAAATAGAGCGGCATGTTGAAACAATTGATAGGATATTGTCGTAATCACCGATGTAAGGTACATAACCTGCGTGTTTTTGTTTAATTGGTTAGATCTCTACAAATTCTTAATGAAAAAGACATGATGATTCAGTAACCAATATGCATGTGAAAGAAGAAAAAATAATATACATAAAAATAAAAAGAAACCTGATGAGTTTACGAGCAGGTGACGGGAAACGAAATGAGACGATGAAACAAAGAGCTAGATATTTGGTTTGGGACCGATTAAGAAGTGGAAGCAATGAGGAAATGTTTGGTTTGTGTAGAAATGTTGGGAAGAAATGCTGGAGAGTTTGAGATGAATATGAATATATAAAGTAGGCTTTATTTCTCAAAATTTATGACGATTGTTGGCCAATTTTAATAATATCCCATTTCTTTTTCTTTGTTTATGATGGTTATACATTTGACAGAACAAAACAAAAATGTTAAAAGCAAACACCAACCGAGAAAAATGTTAAAAGAATTTGATGGTGAGCGCGAAGTTCCTCAAGTGCTTGAAAGTTGCGGTCTAATTGCTCCACATTCTGCTTGATCGTTGCTATGCTCTAATTGCCCCAAGTTTTCTATCTAATTGCTATGCGCCAAGTTTTTTTTATAACTGGTAAACCAAGGGGCCAACTCTGTGTGCACGGAGACACGATGACATTTTATGTATTGGCTGCATGGGTAAATGAATTTCTGTTTGAGTATGAAGATGTTCTGAGCTTTTTAATGGGTCCTGAGGTTGGGCAAGTTCGATTTTGCCTTATAATGAAGTGCTACAAAATTTTGTGATCATTGGAAATCAATTAAATTTTTCCTAATTAGGTATACATTTTCAAATGTTTGGTAATGTAGTTCATGCATATATAAGATGCGACTCAAATGTCGATAAGTTGAATCATTTGTCGCGAAGTTTCTTTTTCGGCATGATATGTAAAATAGCGTTGATTATTTCTCGGTGGCTATATACATAACATACAAGTGATTATCTATTATGTATCTCTCTTTGAAAAACGTGAATTTCATTGATTAACAGCTAGTCTAAAATATAATATATATTTTATATGATTATGCATATTTTTAACACCGAGTATCATTGATAGTGAAACCAACTTGCAAGAGTTGGCCCGTTATAACAAAACTTGGGGCATAGCAATTAGATAGAAAACTTGGGGACATTAAGAGCATAGCGATCAAGCACAATGTGGAGCAATTAGACCCATAACTTTCAAGCACTTGAGTAACCCAGCGCTCACCATGAAATTCTTTTCTGGATGCGTAATACCATGATACAACCCTCGCTTGTATATGCTTTAAGTTCGCCATTAGCGGCTTATCGTCTTGCTAATCATATAAATGCGCGCACCTATTACAATTATAGCATAGATAATTAATTTCTCGTAATAAAATAATAATAGTAGTCTACTTAGAACAACAAACTTACCTAATTATAATGTAGCACATAGTAAAAAGACCTATCTTTAAGATCTCAAAGATAATCTACCTATTATATTTTACTTTCAGTAGTAATAAAAGTTTTATATTCAATGTAAATCGGGAAGATTAGCATTTTATTCCTACCATGAAGCGTAAGTGTCAAAGATCAAATCTTGAGAACAAATAATAAAATTGTGAAATAGTTTGAGAAAGAAAAGAAAAACAACTCATTTTGGAATTTAGAGCAAAACAAAAACTAACATGAAAGCTTGTTCTATACGGTATTGCTGGCTAAACCACGGTTTCCCAAATAAAAGCGGTCTCAAAATAAACCGTACTACCTATGCTTGGGAGGCAGTTAATGCCCACCGCTTGGAGCATAGCAGCGATCAAGCACAATGTGGAGCAATTAGACGCAACTTTCAAGCACTTGAGTAACCCCGCTCACCCATGAAATTCTTTTCGGATCGTAATACCATGATACAACCCTCCTTGTATATGCTTTAAGTTTAGCCATTAACGGCTTATCTGTCTTGCTTGTCGGATGCATGTCTTGCTAATCAGGATCATACGCACCCTATTACAATTATAGCATAGATAATTAATAATAATACACGTAATAAAATAATAATAGTAGTCTACTTAGAACAACAAACTTACCTAATTATAATGTAGCACATAGTAAAAAGACCTATCTTTAAGATCTCAAAGATAATCTACCTATTATATTTTACTTTTCATTAGTAATAAAAGTTTTATATTCAATGTAAATCTCAGGAAGATTAGCATTTTATTCCTACCATGAAACGTAAGTGTCAAAGATCAAATCACGAACAAATAATAAAATTGTGAAATAGTTTCAGAAGAAAAGAAAAAACAACTCTCATTTTGGAATTTAAAGCAAAACAAAAACTAACATGAAAGCTTGTTCTATACACGTATTACTTTGGCTAAACCCTGGTTTTCCCAAATAAAAACGGTCTCAAAATAAACCGTACCTATGCTTGGGAGACAGTTAATGCCCGCCCTTGTGGCCAAACGGTAGTGGCACTCATAGTCAACCACGCCTTCCCGGGCCAGAGGAAGATCATAAAAAATGACCAGATTAACCTGGATATAATAACTATATATTGTCAATAACAAGACAAACATAAGAAAATGATTGTAAAATATCAAAAATAACTTACCTTTGACTCATCAAATCCCGATTAATCATATCCACTGACTAAAGGGATAGACGTAACCAAAATTCTTGCTTCCCCAGATTTGAACTTGATTAATGGGTCATCTTCACCTCTCATTGGGTGCATACACAATGCGCCTTGTGATATACTTATTAAGTTCAGAACTCAATATGTCCCTACTTGCACCAGGTCTGGCATATATTATGACCTGCTCTTCATTGGACAACAAGGCTACTCTTACCGGTGCTGGCTGCTTTTGAATAATCACCATCAAGGACCGACTTATGCGGCTGACTATGGAAGATCGAATACTCCTCGAGGTTAACAAAGATCTGTTCCAAACGAACACTCTTCAAAATTTCACAAAAAAGGTGCTTACTTTGTTTGTCCATGTCGAGTAAGAAACTAGGATCTGGATAAAATGTAACAAAATTTATTAGCATGATTTGGAAAGACAATGTAATAATTTATGTCGAAGTATATACTTAGTTTCACACTTTGTTTTCATTTTGATTAGTTGTTAACAGTTGAGGGTTAAAAGTGTAAATGTTTTGTATTTTTGTTAGTTAGTTAGTTGGCATTTTTCCCTTTTTAAAAAACATGTAATACCTCATTTCTAACCTGATGAAATTGAGTTGATCATTTCAATTCTGCGTGTTATACGGTATAAGAAACCTTAACTTTGAGCATCAATGGTAGAATACAATTAGTATCGCTATGATCTAAGTTCCACGATGTGTTCTTCAATCGATAAACAGTTCCTTGATTCGTTATCATTTCGTGTTTATTAAAGTTAGGGTTTCCATTTCTGTTACAAAACCGTTATTTGATCTCGATTGTTAACAATAGTAGCGACTCCGGTCCCAATCGATCAAAACACATCAAACAATGCAAATTCAATCAATGATCATTTACACATTGCAAGTTTTGATCATCCAATACACCATTAATAGGGGAAATTGTCTTGGTGCCGTAATGTGAAGATGACACTTGGTGCAGGGTTCATTGATGGTTCTTCTCCAAAAACATGCATCAATTACAGATGCTAATTTGCAGAGATGGATTTGTTGTGATTGTATGGTCACTTGTTGGATCTTGAATTACATGGTTACTGAGTTATGAGTTATGAGTTATCAGATGCTTTCATTTATGCTCTGCATCTGAATTGTGGAGAGGTATGGAAAGACTAATGGCTCATTGATCCCTCAAGGTAATCTTAGTATTGCCGCTTAACAAGTAAAAAAGATGTTGAGATAAGTTGCAAAATTAGATACTGACACACGGCCTCAGACCATATCACTCCTCATTTTATCCTATTCATATCAATTAGATACCTAACTCATCCATGCATTGATTAAGTTGTCCAAACTTAACTGCCATGGGCATTGCATTTGCATGTTTCTATAAGTACGGTAGTATCTGTATAGGATAGTTTACAAGGTAGAAATATATCTCTCAAATTTTTTACCTATCAACCTTCGATTAGTATGTTATTTTCAAGAGTTGATCACTTAAGGAATCTTGTTAGTTCATGGAACATTTTAAACCGTAAGCCTTGGCGTAAATCACACCGCGCATCGGCGCATGCTCAAACCCATTTTCACTTATGCTTTTATTTTATGAAATACATGACGAAAGAAACCTTTTATTGTTGTTGGAATAGGTGGTCTCGGAAGTGCACAATAAGGTCGAGAGAATGTACAAGTCGTGCCAAACACAAACAGATCTTTCTCCAGATTGGCACAAGATGCACACCCTGCTTACTTAGGCTACGGGAATGGTAAGTAGGTTTTAATATATAGTCATACGGTGGTGACTCCCATAGTTGTTATTGGGTTTTTGGTTGAACGGCCATCAATAGTCGTGCTTCTGTTTTGTTCTTGATAAGGAGAGATTCATCATTGGATCAAGGTCATTGCGTATATAGGATCAAAATGAAAATTGAATTTCTAAAAATTTCTTTGGTTAAATAGAATCTCAAAAATATAAACTCCTTAATACATTTTACTTTTGTTACTTTTTTGCATCTCTAACTTAAGTATAAGCTTCTAATCCTTTATTAGAAACTAGACGAGTACCCATGCATAACAACAGGGTTTTATAGCGACATATCGTTTTGTGTTAAAAAAACTTTATGGGCTATAAACGAAAAAAAGAAGAAAAAAAGTTTGAAGATTTGAGGATTAAACATAATGTTTTGAAACCATTTTCGACCAGGGTGGTTTAACCGGTTGAACCGTTTCGGTTGAAAAACGGGACGATTTAAACCGATTCAACCAGATGGGTTGGGTCAAAAGCAGATCAAATTAAACCGGCCGTCCCGGGTCAACCCGGTTTTCGATATGTATTAATAGTATCCTTTTGAAATATATGTTTTCAACATTTCATTTTTTAGTTTCAACTTTTCACATTTTACTCTTTGGTTTTTCCTTTATATATAGTATAGTAGGGTACCCGCGCGTCGCGGCGACGAATACCTTGTGACGGTTAACCGAAGAAATAGATCTCGATAAGACCTGATTCACCAGTTTGTATCGATTTCAGCGGGTCTTCTCTGATTTAGTTTTGGATGGCTTTTATTGGTTAGCCCGACGGTGGACCGCGAGTTCCGGTTGAACCCGTTGGTCCGGTCCGATTTTCAAACTATATGTACCATCAACTTGTTAGCTTGTATGAAGCTTTGTGTATTTTATTAATTTGTATAATGTGTATAATAACATGTACTTTTCATTTTACGGTGTTTTAAAAATAACATTAATTAGTGTGTTTAATTATTTTGTATTTTGGATTATGTTGTAGCTTGTTTAAATTATACATTGCGAAAATTTTATTGTATTTTTTAGTAAGGAGTGTTTTAATTAGTTGTGTTTAATTTGGTACATATGCTTTTAGTCGGTTGTACAATGTGAATAAATTATTGTACTTTTAAGTAATGAGATGTTTTAATAAGAATATTAATTACGCATTTATCCATCTTTGACTTTAATATTTCATTTTAAAAAGTCCATCGTTTTTTCTTTATACGTAGTATAGATAATTGGACTCCTCTAATTAAGAAATATGGAGTTAATACTTTTAACTTTTAGGCCATAAAAGAAAGTGTGTTTGTACTTTCTTGACAGTGGGTTGTTGGATCAATAAATTTTCAAAGTTGGTTGTGAATTCAACATAAATTGTAAATTTAATGCCTTCAACAATCTCTCCATAAATAACATTCATTTCTAAGGTATATTTACCCTCTACTCCAATCATTTGTCATATTCATCACTTATTTAACCAAAAACCGAACCGAATTTATATAAATATATATTTTTTTATATATTTATATATAAAAACACTTTATATATTTAATATATATTTGTATATATAAAAAAAAGACCATTAAAATTTTATCCTAATATAAAAAACACTTTTATGCTTGAAATATTTTTTTGCCCAAACTCTATTTAATTAAATTAAAAAATATATAAATTCGGTTTTGGTTTTGACTCATAACGAACCGAACTTGGTTGGTTCTCGGTTGATTTAGTCACTGAATATTTTTAGGTTCGATTCGGTTTTGGTTATACCAAAAATTTAATCGAACAAACCGAATCGATTTAACCAAAAAAAGATGTAAACCCTACTTTAAAGTCTTTTAACATTTCAGCTATCCATCCTTAGATTCTTTTAGATATATTTCATATTCATTTATGTTTCACTTGTTACTAGTTGGTTTTAGGTTCATATATTCAATTCTTTGTTCACCTGCATTTAATTCATTAAATTTTATCAACTACTTTGTTTCACTAGACTAGATGGTAATATTTTAAAATCATTCCAAAACTGCATCTTTAATTCTTTCATATATAAGAAAGTGCATCACTCTACTTACTCACACAACAAAATACAAATGAAACTAAGACCAAATATGATTGGGTGCATATTTCGATATCTGAGGTGCATTTAAAATGCATTTAAAATCTATTTTTTCTTCAAAAATTAACGCTATATCGGAAAATTTCATCGATATCCGGAGACCCCATGAGACCCCATTGGTTCTATCACTATTGCTTACATTGACACAACACAAACGACTAATTAAGAATAAACTAACCAATTGCATCAAATATATATATAAATTCTATTAATAGTTTTCATAGTATAAAGCTACATAGAATATTCAAGTTCATTGGCATCTAAAATCGAGACGGCTAAAGGTTTAGGTTGGGAACCCTATAGATATTTGCCCCGTAGTGCAACTCGTTGTTATAAACCTTGATTTTTACGAATTGAACATGGTCCCCAAAATTTTGTCACGTGTTTTGTTTATTTAATAGTTATCGTAAAATATATTTGAACCTGATCACTTAGGCCAATGCTAATGGAAGAGTGTTTCTTCCGGTTGGTTACCCCGAAAGTAGTCGATAGCGTCTACTGGCGTGACCGAATCTGTACGACGCTGCGTTAACCGGTTTGTCCGGTACGTAGAATAAATGGACACAACTCTCTTTATGTTTTTGACTGTTGCATGCTTTTAATGCACAAAAAATCAAGGATTGCTTCTAAACATAAACAAGTTTCGTAGCACAAAGAAGATTGGTGCTCGGTCATAGATAATTTTAAATCAAGCAAGATAGATTAGTGCTCGGTTTCGAAGCACAAAGAAGATTGGTGCTCGGTCATAGATAATACGTAGGTTATGTAGTGTTTAGGTGAATTAGTTTTGGGTTGTTATTGGACTTTCCTTATTTCTTCGCTTGGGCTGAATTTTCGAGTAGGAGAATTTGTAATTCGAATTTTTGAGTATGAAATTCACAAGGCCTTTCAATTTTTGAGTGGGACAATTTGCAATATGAAAGTTTAATGAGTTCTCGTACGATATGTTGCACATGACAAACATTGGTTTCTTCATGTTAGATCATTTATTTTTTTCAAAGTTTCCTTTGTTGTTTGTGTTTTGGTTATGTCTCCTGCACAAATGTATCACAGATTCATCCAATTGTGTCAGGAAATCAGTAAATATAATGGTTTCTAGTTTATAGAGATATTGATAAACCCACGAAATTTACTTGAATTTTTTATATTGCATTTAATATTGGCATACTATATGAATGAAATTTTAATTAAAAAAAAATTACGGTCGGCATTGTGGTCACCATTAGCAAATTATGATTAAGTGTAGTCTTAGAGAGAGAAAGCTGATGTGGCAATGGGTGACCACAACATTTACGGTCATCATTAGCATTGGCCTTATATACCTAGTTCGCACATGTCTAAAATATCAAAGCTTATAAAACTAGCTCGTTTGACATGTTTTGAAAATCCTTCATTACCATGACTTGTGACGTTCATTAGAGTAGTACACAAAATGACAACACAGTCACTTTGTTTCTTTACTTCCTCTCTAGTCTCACACGCCATCTTCTTTTCTTTTTTCTTTTTTTCATCCAAATCACTAATAACAACATAAAGGTATGTCCATTGACCTTTGTGTAAACCCACAATAAGTTTTGAGCTATGCTACACCCACACAAGTTTTACACAAAAAAATTCACAAAAATGATGTAGCATGCCTCTTAGCCACTCAATGCTTTCACTAGGCCAACTAATGCTCCAACATGAGTGGCCAAGAGGCATGCCACATCATTTTGTGGATTTTTTTTTTGTAAAACTTTTGTGGTTGTAGCAAAATTCATAAGTTTTTGTTTGGCTATGCATTTAAGTCTTTTGAAATTTCACCTATCCACCCGGCATGTTCCCTCATCACTTCTATTAAGTCCATATGAGTTCATCTCTAATTTGCTTCAAAGTGTACCATTGTCTATGCATTTAATACAGAATTGTAAATATAGTCTGTTTTCTGTCCAAATGTGATTTTGGTCAATTTGTTTTATGTTTTTATTTAATGTTTGCTTTGGCGTGATATATAGGTGACCATAGATGCAAGTGTGATAAGCTTTTGTATGAAATTGGGATTGGTTTCTTCATGTCATTACTTGGTTTCTTTTTATTTTCTCCTTCCAAGATAGCTTCATTTATATCTATCCAACAATGGTAGTTGACATACTAAATGCTATTATAAAGCTAGTTTAATTTACAGCTCACTTTTATGAGAACAAAGGCTATTATAGAAATTAACAAATGACTATCGGTTAATTTACCTTTACAACATGTGCTACTGATTAAGAGCTTATTGGTTAATTAGACGCAACCATTAAAATAGGAAGCACATTAATATAAGCATTATTATTATTGTAGGACTTACAAAAAACATTTTCATGACTTTTAACTACTACCTCCGTCCCATATTGACTGTCTTGTTTGACTTTTTTAAGTCTTTTTTTTTTAAACTTTGACCTTAAATATTTTTGTTTGTGTTATATAATACTTGATGAAAGTTATATCAATAGAAATACATTTAAACCCTCATTCTATTTATATATTTTGCATCAAGTATTATATAACACAAATAAAAATATTAAAGGTCAAAGTTGAAAGAAAAAAAAAAGACTTTGTCTGAACGACAGCTAATATAGACGGAGAAGTCATTTATTTGAAATCAAGTCACGTGTGTTTGAGGTAAATATGTTTTAGTTTTTTTTTTACTGATATCTTCTAGTTATTGCATGCTTATTCTTGTTTTAGTTTGGATTGAATGCTGAAATCCTTTACTTTTTGCATATTAACATGGAAATAATAATAGCCAAAATAATATTCACAAACAAAACGAATGTCTAACCTGTGATTATTAATATGAAGGTAGTCTAGTCCACAGCCAACACCGTTGTTAAGATTAAAAAAAAAAAAAAAAAAAAAAGCGGCATGTTGAAACAAACGATAGGATATTGTCGTAGTCACCGATTGTGTGGTACATAACCTGCGTGTTTTTGGTTACTTGATTAGATCTCTACAAATTCTTAAAGAAAAAGACATGACGATTCAGATAGCAATATGCATGTGAAGGAAGAAAAACAATATAAAAAGAAAAAGAAACCTGGTGAGTGTTACAGCATCTGACGAGGAAACGAAATGAGAGAATGAAACAAAGAGCTAGATGTTTGGTTTGGGACTAACTAAGAAGTGGAAGAAGTGAGGAAATGTTTGGTTTGTAAAGAAATGTTGGGAAGAAATGTTTGAGAGATGAAGATGAATATAATGTTGGAGAGTTTAAGACGGTTGTTGGCCGATTTTAATGATATCCCATTGTAACAAACAAAAAAGTTAAAAGATGAATATAATGTTTGGTTTGTATTATTCCACACTATCCTAATCCCAACTTAAACAACTAACAATCCTCTCAATCAATCAAGACTCAACTTAACCGTTTCATACAAAGACCGACAACATGTATCAAGACTCCTACATCAAGACTCGCTCATTAAAAGTTAACACTAATAGATCTCAGTATGGTTTCTTTCACACCTCTTTTAAAGATTTAAGAACTTTAAAAGTTCTTTATAACAAGAAAACCAAAATCCTCACAGATCCATATTTAAGCTTTGCTTCATTTTATATCCGAATTGAAAGATTGATTTATAACAACTTTGTTATAATCATTTCTTTTATTCGTTGATGTAAAAGTAAACGAAAAACATTAAATACCTACCTGGGTTTAATATTCACTTCAAGATTAACGAGACTTTGTAGTCCTTAGGTGATTCGTACAACAATTTACAAACTGGTTAAAGGGTAACAAATCTTGAGTGTTTTTTGTTTGATTCGTTTATTTTTTAAAGGTGGATGGAGAGATGCTTTACTCAGTTGAGGAGGAGATGATATCTAGATGAGTTTTATCAGCAGTTTTAGCAGCATGATAAAGGGGTCGGTAAAGAGTTAGCTGAGAAGAGTATACACGAGTAGAGAAGTTTTATCAGCAGTTGATTCTCACGAGATATTTATGGTACTTGACACTTGTTCGATTAATTGGACATACATGGTTTCGTTATCTCCAATTCATAATCAACATACGTGGTGTATGAGTCTGATTCATTGAAAACATCGGGGGGAAGAGAGGGTACGGACTCTTGTTTCTTTGACGACTTTTGCGAAAAACCTCTCCTATCATGAATTTCTTCAGTCAGGGGGAAGAAATGAGACGATCTGTGGTTCAAATTTCTCACTTTGGTGTTATCGTCTCACTTTCACAGAGTTATCGTGTGTGAAGTTACCTAAATATGATGTTATGATGCCTCACACACGGTCATTTTATCGAGTAATTGCATACTCACGCGTGTAATTATTATTCCGATAGACCGCAACATTCATAGGGAAGTCGTTTCATTTGTCTTCGTGGTTTGTTTGGTGTGAAGGATCTACATGAGTGAGAAGATCTTGTTGATTTCTTGCATGTTACCCCGAGCGGTTTTCCATAAGACAGATTTACCTTGTGTGGTTTCTTATGCTCATCTCAAATTCCTTGCGTGTGAAAACTTTAAAAGTTAGAAGAAATGTCGACTACATCAAAGTTTCAATCTGCGAAGACAGTTGTCGGTTTGGGGGAAGCTGATTCAGAAACTTCGCCAAAAAAGAAGTGTACGGAGAAGCTGCTAAAGACATGCAGCATGATTTGGGGGGAAGTTAATCAAATTCATGCATATTACATCATTTTCCTACAAGTGAAGAGAACGGTTCTCAAGTCGAGGTACAAGAAGAAGACAAAGAGCGTAAACTTTCATCATCCTCAGCATTTGAAGAGCTTATGAAGACCTTTTTTTATTTGTTTTTATACTTGTAGGAAATGTTGTAAGTAATCCCTTATTTCGTCCCATTGGGGGAAGATTGTTGGAATGGCTCCTAACACGTAAATGGAACGACATTGACGGGATTACATTATCTATCTTTGTTAGCCAAAACACATGGAATAAATATGTCATATTGTAATAGATGTATGTGCTAGGCTATATATACCCCTCCATACTTCCATGGAGGGGTGAGACTCTTTAGTGTAATTTCATCTTTCAATAATAAAACACCTAGTGTTCTCCCTTCTCTCTCTACTTTATCTCTCTAACATTAACATGATGAAGATGTTCTTCCATCTTCCTATACCTCCCGATTCACTAAATCAACCATAGAAACGATCCTACAGGTATTGTGCATGGCATATTCAAAGCCATGTTTTGGAGCATCTATAACCATTTCGATCTCGATATGATGATTTTGAAGATACATACACTTAATGGATTAAAATCCAATATGTTAAAGAATTTGACTCGGGATGGGATCGTTGAAGGAGAAAAATCACATAGAAGATGATAGTCGGTTGGGAAACATGTTGAAGTTGTGTCGTCATTGGGTAAAAGCATATCTCAAAGATACATTTTTTTCGGCATGACAACCAGTGAAAGGAGTGAAAGTATACATTCGTTTTTGATGGTTTTGTCAACGCTAAGACAATTCTAAATGAGTGTAGCCCAGTATGACAAAGTTGTGAGTTCTCAAAGAAGTCTTGAGAAAAAGACCAAGATTTTAGAACTCTGAATTCAAAGCCCACATTATATAGTGATCATCATTTGATCAAGAAATGGCGGCAACATGTTATACTCGAAATATTTATGCTATAGTTATAAAATAGTGGAAAGCTAGTTTTATTTGTGGTCATGAAATATTAAGCACATATGGTGTTAAGTTATATACCGTGTAGGGTTTTTGAAAGGTAACACGGAAAATTGGAAAACCGTTGAATACAATGTTACTTCAGACATTTTTGTTACTTGTTCGTGTACAAGGTTTAAGACTTGTGAAATATTGTGCAAACATATTCTCTACATCATGAGATAAAAGTATTTAACAACCATTCCAGACCATTACATAATACCAAGGTGGACATTAAAGGCAACATATAAGGTAGGAAGTATTGAAACTCGACGGCGAGATAAAAATGATATTGCTACAAAATAAGTTACTTTATTAACTATATGTTCCATTCGAGCAAAATTCAACAGTATACTACAAGGTGGACGAGATTCCTTCGATGAAATTAATAAAATTGGTGACATTCTTAATGGTCTTTTGGAATAACAGAGTAAAAGAAGACTAGAGTCGAGTTAAACACTAATATTGATGCTGATATACCATCAACGCAACAAGAGAACATGTCACAACAACACCTTTAAAAAAAAGGAACATGTCACAACATCTTTTAGTTTTTGATCCCCTAGTTCCAGTTAAGACAAAAGGTCGTTCAAAAGGTGTTGTAAGAGTAAAGCCTTGTTTGGAGATCTCTAAAAAAATCTTGTGGTTATTGTGGAAAAAAAGGTCATAACAGGAGTAGAAGTCCAAAGAAAAATGTTTGTTTATGCTTCATACTTAACATTGCATCTTTTGTGTTTTGATTCTCATTTTTATTGTTTTACAATTTCAGAAGGATGATGCAGAAAAAAGAGAGATCGAACGAGGTGAAGCTGATAATTAAGTGAAGTGTATTTTGAGCTATTTCAGATGGACGATGATATATTGGTTCTTTTGTTTATTTTGATGTTCGTTCTAGGCAGATTAGTGTTTGGACAATATTTATGTTATCTTTTTTTCCAATAAAGTTGTTATGAGTTACTGATATTTTTGATGTCTATTACTTAAATATGTGAGAAAGATGAGATAAAATAAATTAAGATGTGTGATGTTACTGCAATTTCAGCTTATATCAGTTAGAAAGTGTGACAGCAAACAGTCTGCGACAGGGTCTGCATATGCATATGTGTAATTCCAATGTTAATGTTTTTAAGGTTGCGTGTAAGGTCCTTTGGTATAATGTTTTTAATTTGGATGGGCATGTCTTGTTTATTTTCTTGGCATTTAATGGGTAGCATGGTTTCATTGGGATGGACTTTTAAGTGTCCAATCACATGGGTATGTTCCTATAATTTGGTCCTTGTGTGTTTTTTGTTTGATAGAAAATAGAAAAATATATGTTTGAGATAAAATAGGGAAAAAGTGAGTGTTTGAAAGAGGTGTAATTGTAATCTTTATAAAAGTGATGTTCTTCTTTTATATAAAAAAGGAAGTAATTGCCTACATGGTAAAGCAAGTAATATTTTTGATGAGTGTGTAAATACTCATCATTTTTGTACAATATAAACTGCAAAATCATCTGAAAACACTCAAAAATGCATCAAAATGATGAAAATATCACAAATCAGTGTTTTATGTGTTTTAAATACAAAAAAATCAAAATCGGATGAAAAGCATTATAAAGTTTGCAAAATGGCGGTTCTAGTCCCAAGTTTCAAAAGTTGTCAAAAGCAGGTCCACACGGTATATCAAAATCAAGAAAAATGTTATTTAAGGTCCATGGGATTCAAAAGTTGTTAAAACAAACCCTTTGAAATGTAAAATTTGCAAAATTACAACTTTGGTCCCTCAAGTTTGAAAAATGTCAAAAATGGTCCTTGGAAAGTTTGAAAATGGCAAGTTTAGTCCTTGTACTTTTGAAGATTGTCACTTTTAGTCCTTGGAGTAGCTTTTCAGAAATGGCAGCATAGGTCCCTCAATTTTCGATTTTACATATGGTCCCTATAGTTATTAAACCTTTAAACCCATTTTGGACCCTATCTAAACCCAAAGTGACCCCTGCCAACTCAATTTTGGACTCCCTGTCATATTGCATTTTGGACCCCGGCTTATTAATCTGCCTTGGTCAAATGGCGGTCAAACAAACACCACTTGGCCGCGCTTTTAGTCTTCCTTCTCAAGCTTGCTCTATGAAGCTCAAGCTCCCCCACCTCCACCCTCAACATATCCCTCCATGTCCCTCCACCTCATCTAAACAACAAAAACCATTAAATGCTCATTCTCCCATTTCACTCAACCCCTACACACGCTAACACGTTTGGCGCCAAAAATTCAATCAATGGTCAAAAATGCTCCAAGATATCCAATGGCTCAGAATTTAAGTGGGATTTGATCAGAACCAAGTGGGGAAGACATTTTTCATATAAAGAGAAGAAGAAAGAGAGAAGGAGGAGAGTAGCTAGTTTTCAATAATTTTCCTTAAATGTCGTTTTTAAATTAATGTGGTAGTTTAAATCAAATTGTTGTAATTTCAGCTCTTATGTATAACAAATTAAGTTAAAACATCTTTGTATTGTGCTTTTTGATTACCAATCTAAGTTTTCACAATAGTCTCAAAATTCTATGTTTTCTTGTTGAATGTTTGAGTTTCAAATTTATGCATTCAATCCTCTAATAAGCTCAAGTTATAATCAAATAAGCTCACTTAAGCTTATTGTAGTCTCTGGTGTGCTGTGAATCAGTTCAAGCAGTTTTGGCTTTTGGTCAATAAAAGTCAAACTGTTTCATTGGATTTTGGAAATGGAATGGGTAGAAGCGTACTTGTTTGGGTTAGAAATGGTTTAGTAGAGTGGTCTTTTGGTTTGGTTTCACCTATGCAACTAGTGGGATGCAAGTGAGTAAGAAATCTAATTCTCATTTCAAGTCAATTTGCAATTTTTGTTTGCACTTATACCGTGGTCTTAAACCGCTTTAACCTGTTGATAGAGTTGTAATATGGTCAAGAGAACTTAGTTGATCAATGGTACTAGCTAGTTCGGTGATCTTATCGGTTTAAGCTTGTCTTTCAGTTTTATAAGGTGTGTTTGGATGTGCCATGTAATCTGTAGTGGAGGTTTGTTCAGAGGTTGTAGTCTGGTGTTGCATGTTTGTTAAGTCATTTGAGACTCATTTGAGTCAAGTACACGTGTCTACAAACCTTTAAAGTCAAAATTTCACTTAATCCTATCTTTAACTCTTAACTGTTAGGATTTTAGTTACCAATTTCATATCAGTGATTCATGAGTAGGTTATCTAGCTTAATCTAGTTTCATTATAGCTTAATACATCATAGTTAATCAGTGGTTTAAGTTTTAAACTCATAAAAGTCAACAGTTCAGTTCTTTATCAAAAGTCAAAATTGCATAAAAGTCAGTTTTGGCCAACATGGGAGGATTTTTCATGGAATCATCTCTGGGTCAATTTCAATGAAAATGGTGGTTTTAGAAACTTCCACTGGTCTAATTTCTTATGGTCATTTTTATATATTTTTGTGATTTATTTATAACCATCAAAACTGCTTCTCTTTTGGGTCTTATTTGCCTGCTTTCAAGAACTCGGCATATGTTGAGTTTTCTCGATAAGTTGCAGATCTTGCAACAAGCTCATCAGAGCTTGTTAAGGTCTGTTCTTTGTTTTATAAACACTCACCCAGGTCTAGTATAGAGTCTCATATCTGTTTTCATATGCGACTTATTTTGAAGCTTATGCATAAGCTCAAAGTTGGTACCCTTTTTGTTTATGCCATAAGCTCATTACATTTGATCTGTGCTAGCTTGTGATTCTGTGGTATTAGCTTGTTTATTCCTGTTGCATTTAGGTTAATTTGGCTTATAGTAACCTCTGATTCAGTTTGATACCTTTTGGTGTGGTTTTAGCTTATCCAAGTGCTTATTTTTAAGCACATTCCACTTCAGTTTCAAATTTCTCCACACAAGCCCATGTTTTTCTATTTTTCCTAGATTCTACATATTAAAATAGACTTTTCCTGAAATTTTCATAATTTTTCATAACTGTTTGCTATTTTTCTTAATTAAAAACAGTTTTTAAGCATTTTTAAATAGCTTTTAATACAAATAAATTATAAAAAGTTCAAAAAAGTAATTTTTCAATTTTCTTAGTTTAAGATAAATATAAAAGTAATAAAAAGTATTTTTCCATAATTTTCTTAGTTTAAATAGTATTTTTTAGCATTTTAATTAGTTTTAAATAGTTTTAAATTAATAATAAATACATATAAAGTCTTAAAAATATATTTTCAGTTTTAAAATTAGTTTTATCATATTTTAGATTTTTCTAAATCTTAATTTTATTTTTCTAGCTTTATTTCATATTTCCTTGTATTATAAGCTAATATTTAATAGTTAAAATTAGTTTTTAATTAATAATAATTAATTAATTAGTTATAAAAATAATTTTCCTTTTCTCATAATTTTCTTATATAATTAGGATTGTAAAAATGTATTTTTCATATCCGTAGGTATTTTCCTTCTTTATTTTCAAGTTTTATTTTGTACGCGTTCACGTTATTTTTATTTAAACGTAAGTTTTAGGTTTTAACGCGTTCATCATTTTAAATATAGTGATAGCGTTTATTTAATAGTTTTTATCTTTTTAATCTTCTTAATTTGTATTTAAGTCACTTTGATTTATAAATCCATCCAAATCTTTTCCGATCACTATCCTTAGTGATCATTCTATCGTCTGATCAAGTGTTTGCACACCATTGAGTCTCCGTGGGACATAACGACCCGGGAATTCAATCTATTCTCCAGGACTTCATTGCATTTGTGTGCGGCGGTTTTAAGTCTGTTTAGACTTGGCGGTTCAGTACAGATCAAATTTTGGCGCCATGGAGGCTTTAGCGTGTGTTTAGCCTTTTTCAGACCCATTCTTGTGCATACCCCATCTTTTGTATAAAAGTTTTTTGTAAAATTTTCAGAAAATCCAAAAAGTTCATTAACACTTTTCCTAAAGTGTTGAAAACGCCAAAAATATTTTCATTCTTTGTTTTTCTCATCATGTTTTTCAAAAACACCAAAAATATTCCTCTTTACCCTCTTACCTTTTTGATTCTTCATTTCTTACCCTCTGTTAACCTTTGATTCTTTCTATGTCTTATCCTCACCCTCTTGGTTGTCAATGGTGTGGTGGTCCTTATAATGGTGGCAATTGCCCAGTTGTAGCATGGTGGAATCGTGGAAGGTTTGTCTATAACCAAGATCCCTATTCCTACCATAACACGGTGATTTATTCCATCGGCTACCACCTTTGTGAGACTCAGCAGTTTCTTGTTGTGAGTGCTGTGGTGATTCACATTCCATTCGATTGTCAATCAGAAACACGCTTGTCTATGAGCGGGTTCCGGTAACAATTATGACTACAACACATACCACTCACATCCACATCAGTTTTATTGTTGTGAGTATTGTGGAGGTCCTCACTCTAGCTCGGATTGTCAAACAAGGAATCCATTTCCTTGTAACAATTACGACTCTTCATATCAAGACCAACCTCCACAGCACCAAATGATTCAAGCGACTCCTCATGAAACTACGACAGACCTTCTCGAAGAGTCTTGAGTTATTAAAAGAACTTAAGGAGGAGTCGGCTATGTCCTCCCAAGATAATCCAAATGAAAAATCCATGGAAGAATTGTTAGCGAGGAACGGTACGCTAAATTAGATTCCCGATTGCCATTGAAAACACCGTTAGGGAATCAATTAGAATACAAAAAGCATTCAAATCCGACTCCGATTCCGTTTCATTCCTAATGATGATGATGATGATGTTACCCTTGATATTAGTGAATTATGTACAGATTCATCAAGTTCATCAGTTGAGATTCCTTCCGTGGAAAATGAGGGAGAAAAGACTATGATGGAATTACTAGCAGAAGAACAAATGTTAAGTATAAAACATATGTATGCTAGTCCTTCTAAACTCCTCAGATCTGTTGTTATCACACCGAAGCTCCCACTCACTCTCGAGCATGGGGATGAGCATCTTGACACTGTTCACGAAAAGGAATTGGACGAATTCATAAAGTCTAGTATTGAGAACCTTGTCCCAATCCCGAGAGAGTCAAGGAATTTCGATCATATGTGTGATTCTTCTTTCCCTCTTGAGTGTTCTAATGATCATCTTGAGACTTTCTCCGATTTTAGCGATGATTGTAAATCTTATGGAGACATCGAGTATGTTGAGGCATCACTCCCACATGCGATCCTCTTCTTGAGGAGTTCACCGATGAACTCACTCACATCACTCCACTTTCATCGGAAAGTGACGATGATCTCTTTGATTTCGCCGATCTTGGAGAAACCAGCAATCTCCTATATAATGATCATCCACTCATTTCTTATCCCATTTCCGACTCTTCCATTCCTTCTCTCACTCCGGATGAGGAAGATGACAACTTTTGGAAGAAGGTCGATGATTTTCTTAGTGATGAGTTGATTCCAACAGGAATTGACAATACTTACTTTGATTCGGAGGGAGACATCCTTTTTCTTGAAAATCTGTTGATTGAAGAATCGTCTCCAGCTCTCCCTCCCGGTAATTTTGTTACCAATCACCATAAAAGCTTCAAATTTAAGCTTAAAAATGTCAAAAATGGTGATTTGCTTCTTTCTAATGAGGAATGGACATGCATTGTGATGCACATATTTATTCCATTCTTCACTAATGGTGTGGTTGCTCTTTCCCTTTTCTCCTTCGGGAATGAGGACACTATTTTTGATCCCGGCATTTTCAGTTATCATTTTTGAGCCGGTTCTATGTATATCTCGTCGGTGTGGAACTTTCACGTGCTTCAAATGTTTGTCCAAACATCTTGAATGAAAGTCCGATGGAGATTGTCTATTCCACTTACTTCCCCATGAACAAATTAATTCGGGGTCGAGTCAAGCTAGCGACTCGGTAATCAAAAACAGTAGCACACACCATATGGGTTTTCACCCATATTTCTGTCTTCTTACCCCTTTCTACCACCTAAGTGTGGGGGTGATGCCCCACATGTTATATATATATATATATCTCTAGAAAAAAAAAAAAAAAAATCTTGCTAAATAATGGCCGTAGTATTTCCCTTTTACGTTCTTTGTTTCGGCATAACCGCCGGTACTTTGAATATTGAGGGCAATATTCATTTCTAAGTGTGGGGAATTCTCACGAATTTTATCATATAATTATACCAATTCCCCGTTTTGGCAAAAAAATTTTTTAGAATAAGTGTTTTACTTTCTCATTTGGTTATCAGTCCGCCTTGTCTAATAAACTAAAGGATTGGCTAATCCTGGAGCAAACGGCTCTTGGTAAAGATTTCTCAAATCCGTTTATATGGCTTGCAATTTGCCCAAAATTGTATGGTTCTCAACTCACCATATCCTAAAAGTGAAGAGTTGGCTAGCCCGCAAGGTTATGGCTTGTGGTAAAGGCGGTGGAAAAACCATAATTGGTAATCAGCTCACCAAAGATAATATTGATAATTTATCTAAGAGTTGGCTAGTCGGAATACGGCTTCGGTAAAGACAAAATCAAATCCGTTAAAGGCGGTGGTTTGCTCAAAATCACATGGTTATCGGTGTCCATGGTTCTTACTTGAATGAAACATTTGGCTACTCCGAGTAATGGCTTTTGGTTAAGAGATTAAAATCCATTATGTTTTCTCAAATCATTGCTAGGGACTAGCAATATCTCGAAGTGGGGGATTGATGAGTGTGTAAATACTCATCAGTTTTGTACAATATAAACTGCAAAATCATCTGAAAACACTCAAAATGCATCAAAATGATGAAAATATCACAAATCAGTGTTTTATGTGTTTTAAATACAAAAAATCAAAATCAGGATGAAAAAACGATATAAGTTTGAAAAAATGGCGGTTCTAGTCCCCAGTTTCAAAAGTTGTCAAAAAGCAGGTCCCGGTATATCAAAATCAAGAAAAATGTTATTTAAGGTCCATGGGATTCAAAAGTTGTTAAAACAAACCCTTTGAAATGTAAAATTTGCAAAATTACAACTTTGGTCCCTCAAGTTTGAAAAATGTCAAAAATGGTCCTTGGAAAGTTTGAAAATGGCAAGTTTAGTCCTTGTACTTTTGAAGATTGTCACTTTTAGTCCTTGGAGCAGCTTTTCAGAAATGGCAGCATAGGTCCCTCAATTTTCAGATTTTACACATATGGTCCCTATAGTTATTAAACCTTTAAACCCATTTTGGACCCTATCTAAACCCAAAGTGACCCCTGCCAACTCAATTTTGGACTCCCTGTCATATTGCATTTTGGACCCGGCTTATTAATACGCCTTGGTCAAATGGCGTGGTCAAACAAACACCACTTGGCCCCTTTTAGTCTTCCTTCTCAACTTTCTCTCAAGCTCAAGCTCCCTCACCTCCACCTCAACATATCCCCTCCATGTCCTCTCCACCTCATCTAAACAACAAAAACCATTAAATGCTCATTCTCCCATTTCACTCAACCCCTACACCTGGCTAACACGTTTGGCACCAAAAATTCAATCAATGGTCAAAAATGCTCCAAGATATCCAATGGCTCGAAATTTAAGTGGGATTTGATCAGAACCAAGTGGGGAAGACATTTTTCATATAAAGAGAAGAAGAAAGAGAGAAGGAGGAGAGTAGCTAGTTTTCAATAATTTTCCTTAAATGTCGTTTTTAAATTAATGTGGTAGTTTAAATCAAATTGTTGTAATTTCAGCTCTTATGTATAACAAATTAAGTTAAAACATCTTTGTATTGTGCTTTTTGATTACCAATCTAAGTTTTCACAATAGTCTCAAAATTCTATGTTTACTGTTGAATGTTTCAGTTTCAAATTTATGCATTCAATCCTCTAATAAGCTCAAGTTATAATCAAATAAGCTCACTTAAGCTTATTGTAGTCTCTGTGTTACTGCTGAATCAGTTCAAGCGTTTTGGCTTTGGTCAATAAAAGTCAAACTGTTTCATTGGATTTTGGAAATGGAATGGGTAGAAGCAGTACTTGGATTTGGGTTAGAAATGGTTTAGTAGAGTGGTCTTTTGGTTTGGTTTCACCCTGCAACTAGTGGGATACAAGTGAGTAAGAAATCTAATTCTCATTTCAAGTCAATTTGCAATTTTTGTTTGCACTTATACCTGTGGTCTTAAACTGCTTTAACCTGTTGATATAGTTGTAATATGGTCAAGAGAACTTAGTTGATCAATGGTACTAGCTAGTTCAGTGATCTTATCAGTTTAAGCTTGTCTTTCAGTTTTATAAGGTGTGTTTGGATGTGCCATGTAATCTGTAGTGGAGGTTTGTTCAGAGGTTGTAGTCTGGTGTTGCATGTTTGTTAAGTCATTTGAGACTCATTTGAGTCAATTACCTGTGTCTACAAACCTTCAAAGTCAAAATTTCACTTAATCCTATCTTTAACTCTCAAGCTGTTAGGGATTTTAGTTACCAATTTCATATCGTTGATTCATGAATAGGTTATCTAGCTTAATCTAGTTTCATTATAGCTTAATACATCATAGTTAATCAGTGGTTTAAGTTTTAAACTCATAAAAGTCAACAGTTGGTTCTTTATCAAAAGTCAAAATTGCATAAAAGTCAGTTTTGGCCAACATGGGAGGATTTTTCATGGAATCATCTCTGGGTCAATTTCAATGAAAATGGTGGTTTTAGAAACTTCCACTGGTCTAATTTCTTATGGTCATTTTTATATATTTTTGTGATTTATTTATAACCATCAAAACTGCTTCTCTTTTGGGTCTTATTTGCCGCTCAAGAACTCAAATATGTTGAGTTTTCTCGATAAGTTGCAGATCTTGCAACAAGCTCATCAGAGCTTGTTAAGGTCTGTTCTTTGTTTTATAAACACTCACCCAGGTCTAGTATAGAGTCTCATATCATTTTTCATATGCGACTTATTTTGAAGCTTATGCATAAGCTCAAAGTTGGTACCCTTTAACTATTTCTGCCATAAGCTCATTACATTTGATCTGTGCTAGCTTGTGATTCTGTGGTATTAGCTTGTTTATTCCTGTTGCATTTAGGTTAATTTGGCTTATAGTAACCTCTGATTCAGTTTGATACCTTTTGGTGTGGTTTTAGCTTATCCAAGTGCTTATTTTTAAGCACATTCCACTTCAGTTTCAAATTTCTCCACACAAGCCCATGTTTTTCTATTTTTCCTAGATTCTACATATTAAAATAGACTTTTCCTGAAATTTTCATAATTTTTCATAACTGTTTGCTATTTTTCTTAATTAAAAACAGTTTTTAAGCATTTTTAAATAGCTTTTAATACAAATAAATTATAAAAAGTTCAAAAAAGTAATTTTTCAATTTTCTTAGTTTAAGATAAATATAAAAGTAATAAAAAGTATTTTTCCATAATTTTCTTAGTTTAAATAGTATTTTTTTAGCATTTTAATTAGTTTTAAATAGTTTTAAATTAATAATAAATACATATAAAGTCTTAAAAATATATTTTCAGTTTTAAAATTAGTTTTATCATATTTTAGATTTTTCTAAATCTTAATTTTATTTTTCTAGCTTTATTTCATATTTCCTTGTATTATAAGCTAATATTTAATAGTTAAAATTAGTTTTTAATTAATAATAATTAATTAATTAGTTATAAAAATAATTTTCCTTTTCTCATAATTTTCTTATATAATTAGGATTGTAAAAATGTATTTTTCATATCCGTAGGTATTTTCCTTCTTTATTTTCAAGTTTTATTTTGTACGTTTACGTTATTTTTATTTAAACGTAAGTTTTAGGTTTTAAACGTTCATCATTTTAAATATAGTGATAGCGTTTATTTAATAGTTTTTATCTTTTTAATCTTCTTAATTTGTATTTAAGTCACTTTGATTTATAAATCCATCCAAATCTTTTCCGATCACTATCCTTAGTGATCATTCTATCGTCTGATCAAGTGTTTGCACACCATTGAGTCTCCGTGGGACATAACGACCCGGGAATTTAATCTATTCTCCAGGACTTCATTGCATTTGTGTCTGAGCAGTTTTAAGTCTGTTTAGACTTGACGGTTCAGCGCAGATCAATTTTCCTATATTTGAATTATATATAAATATCGTGGTATAGATAAATGATGAGTGTGAATTATGCAGTATAGTGTTTGAGTGGTGAACGCGTATAAAAATAAAGATGATGCGAATTTAAGCTATGAAAATGATGAACGAGAACAACGACGACATGATTTTCTGCTATACTCGATAAAAACTTGCTACTTCTAGCTTTGTCTTTCTTTCCCAACACCAAAAATCGTTAGCCAAGCTAATTTAGTAATTTTGTGATCAGAATATCATGATATCTTTAGAGTGGTTCATCGTCAAAAAAACAACAATGGCTTATAGCAAGAAGTCTTAAGTCGAGACTTCATTAAAAACAAATTATAAAAATAGTATAAATTTTCATAAATGATTACAAATCAATTCAATTAAGTCACATATATTTAATTCAAAAACTCGGAAGAGTATATAAGGTACGTAAAGAACCGGACGAAAAAAAACGAAGTCTTGTTTATGTTTGTTCGCTTAATTTTAACTGGACAAATAAAAGGACATGATCACTTAAACGGACAATTTTCTATTTTTTATGTTCGTTTATTAAGATAACAAGGTTGTTCATGTATGAGTATGTTTTTGTTCATTAAGACATTAAACGAACAAACATAAATGAACGTAGAAAAATAAACATAAAAGTTACGAAGGTATACATAATATTGTGTTTTATAAGTTTTTTTTATTTTTTTTTTTATTTTTTGGAAGTAAACCAATTTTAAAAGTATATGATAGACAAACATAAAAAAAATCAATATAAACAAACTTTAACAGACGCATAATCGGACGTTCATAAACATAAATAAACGGACAAGACTTTTGTTTATATTCGTTCATTTAACCAAACAAACATAAAATATTATTTACTTAAACGAACATAAAAAAAAACTTTTTAACTAATGATTCATTAAATATTCATTGAACATTCAATTCGTTTACACCATGGTATATGAAATCATAAAAACCCAAAACTATATACCAAACTATATATATCTAAAAACAACAAAATGGTCTTTTCTATCTTTATAAAAGAAAATGCTATAACTACTGTAGTACTATAAATAACATCTAAAGACTTTCAAGACAATAATATTAAAAGATGAAATGAAACTAAAATGAGATGATTTCACATACGTTAGCATTCCGAGACCACCTATTCTAACAAGAAATTATATTTTTTATTTGTGCGTCAAAAAGTAGAAGCAGAAACAATTTATGATCTTTACTAAAGCTTAATACTAGAAATTTTGACAACCACCGCCACTTGCCAACATTGGTCATCACTAGCATCAGTAGAAAACTTGGTGCACTTGTGTTGTTTTTAGTATGCTTGTGTCGGTGAGTTTAAATAAGTGTTGTAAATGATAAAGGATTGGAGTATAGGGTAGATATACCTTATAAGTGAATGTTATTTATGGAGAGATTGTTGAAGGCATTAAATTTACAATTTATGTTGAATTCAAAACCAACTTTGAAAACTTATTGATCCAGCTACCCACTTCAACAAAGTACAAACACACTTTCTTTATGGCTTAAAAGTTAAACCTATTAACTTCATATTTCTTATTTAGAGGAGTCCATTTATCTTTACTATCTTATAATGCATTTAGGACATTCCCTAAATAGCAAGGCTTAAAATTCACACTTTATAACTTACTTATTATGAAAATATAATGTCTCTTACTAAATTAATACATACACATGCTAGTTTAAAAGTTAAGCCAATACTTGTAACATTAGTGGTCATTGAATACAAAATTTTAAGTCCCTCCAATATTTTTAAAGCCCACTTTTATAACTTTAAAAGCCATGTATTGTAACAACCCAATTCTTGCAGCCCACTTTAACAGCCTATTAAATGTATTGATTAGTACAAAATGGGTATAAAAACCCACAAATAAACACACACAAAAGATCAATCGTATCTCACAATCTCTCTCAAAAACGTAAATTGCCACTCTTGTGCTAAATAGCAACCGACGCCACCAACTAAATCTGCCGCCACCGTTAACGGCATGTGCCGGCATCACCACCCCTTGACATAGTCAAGGTGGCCTTCGCTCGTCAAAACTTTTAGTATAATCGAAAAACATTGCACGCCAAAAAAATTAGTATAAAGATACTCACCGTCGCAACGCGCGGGTAACCTGCTAGTTTCTAATAAATCATTAGAAGCTTATACTTAAGTTAGAGATGCGAAAAAGTAACATAAGTAAAATGTATTCAGGTGTTTATATTTTTGAGGTTCTATATTTAACCAAAGAAATTTTTAGAAATCCAATTTTCATTTTGATCCTATATAAGCAATGACCTTGATCATGTGATGAATCTCTCCTTATCAAGAACAAAACAGAAGCAAGACTACTGATGGTCGTTCAACCAAAAACCCAATAACAAATATAGGAGTCACCACTGTATGTAGGGGTGTGCACGGTCCAAAAATCGGACCGGACCGAGTCCCGATTTCGGCAAAAACCTTAGACCGAGACCGGAACGAATGTGGTCGGTTCGGACCGGTCCGGTCGGTCCTTCGGTCCAAATTAGCCCAAATTAGTCGGTTTTGGTCCGGACCGGACCGGACCGAGGACCGAATTTGCCCAAATGCCAAGACCGCGGACTGTACCGAATGTGGTCGGTCCGGTCCGGTCCAGTCTGGTCTCGGTCGGTCCGACGGTCGGTCCGGTCCGTTCGGGTTGTATGCTCACCCTTAACTGTATGTCTATATATTAAAACCTACTTACCATTCCCGTAGCCGAAGTAAGCAGGGTGTACATCTTGTGCCAATCTGGAGAGAGATCTGTTTGTGTTTGGCATGACTTGTACATTCTCTCGACCTTATTGTGCACTTCCGAGACCACCTATTCCAACAAAAATAAAAGGTTTCTTTCCTCTTGTATGTCGTAAAATAAAAGCATAACTCAAAATGGTTTTTAGCATGCGCAGTGTGATTTACGCCAAGGCTTATGGTTTAAAATGTTCCATGAACTAACAAGATTCCTTGAGTGATCAACTCTTGAAACTATCAAACTAATCGAAGGTTGATAGGTAAAAACTTTGAGAAATATATTTCTATCTTGTAAACTATCCTATACAGATACTACCGTACTTATACAAACATGCAATGCCCATGGCAGTTAAGTTTGGACAACTTAATCAACGCATGGATGAGTTAGGTATCTAATTGATATGAATAGACTAAAATGAGGAGTGATATGGTCTGAGGATGTGTATCAGTATCTAATTTTGAAACTCATCCCAACATCTTTTTAACTTGTTAAGCGACAATACTAAGATTACCTTGAGTGATCTTGCTTAATTCCCTTTATAGCTGATAGATCAATGAGCCATTAGTCTTTCCATACCTCTTTACAATTCACATGCAAGAGCATAAAGGAAAGCATCTGATAACTCATAACTCAGTAACCATGGAAATCAAGATCCAACAAGTGACCATATAATCACAACAAATCCATCTCTACAGATTAGCATCTGTAAATGATGCATGTTTTTGGAGAGGAACCATCAATGAACCCTGCACCAAGTGCCATCTTCACATTACGGCTCCAACCAAGAAAATTTCCCCCGTTTAACGGTGTATTGGATGATCAAAAATTGCAATATGTAAATGATCATTGATTGAATTTGCATTATTTGGTGTGTTTTGATCGATTGGGACCGGAATCGTCACTAATGAAGCTTCATGTAATACATGTATAAGCACAAAAGATAATCATATAAATACCTAAATAGGCATACTTAATTATCAAGCAAAATAAAAAGAAAATCATACCTCTAGCGCACTTAGGAATGTCTTTACAAATGACACAACAAATGTCACTTAGACGATTCCCGCTCCTTTGCGTTTAAGATACCTTCTTAAGGAAGGTATTCTTGTTACCAAGCGAGTCCTATAGCTTGGTGGGTATGAGCTTTGACTAATCAACATGACAAAGAAGATTAGTGCAATTAAATAAAAAAGTAAAAAATGTTGTTATCAAATCAACATCCAAAAATATAGTTTTAAAAGACATGGTGTTTGTTTTTATGAAAAACCTTCTTTGTAGTTTTCAATTAACCATGGATGGTATCAAGTTTTTAAAGTACAATATACTTCAAGAAACTTGGTAACGAAGCTCTGATGCCAATTGTGGAAAACTAGAAGGGGGGTTGAATAGTTTTGCCAATTAAAACTTCCTTTTAATCTATTTAGATCAACTTATGTCAATCTATTTGGATGTGTGTGTTGGATGTTGATAAACAAGCATATAATGGTAAGTAATGAAAAGATAAGAGTAAGAAGCACAAAACCACAACGCGAGTATTTATAGTGGTTCGGCTACAAGGACACCTTCCTTGCCCTACTCCACTCCCCGAGTCACCTACTCGAGTTCGTAATCACTACACCAATCTCCTTATGGCGGAGAAGCCTTCACAGCGTCGCCCTACCCTTTTTCGGTGCTAGGCTAACCACCGGGTTCTTTCACTCCAAGGTGAACCACACCTACACACGTCGCCTACCCTTTATAAGGTACTAGGCTAAGTACCTAGTTCTTTCACTCCAAGGTGAACTACACCTTCACAACGTCGCCTACCCTTTATTAGGTACTAGGCTAAGCACCTAGTTCCATTGCAATGGAGGAACTACTACCACACTACACCAACGACTAATCCCAAAGGAGATCTACTCCTTTACAACATCATCAAGGATATCAATATCCTTGGATCTAATACTAGTCTATCTTGTACATCGAAACACACCATATCGAATGTACATCCAAGGAACCTTTCACTAATGCCTTTGACTAGATCTACAAGACACCTTTCGCTAATGTCTTGTGTCTTGACTTCTAAGCACCTTTCACTAATGCTTCTAGTCTTGACTTCTAAGCACCTACCCCAAGTGCTTATGATATGGACGATAGATACCCTTCACTAATATCTTCGTCTTGACACTTGAGACATCTTTCACTAATGTCTTCAACACTACACTTCTTTGAAGAAAGAAAGGAATCATCAACAAGAAGACTTCAAGGTAGCCTTGATGATGAGGAAGCATGTAACTCATGGACTTGAGCTTGCTCGACTTCAAAGGTGGTGATCTTGCCTTTAAGAGGAACCTAAAAGATCACACAAAAACAAAACTACAAACATAGATCTCTTGGATCTGAGGTTAGTGAGTTTTTAACTCAGGGAGAAAGTATGTTAGAAAGGGGTGAGAAATAATGAAGAAATGACTCACCATTTACGTATTTTATTTGTTTCGTTAACATGATTTTACGTTTGTTGTCGACAAAACATTAGAATATCGTAAAATATAAATAAACCTTTTTATACTGCTTATTTGTATTAACAATCTCCCCCTTTTTGTTGATGACAAAACATAAAATTATTTTAAGGAAAAGCTAAAATTCGTAAAAGTTTGAATTTGTAGTTTTTACTTTCTTCTCCCCCTTTTTGTCGAAACAAAAAGTGCCTTGAAAGAAAGCAACACTTTGTTTTTAAGAAAAAACATGTGAAAGAAATAAAAAGAGATAGAGAGCAAGTAACGGGAAAGGATCTCGTCTTTACTCCCCCTTGACGAGTCCATCCCTATGTAAGGGCGTCAAGAAAGTGATACTAATCTAGTTTGTTTGCAAGTAAGTTTACAAAAGATTTCGTCTAAGTGACGAATGTGCTCCCCCTTGATGATTGCAATTTTGCAAGGGGATGTCGCGAAATGTAAACCTAGTATTGCAAGTAATTTGCAATGTATTTCTTTGACATAAAGCTCCCCCTAGCTTTAGGATGTCAAAGTCTTCATGTGTAAATTGAATAACCACAAAACAAAGGTTAGAAAGCAAGTATAATTCACAATTTCCTGCAAATGTGGTCCAAGTTAGTAGAAAATAGCTTTACGTCTCCGCGGATCCCAGTTCCTCCCTCCTAGTAGGGATCCGCTAGGCAATTGAGGGATCCGTATTAGCTGATTAATTTCAACAAAGGTGATATAACAAGTAATGTTATCACAAAAATGAGATATGAATAAAATGTAATCATATGCTCAGAAATATAACAAGTAGCATGTAATTTCAATTAATAAAACTAGAGTTATGATATACATGACTCTAAAAACCAAGAAAATAAGAGAATACATGACTAGGAATTTCTAGATCAACTATCGCTTGATACTAGGACACCACTAAAACTTCTAGCTCAAGTTTTGTTTAGGTTTAATCTCGTCGAAACGTTCGAGGAGATGATAGAACATGAAACGTTGGTCTTCTCGTACTTCATGTATCAAACTTTCAACATGTTGACAATGATAACAATCTTTGTCATGGCTAGGTAGTGGTGGTGGAAGAAATGAAATGGCTTGATTCGAAGGATCAAGTGAAGCGGCTTGTGGAGCTTCAAACGATGGAGGGATTGGTGGAGGCGCATTTGAGAATGACTCGACCAAGAATGATTAGAAGATCCTAAAATATAAATAAACGTTTTTACGGCTTATTTGTATTAACACCATTGATCAAGTTTAAATCTGGGGAAGCAAGAATTTTGGATACGTCTATCCCTTTAGTCAGTGGATATGCTGAATCGAGATTTGATGAGTCAAAGGTAAGTTATCTTTTGATATTTTTACAATCATTTTCATATGTTTGACTTGTTATTGACAATATATAGTTATTATATCCAGGTTAATCTGCTCATTTTTTATGATCTTCCTCTGGCCCGAGAAGGCGTGGTTGACTATGAGTGCTACTACCGTTTGGCCACAAAGGTGGGCATTAATTGTCTCCCAAGCAGAGGTACGGTTTATTTTGAGACCGTTTTTATTTGGGCAAACCAGGGTTTAGCCAGGCAATACAGTATAGAACAAGCTTTCATGTTAGTTTTTGTTTTGCTCTAAATTCCAAAATGAGAGTTGTTTTTTTCTTTTCTTTCTGAAACTATTTCACAATTCTATTATTTGTTCTGCATTTGATCTTTGACACTTACGTTTCATGGTAGGAATAAAATGCTAATCTTCGTGAGATTTACGTTGATTATAAAACTTTTATTACTAGTGAAAGTAAAATATAATAGGCAGATTATCTTTGAGATCATAAAGACTGGTCTTTTTACTATGTGCTACATTATAATTAGGTGGTGAGCGCGAAGTTGCTCAAGTGCTTGAAGGAGGGTTGTGTCGTGGTATTACGATCCAGGCAAAGAATTTGATGGTGAGCGCGAAGTTACTCAAGTGCTTGAAAGTTGCGGTCTAGTTGCTCCACATTTTGCTTGATCGTTGCTATGCTCTAATTGCCCCAAGTTTTATATCTAATTGCTATGCGCCAAGTTTTCGTTATAACTGGTAAACCAAGGGGCCAACTCTGTGTGCACGAAGACACGATGACATTTTCTGTATTGGTTGCATGAGTAAATGAATTTCTGTTTGAGTATAAAGATGTTAACAAGCTTTTTAACGGGTCCTGGGGTTGGGCAAGTTCGATTTTGCCTTATAATGAAGTGCTACAAAATTTTGTGATTATTAGAAATCAATTAGATTTTTTCTAAATTCAGTATACATTCGTCAAATGTTTGGTAATGTAGTTCATGCATATATAAGATCAGCTCAAGTAGTCGATAAGTGAATCATTTGTGCGAAGTTTCTTTTTTCCAGCATGATATGTAAAGTAACGTGATTATTTCTCGACGGCTATATACATAACATACAAGTGATTATCACAATCACCTACATAGAACACTTTATTTTATGTCGACCTATTAACATAGAAAATTCAATCATATCAACAATAGAAGAGAAACATTAATTGTTATGCAAAAATATGTACACGGCTCTTCCAAGTTGGTTTCACTATAAATGATACCTGGTGTTAAAAATATGCATACTCATATAAGTTTTTCAAAGAGATGCACATAATAGATAATCACTTGAATGTTATGTATATATAGCCACCGAGAAATAATCACATTACTTTACAGATCATGCTGGAAAAAAGAAACTTCGCACAAATGATTCACTTATCGATTACTTGAGCCGATCTTATATATACATGAACTTCATTACCAAACATTTGACAAATGTACTGAATTAGGAAAAAAATCTAATTGATTTCCAATGATCACAAAATTTTGTAGCACTTCATTATAAGGCAAAATCGAACTTGCCCAACCTCAGGACCCGTTAAAAAGCTTGTTAACATCTTCATACTCAAACATAAATTCATTTACTCATGCAGCCAATACAGAAAATGTCATTGTGTCTCCGTGCACACAGAGTTGGCCCATTGATTTACCGGTTATAACAAAAACTTGGCACATAGCAATTAGATAGAAAACTTGGGGCAATAATTAGAGCATAGCAACGATCAAGCAGAATGTGGAGCAATTAGACCGCAACTTTCAAGCACTTGAGTAACTTCGCGCTCACCATCAAATTCTTTGCCTGGATTGTAATACCACGATACAACCCTCCATGTATATGTTTTAAGTTGCGCCATTAACGGCTCATCTGTCTTGCTAATCAGATGCAGTACACACCCTATTACAATTATAACATAAATAATTAATAATAATACTTTGTAATAAAATAATAACAGTAATCTACTCAGAACAACAAACTTAGCTAATTATAATGTAGCACATAGTAAAAAGACCACTCTTTAAGATCTCAAAGATAATCTGCCTATTATATTTTACTTTCGATAGTAATAAAAGTTTTATATTCAATGTAAATCTCGGAAAGATTAGCATCTTATTCCTACCATGAAACGTAAATGTCAAAGATCAAATGCATAACAAATAATAAAATTGTTAAATAGTTTCAGAAAGAAAAGAAAAAACAACTCTCATTTTAGAATTTGGAGCAAAACAAAAACTATCATGAAAGCTTGTTCTATAGTGTATTGCCTGGCTAAACCCTGGTTTTCCCAAATAAAAACGGTCTCAAAATAAACCGCACCTCTGCTTGGGAGACAGTTAATGCCCGTCCTTGTGGCCAAACGGTAGTAGCGCTCATAGTCAACCATGCCTTCCCGAGCCAGAGGAAGATCATAAAAATGACCAAATTAACCTGGATATAATAATTATATATTGTCAATAACAAGTCAAACATATGAAAATGATTGTAAAAATATCAAAAGATAACTTACCTTTGACTCATCAAATCTCGATTCAACATATCCACTGACTAAACGGATAAACGTAACCAAAATTCTTGCTTCCCCAGATTTGAACTTGATCAATGGGTCATCTTCACCTCTCATTGCAGGGTCGGGTGTATACATAATGCGCCTTGCTCCTTTGGAATAATCACCATTAAGGACCAGCTTATGCAGGCGACTATGGAAGACCGAATACTCCTCCGAGTTAACAAAGATCCTGTTCCAAACACAAACACACTTCAAGCTTTCACGAAAAAGGTGCTCATTTTGTTCGTCCATGTCGAGTAAGAAACTAGGATCTGGATAAAATGTAACAAAATTTATTAGCATGATTTGGAAAGACAACGTAATAATTTCTACAACATCTCACGTTATTGCTGGTGTGCCCAATGCGATACATCACCTCATGGTCACAACTAAGAAGATAAACCCTTATTCAGCAAAGACGATAGTAATACTAGCTGCTGATCAATTGGCTTAGGTGATCTTCTTTCGTTATTACTTTCTATTCGACTTTCACTTTTATATTTTATATTTACTTTCTTTTTTTATAATAGACACCTCAAGTTAAAGATTATATTTGCTTTCTTTTGTTATAATAAGTTAAAGATGTTGTTGCTATGCTGATGGGGCTCATTGACGATAAATATTGCCAGATAATTAAAGACTTGTTTTCATTCATTTACATTCGAATGCAACTGTAGTTGTTAAGATTATGGGCTTCTTGTTCCCTCACGAGCAGATTATAGTTTATGCCAATGTTGGGGCAAGTACAATAATTTTGAGGTCTGAACTTAGTAATGCGCACACAAGGTCGTTGTGTAAGCACCTGACCCTACTATGAGAGGTAAAGAAGACCCATTGATTAAGTTCAAGTCTCGCAGCAAGAGTCTTGGTTACTTCTATCCCTCTTGTCAGTGGATATCGTGAATCAAGATTTAACAAGTCAATGGTAAGTTCTCGTGTGATACTTTTACGGTCATTTTTATATGTTTGCAACATTAGCTGTGATATTCAGGTTAATTTAGTCCTTTTTTATGTCACTTCCGGACTTATACCTTAGGTTCTTTCCGGACTTCCAAACTTATACCTTACATCAATTTTACACTAATCTCATTTACATGTGTCACTTTCATCTTTATCTTCCCTTTGATAAATTTTCACTTTGGTTTGAGCTTGAATAACTTTGACTGTTTTAAGGATATTGATCAAAAGTACCTCCTTCATCTCTGTCCTCTTTAAAAGCGTTCCATTGGTAAAGACTTGTGACTTTAAAAGAAAGAAAACGACATGACATATCATTTAAAATTTGGGCCCATTTCAGATCTCAATTAATATATTATCAAGCGAAAATTACATGAGAGGACACTGTCCTCATCATACATCTTGCAGAGGACCAACTTTTTATATTTTACACAAGAGGACTAGTTGGTCGCGAAAAAAATGGAGTGCCCAAAACACTCAATACGTGTCACTACCACAACAAAGATAAAAATAAAAAACAAAAAAAAAATGAAAAAAAAGTTTGGTCGCGAAAATTTATTCGTGCCCAGGGAAAAAAACATGGCCACATGCAATCTTCATTTGCTAACTTTTGGATAATAAATGGAAATAATATAGAAAAGTGCAAAATTCACCCTTAACTTTTGGATATTTACAAATTTTTTATATAACAAACTTTATTCGTCAAGTATCTAGCAAATATTTAGCGAATTCGAAAATAAAAAATATATCGTTTAGAAGAGCTTTGGATTCGAGAACAAAGCGGCCCAATATCGATATATTTTTTACGTACTTACGATTTTATAAAAAATGTTAAAGTTTGATATATTTTTTAAAAACAAAAGTAAACTTTCAAAAATGTTAAAGTTTGGTATACGAGTTGTGTGTGTAACTTGTGTGTGTGAGTTGTGTGTGCTAAACAACTCTGGTAGAGTTGTATAAATAGGCAGATTTGATTTTGGTTTTGATTTTGAATTTGAATAAATTCTGCTCATATTTGATTTTTAAATTTCAAATTTGAACTTCAATTATCCCGCTCAGAATTAACCAGTTAAATTTAAATTTGAATTTGAATAGGTTGAGGGGGTGTAAGTGAAAATTTATTTTAAATAGTTTAGGGGGTGAAATGATTTTTTTTTAAGAGTGTGTTTTAAAAGTTTATTTTTGTTTTTAAAAAATATATCAAACTTCAACATTTTTTTTATAGAATCGTAAGTACGTCAAAAGCATATCGATATAGGGCTTGTTTTGTTCGTAATCCAGAGCTCTTCGAAACGATATAATTTTATTAACGAATTCCCTAGATATTTGCTAAATATTTGACGAATAAAATTTGTTATATAAAAAAAATTGTAAATATCAAAAAGTTAAAGGGTAAATTTTGCACCTTTCTATATTATTTTCATTCAATATCTAAAAGTTAGATTGTATGTCGTGACATTTGTTTATTCAAATTCAAAATCAAAATCAAAATCAAAATCAAATTTGCCTATTTATACAACTCTACCAGAGTTGTTTAGCACACACAAGTTACACACACAACTCACACACACAACTCGTATACCAAACTTTAACATTTTGGAAAGTTTACTTTTGTTTTTAAAAAATATATCAAACTTTATCATTTTTTATAAAATCGTAAGTACGTAAAAAACATATCGATATTGGGTTCGTTTTGTTATATCCAAAGCTCTTCGAAACGATATATTTTTTATTTTCGAATTCGCTAAATATTTGCTAGATACTTGACGAATAAAGTTTGTTATATAAAAAATTTGTATATATCAAAAAGTTGAGGGTGAATTTTGCACTTTTCTATATTATTTTCATTTATTATCCAAAAGTTAGCAAATGAAGATTGCAATTTGCAAGTGGCCACATATTTGTTTTTTCCCCTGGGCACGATTAAATTTTCGCGACCAAACTTTTTTTCATTTTTTTTTTTGTTTTTTATTTTTTATCTTTGTTGTGGTAGTGACACGTATTGAGTGTTTTGGGCACTCCATTTTTTTCGCGACCAACTAGTCCTCTTGTGTAAAATATAAAAAGTTAGTCCTCTGCAAGATGTATGATGAGGACAGTGTCCTCTCATGTAATTTTCGCTATTATCAATTCATCTCAAACTCTCCATAGTCTTTCATCAACATGTGCAACTACTGCAACTACTGTGTTACATTTCTTTTTCCATTGCATGATACAACTTAATACTTTTTGTAGAGATATCACCAAGTAACTAAAAATGTGGGTTATGAACTACTAGTATATAACCGGGGACTCATCAATTATTTTATATGTGGTTCTAGGGGGTGAGCATCGGGTCAAACCCGACCCAAACCGAAAACCGAAAAAGAAAAAACTCAAACCGAAAACCGAACCAAAAAATATATATCAAAACCAAAACCGAACCGAATAACTCGGTTCGGGTCGGTTTTCGGGTTTCGAGCCAAAACAACCGACAAAAACCGAATTGACTCGAAACCGACCAAAACCGAAATAAATATACAAAACCGTACCGAAAAAAGTTGGTTCGGTTCGGTTCGGTCCGGTTTTGGTCGGTTCGGGTCTATGTGGCTCCTTTTGTCTTGACAACCGCAGTTTCGGTGGATTAAACTACCTTCATAATTATTTAACCAAAGGTTAGTCATTCGTTTCTTTTGTGAATATTGTCATAGTTATTATTATTTTATATTTTTTATTGGGCAAATGGTAAAAAAAATTATAATACTTGCCATCATTTGCTTTTTTGGGTAGTTAACAAAAATTTTTGTTTTTGTGGGTATTATACTTTCAAATTCATCCTCTTTAGGGTATTATGTGACATTTTTGCCTCTCGGGGAAAAAAAAATTCTATAAGCTAAGAGGGGCAAAAATGTCTAAAATTTTCATAAAATACCCTAAAGAGGATGAATTTAAAAATATAGTACCCACAAAAGCAAAAAAATTTGTTCACTACTCACAAGAGCAAATTGTGTCAAGTATAATACTTTTTTTTTATCATTTACCTTTTTTTATTTTCATATTATTGTACTTGAGTAAAAATTATTGTCATTTACACTCTCTATATAAACACCATATTTTGTTTTATCTTTGTTGTCTTATAGGTATAAATATAAGGGGCATTTACATATATCCTCATTTTAACATCACTAATTACATATTTCTCCAATAAAATTTTAAAATATCAAATATACCTAATCTTACTTATTTAATTCCCATTCTCTACGTATGATGAATTTTATATAACATAATCATTCTACCCTTTTTTTCCTACTCATATCTAACACACCAATTAAACATCAATTAACGAATACACTGATTTATTCAAATGAGATTAAATCTATAAAACATTTTTATAAGAATAATATTTCAAAATTGTACTCAATGTTAGCCAAATAACCCAAGTAACATACATCTGGGCGATCTTTTACAACCAACATTAATTTTTAGATATTTTCATCACATGATTCAATTATTATTGTAATAACCATTATGTATTTCATTTTAACACAAAAAGTCTCATGCAACTTTTAAATTGAATAAACAGTGGATTGAAATTTTTATGATAACAAGTAACCACGAATGTCTAACCTGTGATTATTAATATGAATGTAGTCTAGCCCACGAACAACACCGTTGTTAAGATAAAAAGAGCGGCATGTTGAAACAACTAACAGGATATTGTCGTAGTCACCGATTGTATGGTACATAACCTGCGTGTTTTAGGTTACTTGGTTAGATCTCTACAAATTCTTAAAGAAAAAATACATGACGATTCAGTAAGCAATATGCATTGAACGAAGAAAAAACATACAGAAAAAGAAAAAGAAACCTGGTGAGTGTTACGAAAAACGAAATGAGATAATGAAACAAAGAGCTAGATGTTTGGTTTGGGACTACCTAAGAAGTGGAAGAAGTGAGGAAATGTTTGGTTTGTAAAGAAATGTTGGGAAGAAATGTTGGAGAGATGAAGATGAATATAATGTTGGAGAGTTTAAGACGGTTGTTGGCCGATTTTAATGATATCCCATTGACAGAACAAAAAAAAAAGTTAAAAGATGAATATAATGTTTGGTTTGTATTATTCCACACTATCCTAATCCCAACTTAAACAACTAACAATCCTCTCAATCAATCAAGACTCAACTTAACCGTTTCATACAAAGACCGACAACATGTATCAAGACTCCTACATCAAGACTCGCTCATTAAAAGTTAACACTAATAGATCTCAGTATGGTTTCTTTCACACCTCTTTTAAAGATTTAAGAACTTTAAAAGTTCTTTATAACAAGAAAACCAAAATCCTCACAGATCCATATTTAAGCTTTGCTTCATTTTATATCCGAATTGAAAGATTGATTTATAACAACTTTGTTATAATCATTTCTTTTATTCGTTGATGTAAAAGTAAACGAAAAACATTAAATACCTACCTGGGTTTAATATTCACTTCAAGATTAACGAGACTTTGTAGTCCTTAGGTGATTCGTACAACAATTTACAAACTGGTTAAAGGGTAACAAATCTTGAGTGTTTTTTGTTTGATTCGTTTATTTTTTAAAGGTGGATGGAGAGATGCTTTACTCAGTTGAGGAGGAGATGATATCTAGATGAGTTTTGGTAGGTGAGAGATAAGTTGGGATGCGTTTTTTTTATGGGTGGTATTAGGTTTTAATTATATAAAGATACTATGGCACACTGGCCATTCAATCTATGTTGTTTTATTTGTTTTTTTGGGCCTTTTTTAACTTTTGCATATGAGCCCATTTTCTTTTATCTACTAAAATATTAAGTCCTATTATTGCGTATAACTTGAGTCTTGAGATAATTGGTTAAGGCAGTTGTATACATGATAAAAGGTCTTTTTATGAACCACATTCACAGCCTAATTAGAAGTTTGTCTTTTTTGTCATTCCACTATATCATTTGTTACTGCTGCTCGCAATGGCATGACAGACGGTTTGTATCTGCAACAGGATCGCATACGGGATGTACACCGGTTGTGTGGGATTTTGGCCGTGGAACGATACGTCATGGCTCATTAACTTCTTTGAATCCTATGCAATCCCTTCTTAGTGCCGATGACGACGTACATGCCAGTCAGTATACTGAAACCACTATTGGTATTCCGGTGCATATAGATCAACCAGCATCTGCGCAACGCCTGGTGCTACAATCAGGTAGCGTGAGCATGATAGTTTTAATTACTTTTAAACGTCAGCATATGTAATTGCATTTCTTATGCTATAACACTTGAAGTTACCTTGACTGTATGCTTTAAACTTGCAGGCGTGTACGGGTCCAACAAGAAAACACGGGCGACTGAATGTTCAGTAACAGGTATATCTACTTTCGACATTTGTTGCTTGAGGCCCTTTCGATGCATTGGTGCATCCAAATGTTTCGTGAAAGATACTTATTGTGTTTGTTGTATTTGGTAGTTTATTATACTAGAACGTTGTTGGATGGGGCTAAGTTTCATTCGAGCAGGTTGTTAATTATAAGGTTGTATGCAAATTATAACATTAGATGCTAGATTTGTTATATATATGTACACCGTCTAATTGCAGCTTCGTTATTTTCATCGTAGGAGGCGACAAGAAGTCGGCAGCCTTGAGTTGAAAGGAGGATCTGGGCAACTGACATTTACTAAAGGAGGACGATCATCAGACTCACGTATCCACAATGGTGAGTATTTTCTATTCTATATTTTGCACGCTTCATGTGTTCGTGTTTAAAAGATTGTGTTTGTTTTTGTATTTTGTACCTGTTTCCGACCTAGGTCATTTTATCACCAACTGACCATGTTCTTTCCTGATGCATCAAAAATTTAATACCCAACTTGGCCTACAAACGACCTCTGTTATCTCAAACGTTAAAGTGGTTGTGGGTCTAAAACAAGCTTTAGTGAGTATATGTGCTTATTGTCGGTTATGCAGGGGATGTAAGCATTCACCTTTTCCTTTCTGATGTGCAGAAAATATATAAAAGAGCATCATGGTTGCCTTTACTTAAACCTCAAAACTGATTGGTAACAATTAAAGTTTGCCACAATCAGTTTCAACAAACATCTTTTTACCTTATAGAATTTTTTAGCATCAGCCATAATTGAGCCTATTTGTATAGGGATTTCAATTTAACGAGATTTTTTTTTTTTTTTCGCAGATCTTTACACACGAGTTGTGGGCTTCATTTGGGATTTGGGTGCGGTGGGATAAAGGATCTATTTTATTGGGATTTTCGGTATATGCCATTTAAAACCGATGGGAAAGAAATATTTGCTATGGTTAAAACCACCCCCGTCGCATCGCGACGGGTACAAATTACTTGTTAACCTAATGTAGGGTTAAGTGGTGTTTTTTATACCCGTATGCTTTAGGGCAAGGGTTGGATGGGCTGTGCTACATGACTTGGATCGGGTAATGATAATTTCTCATATCAGTACACCCATATTTCATTGGACTAATACTAGTGGGCTGCGTAATATGAATTTGTTTGGCCTCAAGTGTGATAAGATAGGCTTCAACATGTATATCAAACAACTATTTTGAGCTTGAAATTTACTTAGTGTTGGGTTAGTTGTTGGATCCGAAAATGGTATACATTGGGCTGAAAATTTATTTAGTATTATCAAATGTATTTTTAATACGTGGTATACATTTTTGGTAGAAGCCTTGGCAAAAAGTGTGGCATTGTTGGTTATTACAAATATTTCACGGGAATACAATTTTGACAAGATCGGGAAACCATTATCAAATTCATTTAAACCGTTGATGAAGGCTAGTGTTGAGCATTTAACCTTAAGATGTGATTACGGCGTGAATTCACTATTATTTATTTGAGGTTGAAGTGGGATATCACGGGTGCGTGTTCTTAGTATTTTGAAGACATCGGGGTTGGTTGGATGCATGATTCTTCGAGATCCTTGTTCGAGCTTTAACCGTTACGAATGACAAAGACTTGAGTTGTCTAGTTGAACCTGATGTAAGGAGTTACGTTGTTGTGCTCACAGCTTATAACTATCACTTTTAAGGAGTTACGTTGTTGTGCTCAAGTGTCACACTAAGGTGTGGATAATTTGAGAAACTTTAAGTTTACCCTTTTTCGATGGTGATAAGAAAAAGGGTTCTTCGTCTGATAATAGTGCAAGTTTAAGTCACAAGTTCGGGTTATTTTACTTCAGTCTCAAGTTCGTCATATTGAGTTTTCTTCATCAGTAGTCAGTACAAAAAGCCGTCAGAATGATAATGGGGTCGGTAAAGAGTTAGTTGAGAAGAGTATACACGAGTAGAGAAGTTTTATCAGCAGTTGATTCTCACGAGATATTTATGGTACTTGACACTTGTTCGATTAATTGGACATACATGGTTTCGTTATCTCCAATTCATAATCAACATACGTGGTGTATGAGTCTGATTCATTGAAAACATCGGGGGGAAGAGAGGGTACGGACTCTTGTTTCTTTGACGACTTTTGCGAAAAACCTCTCCTATCATGAATTTCTTCAGTCAGGGGGAAGAAATGAGACGATCTGTGGTTCAAATTTCTCACTTTGGTGTTATCGTCTCACTTTCACAGAGTTATCGTGTGTGAAGTTACCTAAATATGATGTTATGATGCCTCACACACGGTCATTTTATCGAGTAATTGCATACTCACAGGTAATTATTATTCCGATAGACCGCAACATTCATAGGGAAGTCGTTTCATTTCGTCTTTCGTGGTTTGTTTGGTGTGAAGCATCTACATACGTGAGAAGATCTTGTTGATTTCTTGCATGTTACCCCCGAACGGATTTTCCGCAATAAGACAGATTTACCTTGTGTGGTTTACTGCTCATCGCAAATTCGCGCATATTGAAAACTTTAAAAGTTAGAAGAAATGTCGACTACATCAAAGTTTGAATCTGGCGAAGACGGTTGTCGGTTTGGGGGAAGGATTAAACTTCGCTAAAAGAAGTGTACGGAGAAGATGCTAAAGACATGCAGCATGATTTGGGGGGAAGTTAATCCAATTCATGCATATTACATCATTTGCCTACAAGTGAAGAGAACGGTTCTCAAGTCGAGGTACAAGAAAAAGATAAAGAGCGTAAACTTTCATCATCCTCAGCATTTGAAGAGCTTATGAAGACCTTTTTTATTTGTTTTTATACTTGTAGGAAATGTTGTAAGTAATCCCTTATGTCGTCCCATTGGGGGAAGATTGTTGGAATCGCTACTAACACGTAAATGGAACGACATTGACGGGATTACATTATCTATCTTTATTAGCCAAAACACATGGACTAGATATGTCATATTGTAATAGATGTAAGTGCTAGGCTATATATACCCCTCCATACTTCCATGGAGGGGTGAGACTCTTTAGTGTAATTTCATCTTTCAATAATAAAACACCTAGTGTTCTCCCTTCTCTCTCTACTTTATCTCTCTAACATTAACATGATGAAGATGTTCTTCCATCTTCCTATACCTCCCGATTCACTAAATCAACCATAGAAACGATCCTACAGGTATTGTGCATGGCATATTCAAAGCCATGTTTTGGAGCATCTATAACCATTTCGATCTCGATATGATGATTTCGAAGATACATACACTCAATGGATTAAAATCCAATATGTTAAAGAATTTGACTCGGGATGGGATCGTTGAAGGAGAAAAATCACATAGAAGATGATAGTCGGTTGGGAAACATGTTGAAGTTGCGTCGTCATTGGGTAAAAGCATATCTCAAAGATACATTTTTTTCAGCATGACAACCAGTGAAAGGAGTGAAAGTATACATTCGTTTTTGATGGTTTTGTCAACGCTAAGACAATTCTAAATGAGTGTAGTCCAGTATGACAAAGTTGTGAGTTCTCAAATAAGTGCAGAAAAAGACCAAGATTTTAGAACTCTGAATTCAAAGCCCACATTATATAGTGATCATCTGACTGAAGAAATGGCGGCAACATGTTATACTCGAAATATTTATGCTATAGTTATAAAATAGTGGAAAGCTAGTTTTGACTGTGGTCATGAAATATTAAGCACATATGGTGTTAAGTTATATACCGTGTAGGGTTTTTGAAAGGTAACACGGAAAATTGGAAAACCGTTGAATACAATGTTACTTCAGACATTTTTGTTACTTGTTCGTGTACAAGGTTTAAGACTTGTGAAATATTGTGCAAACATATTCTTTACATCATGAGATGAAAGTCTTTAACAACCATTCCAGACCATTACATAATACCAAGGTGGACTTTAAAGGCAACATATAAGGTAGGAAGTATTGAAACTCGATGGCGAGATAAAAATGATATTGCTACAAAATAAGTTACTTTATTAACTATATGGTCCATTCGAGCAAAATTCAACAGTATACTACAAGGTGGACGAGATTCCTTCGATGAAATTAATAAAATTGGTGACATTCTTAATGGTCTTTTGGAATAACAGAGTAAAAGAAGACTAGAGTCGAGTTAAACACTAATATTGATGCTGATATACCATCAACGCAACAAGAGAACATGTCACAACAACACCTTTAAAAAAAAGGAACATGTCACAACATCTTTTAGTTTTTGATCCCCTAGTTCCAGTTAAGACAAAAGGTCGTTCAAAAGGTGTTGTAAGAGTAAAGCCTTGTTTGGAGATCTCTAAAAAAATCTTGTGGTTATTGTGGAAAAAAAGGTCATAACAGGAGTAGAAGTCCAAAGAAAAATGTTTGTTTATGCTTCATACTTAACATTGCATCTTTTGTGTTTTGATTCTCATTTTTATTGTTTTACTATTTCAGAAGGATGATGCAGAAAAAAGGGAGATCGAACGAGGTGAAGCTGATAATTAAGTGAAGTGTATTTTGAGCTATTTCAGATGGACGATGATATATTGGTTTTTTTGTTTATTTTGATGTTCGTTCTAGACAGATTAGTGTTTGGACAATATTTATGTTATCTTTCTTTCCAATAAAGTTGTTATGAGTTACTGATATTTTTTATGTCTATTACTTAAATATGTGAGAAAGATGAGATAAAATAAATTAAGATGTGTGATGTTACTGCAATTTAAGCTTATATCAGTTAGAAAGTGTGACAGCAAACAGTCTGCGACAGGGTCTGCATATGCATATGTGTAATTCCAATGTTAATGTTTTTAAGGTTGCGTGTAAGGTCCTTTGGTATAATGTTTTTAATTTGGATGGGCATGTCTTGTTTATTTGCTTGGCATTTAATGGGTAGCATGGTTTCATTGGGATGGACTTTTAAGGGTCCAATCACATGGGTATGTTCCTATAATTTGGTCCTTGTGTGTTTTTTGTTTGATAAAAAATAGAAAAATATATGTTTGAGATAAAATAGGGAAAAAGTGAGTGTTTGAAAGAGGTGTAATTGTAATATTTATAAAAGTGATGTTCTTCTTTTATATAAAAAAGGAAGTAATTGCCTACATGGTAAAGCAAGTAATATTTTCCTATATTTGAATTATATATAAATATCGTGGTATAGATAAATGATGAGTGTGAATTATGCAGTATAGTGTTTGAGTGGTGAACGCGTATAAAAATAAAGATGATGCGAATTTAAGCTATGAAAATGATGAACGAGAACAACGACGACATGATTTTCTGCTATACTCGATAAAAACGTGCTACTTCTAGCTTTGTCTTTCTTTCCCAACACCAAAAATCGTTAGCCAAGCTAATTTAGTAATTTTGTGATCAGAATATCATGATATCTTTAGAGTGGTTCATCGTCAAAAAAACAACAATGGCTTGTAGCAAGAAGTCTTAAGTCGAGACTTCATTAAAAAAAAATTATAAAAATAGTATAAATTTTCATAAATGATTACAAATCAATTCAATGAAGTCACATATATTTAATTCAAAAACTCGGAAGAGTATATAAGGCTGTAAAAGAACCGGACGAAAAAAAACGAAGTCTTGTTTATGTTTGTTCGCTTAATTTTAACTGGACAAATAAAAGGACATGCTCACTTAAACGGACGATTTTCTATTTTTTATATTCGTTTATTAAGATAACAAGGTTGTTCATGTATGAGTATGTTTTTGTTCATTAAGACATTAAACGAACAAATATAAATGAACGTAGAAAAACAAACATAAAAGTTACGAAGGTATACATAATATTGTGTTTTATAAGTTTTTTTTATTTTTTTTATTTTTTGGAAGTAAACCAATTTTAAAAGTATATGATAGACAAACATAAAAAAAATCAATATAAACAAACTTTAACAGACGCATAATCGGACATTCATAAACATAAATAAACGGACAAGACTTTTGTTCATATTCGTTCATTTAACCAAACAAACATAAAATATCATTTACTTAAACGAACATAAAAAAAAACTTTTTGACTAATGATTCATTAAATATTCATTGAACATTCAATTCGTTTACACCATGGTATATGAAATCATAAAAACCCAAAACTATATACCAAACTATATATATCTAAAAACAACAAAATGGTCTTTTCTATTTTTATAAAAGAAAATGCTATAACTACTGTATTACTATAAATAACATCTAAAGACTTAAAAAGGCCACTTCCACTCATCATCATCATCACCACTTTGTATGCTCTAGATTCACCACCATAAACCATCGTTCACTCACCGCAAAACCACATTCATCACCCAAAAACCACCACTAGATCGACCCATTTTGATATGGGTGATAGCAGCAACCCATCAGAAAGAAACACTGCAGAAGAAGTATCAAGAATCTTGGAACAAAGTAAAGAGCTGCAAGAATCAACAGCTACTTTGATTTCAAGAAACTCTCAAGAAGAAGCTTCTTTGAGACAAAGAGATTTAGCTTTGAATTCCAATATTAAAAGGGTTCATTCTTTTATTGCTAATTCTGTTAAGAAAGGAAGCTTGGATCCTAAAGATGCTGAAAAAGTATTAAAAATTGAATCTTTTTTTTTTTTTTTTTTTTGTTTTTTTTTGTATAAAGTTTGAATCTTTATTGAAATCTTGAGTTCTTATTGAGATTTTGGCTTGTGGGTTGTTTGTTTAAGCTTGTTTTTGGGCATTACGAACTTATTTGGTTTCGGCTTATATTTCATACGTCAACTTTTTCAGGCTAATTTTGAAACTTTTAAATAAGTTTATTATGACATAATAAACACATATAAGCCCATAAGTTTCAAAGTAAGTGTAACCACCCGCACTTCAGGTTACTTTTCATTTTCGAGAATTTACTATTCACTTTTACTATTCAAATTTACTATTCATTTTCACTATTCATCCGTAAAATTTTTATTTCACATTCTCGTAAGATAAATTATTGTAGTAATATCCTGAGAATTCGACAATCGTTAGATCATCTTCGCAAAAGTTATAAAGAAAACATCGTTATAAAGTTTCATTTTGGACGGTCCACCGTTTAAACATCACGCGCTTAACGAAAATCAACTCTGATAATTTTCCTAACATCAGATAAATTCTTAGATCACTCTTGGTTAATTTGAGAATTTTCAAGATTTATTTTTATGTTACCAAATAAGCCCTGCGCTGAAAAACTAAACTTACGTTTTAAACAATACTACTTACATCCAGACTTAACGATTCCTAAACTGTGTTTCTAATATGTTTTTGACACTTTTACATTTTTGGAAAAGTCAAACATATTTCCCTCCTCCTTTGACCATAAAGGAATTAACCTTGTACGTTCTACATTTTTGCATAAATCGCGTAACTTTTAAACTTCGCAAATAACTGTTAAGTTATCCCGCGTATCGACGAGTTCTTTGGATTTACGAATTAATGTGTCCTAGCTCCTCGAACGTTTACTGCATGACCTCTGAATTATGATGGCCCGAACGGTAGTACGATATCTATAAACTAAATACGTTTTCACATATTAAAGATCTTTCTATAAACATCATATGATAATTGACTACATCATGATCAACATAGGAATATATATATATATATATATATATATATATATATATATAGTTTGGATCAAATAAAAAGTGATTTAGGATAAAAAGGGTACAAAGTGTAACATACATCTTTTGATTAGTAAGGGTATTGTAGGCATTTAACCATTTATTTTTTAAATGATCATTTAAAACTCTTTAACTTCCTTTGAAATTTTATTATGTCTACAACATATATACTAAGTGCATTATTAAAAAAAACTACTAATTGTTTAGCAAAGTTCCAGAAAACTATCCGAACACAAAATGATATGCATAGAAGAACATGACGTGAGTTGTTTGAACAATATATAATATAATTCATTCTTCACATATTCCGCAAGTTTCTTTAATTCATCATTAGCTCTTTGATTATTTCATTCGTAACAAATTTACTTTACTTAATTCTGTGTGTCAAAATAATTGGTGTTTCGTTGAAAATGTAGCAAAAAATTTAGCGTATCATTACAAGTATATCATAAAAATAAGTGTGTCATTAAAAATGTATTTTAACACTAAGTGTGTCAAAAGACTTTTTCTTGCCACTAAAAATGTGTCATAAAATATAGTGTGTCATTACAAATGTATCACAAAATTTAATGTGTCACTATATATGTATCAAAAAAGTTAGTGTGATAAAAGAGTGTGTCACTAAAATGCTCTAAAATTTCTAGTGTGTCACTACAAATTTACTAAACATTTAGTGTGTCATTAAAAATGTATCAATAAAATTAGTGTTTACATATTTTGACACACTAGTGTTCATGATATATTTTAAGTGACACACTAAATTTCTTGCACATTTAGTTTTAAGATACATTACAAATGACGCATTAAATTTTTTAACACACTTAATATGTTTTGACACACTTGATTTTATGATATAATTCAAGTGGCACAAAAAGCTTCTTGACCCACAAAGTTATATATCAATATCATGTATTTTTTGCGTCATGTATTTTTAGCTATGTGCTTCGGTCATAATTCCAATGTGTCATAAATGATGATCGATTTACTGTACTGTAATTGTAAAAATGATACCTCTATATGTTTACTTTAATATAAAAAATGAAGCTTCATATTGTAGCAAACGTTACACACGAAAAAAATTAAAATGTAAACTTGAATTGGCATAAAGTCTATTAAATGCTAGAGGAAACTTAAAGTCTTTAATACCCTTATGACTAACAAAGAAGTTACATTATGCACCCTTAATTTTGAAATTATCTAGAATATTACCTTACTAGATCTAGCCATTCATTTAGTGGATTGCATGGTTGAGATCACTTCCTATCCTTTTTACCTAAATTCTCTTTTCACAATAACCACACTATATATATATATATATATATATATATATATATATATATATATATATATATATATAGGATGGTTTATGTTTTCTTAAACATTATTCCAAACTTAAGTCGCAATATTTCATTTTTAGGTTGCACGTAGAAGTCTTCCGACTTATCCATCACATCCGTTAGTACTTAACATCATCAACTCTCGGTGAGTTCATAGCCCCACTTTTATTACTTAATTGTTTTACAAACCCTTGGGGGAGATACATGCTTTATTTTTAACCGAACACATTGCTTTCAAACTATATACTTATCTGATTGTTATTAGCACTAAGTTACCGCATTTGCCAAACTTAAGTCCCTTAATCATGAATCATTAATCACTATGTGAGAGTGGGCGAGAATATTGTGAATAGATCTATTGGGATTGACGAATCCCGTTTGTGTTGGTCCCGTTAGAGGCAAACAAACGCACTATATTTGAGTAACATTAGGTAAAAATGGCAATTTTACCTACTAGGCAGCGTACCAACAATTTCTCAAATTAAATTTGGAACACGTTAACGCCTTGATTGCATGATGCTTAGTCTAATAATAACTGTTTTGTTTTCAAAACCTTGGTGTGAGTCAAATTCACTCACACTACCAACATAATGTGTTCAACTATCAAACAAACTCTATGAATTTCACTCAACCTTTGTGTTGACAGTTTTAAGCATGTATTTCAGGTCCATAAAGTCGGAAGCTGGCACGGAAGGGCAAGATCAAGAAGGCTATACATAAATATTTTATCATTCACAAAGCATCAAAAACTTTATATTGATGTGTTTTGTAATCAATGGAACCAACTGAGACCTATTTTGTAAACTCTGATATATTTGAATGATAAAGCCTTTTTTTAAAACGACTCCTTTAGAGATCGTTTTCTATTATTATGACTATTGTGCCATCAAGTAATACCCAGTTTGAATTCCGCTGCATATCAAGAATTGGGGGTGTTACAGATTGGTATCAGAGCCATAGTTATAGAGAAACGAGTCTAAATTAAGACTTAAACTATAACTGCTTTTACAAACAAAAACATTTTATATCCTTCCGTTCTCCGTGCATTCCATCCTCCAGACGATTATGAGCTTTCAAGACATGTTATAATAACATGAACATATTAGTATATTGATATATACACTTGAATTATTTAAAGCTTTCCCCTAAATATTATAACTATTTTAACATCATATCCTTTTGTAGTCACTATGTCTGTGCTTGCATCTCCCGATTATGTTCCGGCATCACCCGAACAAATTCCAAACATTCCAATCATTCCGGAACTTGATTTTCCTGATATTAATGACGACTACCTTGATGCCGTTGATTACGAAGATGAACCATATGAAGATATGGACGACGAAGAAGAAGAGGATCTGATTATACCAGATTCTCCCGAATATAATGTGCAAGATTGGGTTGAATCCGAGGATGATCAAGAGGAAAACTATGTATATGGTGTAGCACCATTATCACCACCTCACCTCCGAAACATCTTCGAACCTAATCCTGCTAACCCTACTCAAGGACCAACATCCACTCATGAAGTCGGCGGGTCATCCACAATGATACCTGCTTTCATAAACTCTGCCCAATACGAACTTTACCGTTTAAAACAACACCTGGACCTAACTCAACATAAAGTCCAAAGTATGGCATGGCAGATGAATCAACAAGAATCATTTGTCATTGCGGCCAAAACCGAGGCCATCCATGCACGCCAACGCCTTGACTTATTCATACTAGATATGAGTTATGTGAAGAGGGACTTGGATTATGTTGCAGATACAATCTTCCATCCACTAACTGGATGGGAAGACATCAAAGATAGGTTATCAAGAGTGGAAAGAATCCAATGCCAAGACGGGGCACAGATTCAAGAACTGCGAAATCGCTTAAGCTCGACAGAGATCCGACTAGACGTTGCTAACTTCGACCGATATTGTCTTCGAAAGGAGTTGTATGATATGCAATCTTCTATGAATGCCATGCAACAGAAAATACATGAAAAAGAGGTCGAAGAAAACCATTTAAGTGATAGCATCGATGTTCTAGCCGTATATGGAAACATCGATTCGTCCAACCAATCTTAGACTAGTGTGATATACTAGTTATCTTTTGTACTTCTAAACTGATTAGACTCAGTTAGAAATCTCTGTGTAACTCATGTAATAGCTAACAGTAGTAAAGCGTTGTAATTACTAAACTGAAAGTTTCAGTTAGTAAATTTTGAAGAAGCTTGTAATAGGTTTCGATTTTGTAAATCAATCAACGTTATGTGAATAAAAACTCTGGTTTTATGCTATCATGTGTTATGGTTTAAAACTCCAAACTTTATTATTTCTAACCTTCCATCAAAAATCATGATCTTTTTATAACTCTTGATATCTCTTTTTAATAGAATCATGCCGCCAAAGAAAGCTAAAGCACCTCAACCAATGACTCCAGCTGCCATTGAGCGAATGATTACTACTCGAGTGAATGCGAATTAACGCGGAACGGCAGCCATAGCTGCCCTGCTGCGCCGCCGCTACCATTGCTACAACAACCGCAGCCGCTGAAGCCGCCAGCTGAGCTGGCCAGCCGGCGAGGCCGCTGCCACCTGAGGCCTCCGCGGTGAGGCCGCGCCCCGAAACCGCCGTGACAGCCGAAGCTGCTAGGCTTGCCGCAACTAGTGCAACTAGAGGTTGCTCATACAAAGAATTTATGAGTTGCAAACCCACAAATTTCAAGGGTTCAGAAGGAGCCGTGGGTTTAACTCGTTGGTTTGAAAGAATGGAATCTGTGTTCTCAATCACAAATGCGCTTGAAAGTGACAAGGTTCAATATGCCACTTGTACACTCTTGGATCGGCATTATCATGGTGGAATACAGTTGCTCAACCAATAGGCATCATGAGTGCTTATCAAATCTCTTGGGTTGCTCTAAAGGGTTTAATGATCAAGGAGTATTGCCCTCGTAGTGAGATACAGAAATTGGAAGTGGAGTTCTGGAACCATGTTCTCAAAGGTGTTGACATTGCTACTTACAACCGCCGATTTCAAGAATTGGCGATACTATGTCCATCAATGGTTCCAACAACTGAAAAGCTGTTAGAGAGATATATCTAGGGACTTACACCTATCATCCAAGGAAACGTGACATCGTTTGATCCAAAGTCACTTGATGATGCTATGCGAATGTCTTGAAGTCTCATGGATCAAGTGGTTCGAACAGGAGCTACCCAAAGACAGAATCTCAACACTACCACCAACAACACCAACTACCGTAATAACAACAACCATACCAACAACAACAACAACCGAAACAACAACAACAAACGACAATGGGATAACAACCAAAGAAACACTTTCAACAACCAAAATCGTAACACCCAACACCATCAGCAACAAAACAAAAGACAAGAAGCCTCAACGGCTTATGTTGCAGCACTAGCTGGAGGAAATTATGGTGGAACCTACCCAAAGTGCAATAAATGCAACTACCATCATATAGGTCCTTGCCCAGCCAAGTGCCGCAAGTGTGAAAAACCAGGACATCTTGCTAAAGACTGTAGAAGCAAAGTTGTGGCTACTGGAGCTAACCTTCAACCGATAGTTACATGTTTCGAGTGTGGGGAGAAAGGACATGTCAAACCCAATTGTCCTCAAAACCGTGGCCAACAAGGCGGAGATGCTCGTGGTAGAACTTATGTTATGGGCAACGGTGAACCTCAACAAGACCGAACGTGTCACTGGTGCGTTTTCACTCAATAATCATCTTGTTAAGGTCTTATTCGATTCGGTGCGATATGAGCTTTATATCTTCTAAAATTGCACCTTTACTTAATATTGCACCAACCACTATGGATACTCACTATAGTATTGAATTAGCCAATGGAAACTTAGTAAACACCAATATTGTACTCCAAAACTGTACCCTTAACCTTTTAGATCATCCATTCAGCATCAATCTCATGCCAATCGAACTTGGAAGTTTCGATGTTGTTATTGGCATGGATTGGTTGTCAAAACATCAAGCCAACATCATCGTGGCGAAAAGTTGTTCACATTCGTTGTAACAATGAAACTTTGGTCATCCGTGGTGATCAAAGTGGAACTCGCTTAAACATCATCTCATGTATGAAAACCATGAAGTACATTGAAAAGGATGTTCCGCATTTCTAGCTCATGTTACCGAGAAGGAATCCAAAGAAAAACGACTTGAAGACGTTCCTATCGCTCGTGAATTTCACGAAGTTTTCCCGAAGACTTACCCGGACTTCCACCATCACGCCAAGTAGAGTTTCAAATTGATTTAGTGCGGGAGGCGGTGGCCCTGCACCCTACGACTAGCACCATCCGAGATGAAAGAACTGGCAAATCAACTACAAGAACTTTCGAACAAGGGGTTTATCCGACCTAGTTCCTCACCGTGGGGAGCTCCCGTCTTGGTCGTGAAAAATAAAGATGGATCGTTACGAATGTGTATCGACTATCGTGAGCTAAACAAATTAACCATAAAGAACCGATACCCTTTGCCGAGAATCGATGATCTATTCGATCAACTACAAGGTTCGACCTATTATTCAAAAATAGACCTTCGATCGGGTTACCATCAAGTTAAGGTTCGAGAAGAAGACATTCCAAAAACAGCCTTTAGAACTCGCTATGGTCATCACGAGTTCCAAGTAATGCCGTTTGGTTTGACAAATGCACCAGCAGTATTCATGGATCTCATGAATCGGGTGTGTAAGCTATACTTGGACAAGTTCGTGATAGTATTCATCGATGATATTCTCATATACTCCAAAAGCAAAGAAGAACATAAGGATCATCTAAGAACGATTTTAGATTTACTCAAGAAAGAGAAGTTGTACGCAAAATTCTCTAAATGTGAATTTTGGATTCAGTCAGTACAATTCCTTGGGCATGTTATCGATAGCACAGGTCTACATGTTGATCCCGCTAAAATTGAGGCTATCAAGGATTGGCCAACACCTACAACACCTACAGAAATTCGTCAATTTCTAGGTTTGGCCGGTTATTATCGAAGGTTTATTGAGGGTTTTTCCTCAATAGCCAAACCTTTAACTACGCTAACTCAGAAAAACAAAAAGTACATCTAGAACGAAGATGAAGAAGAAGCTTTCCAAATCCTAAAACAAAAACTTTGTAGTGCCCCTATTCTAGCATTGCAGATGGGATCGAAGATTTTGTAGTCTATTGCGATGCTTCACACCAAGGATTAGGAGCCGTACTCATGCAACGAGAAAAAGTCATGGCTTATGCTTCACGACAACTCAAGAAACATGAAGAAAACTACAATACTCATGACTTGGAGTTAGGAGCGGTAGTCTTTGCACTTAAGATCTGGAGGCACTATCTATACGGTACTAGATGTACTGTGTTTACCGACCACAAAAGTCTCCAACACATTCTCGATCAAAAGGAATTAAACATGAGGCAACGACGATGGCTAGAATTGCTGAGTGACTATGATTGCGACATTCGCTATCATCCGGGAAAAGCCAACGTAGTAGCAGATGCCCTGAGCCGGAAGGAAAGGGTTAAACCTCTACGAGTTCGAGCTTTAGTCCTAACCATCAATTCAAATTTCCCTGCTCAAATACTCAATGCTCAAGCCGAAGCAATGAAACAACAAGACATTGAGAAGGAGAAATTGGATAGCATGATACAGAAGAAATTTGAAACCCGTTCCGACGGAACTTTATGCTTCCAAGGACGAAGTTGGTTACCACTTTATGGTGGCCTACGAGACTTAATCATGCTTGAATCCCACAAATCCAAATATTCTGTACATCCAGGATCTGATAAGATGTATCATGATCTAAAACTACTCTATTGGTGGCCAAACATGAAAGCCGACATTGCCACCTACGTCAGTAAATGCCTTACTTGTTCTAAAGTGAAGGCCGAACACCAAAAACCCTCCGGTCTCTTACAACAACCCGAGATTCCGATATGGAAATGGGAACGAATCACAATGGATTTTATCACTAAACTCCCAAAGACATCCAACGGTTATGACTCCATCTGGGTCATAGTGGATCGTCTCACAAAATCCGCACACTTTATACCAATCAAAGAGATTTACAAGATGGATCAGCTGACTCGACTTTACGTCAAGGAAATAGTCTCAAAACATGGTGCACCGATCTTTATCATATCTGACCGAGATGGTAGATTTATCTCAAACTTCTGGCAGTCACTCCAAAACGCCTTCGGAACAAACCTAGACATGAGTACAGCGTATCACCCTCAAATTGATGGTCAAAGTGAACGAACCATTCAAACGCTAGAAGACATGCTTCAAGCTTGTATAATCGACTTTGGAAAAGGATGGGATAACCATTTACCATTGGTCGAATTCTCCTACAATAACAGTTATCACGCGAGTATCAAGGCAACACCCTTTGAAGCACTTTACGGTCGAAAGTGCCGATCGCCTGTCTGTTGGGCCGAAGTGGGAGATGTTCAACTCACGGGTCCGTAACTCATTCATGAAACAACTGAGAAAATCATACAAGTGAAAAATCAGTTACAAAAAGCAAGAGATAGACAAAAGAGTTATGCCGATGTACGACGCAAACCCTTGGAATTCCAAGTTGGAGACAAGGTTATACTAAAGGTCTCACCTTGGAAAGGTGTCATACGATTCGGTAAACTTGGAAAACTAAACCCACGATACATAGGTCCATTCAAAATCCTCGCTAGGGTTGGTCCAGTGGCATACAAACTTGAGCTCCCATCGGAACTCAGTAATGTACATCCCACTTTTCATGTATCTAACCTAAAGAAATGTCTATTCGATGAATCGCTTGTTATTCCACTCGATGAACTCAAACTCAGGAACGATCTACACTTCATTGAACAACCTGTGGAGATTATGGACCGAGAGGTCAAACAACTAAAACAGAGTCGAATACCAATTGTCAAAGTTCGCTGGAACTCCCAACGTGGCCCAGAATTTACATGGGAACGAGAAGACCAAATGCGTCGAAAGTACCTTCACCTTTTTGAAGGAGCATCAACATCAAGTAACAATTAAATCACGAGGACGTGATTTCTCCAACGGGGGGAGACTGTAACCACCCGCACTTTCAGGTTACTTTTCATTTTCGAGAATTTACTATTCACATTTACTATTCATTTTCACTATTCATCCGTAAAATTTTTATTTCACATTCTCGTAAGATAAATTATTGTAGTAATATCCTGAGAATTCGACAATCGTTAGATCATCTTCGCAAAAGTTATAAAGAAAACATCGTTATAAAGTTTCATTTTGGACGGTCCACCGTTTAAACATCACGCGCTTAACGAAAATCAACTCTGATAATTTTCCTAACATCAGATAAATACTTAAATCACTCATGGTTAATTTGAGAATTTTCAAGATTTATTTTTATGTTACCAAATAAGCCCTGCGCTGAAAAACTAAACTTACGTTTTAAACAATACTACTTACATCCAGACTTAACGATTCCTAAACTGTGTTTCTAATATGTTTTTGACACTTTTACATTTTTGGAAAAGTCAAACATATTTCCCTCCTCCTTTGACCATAAAGGAATTAACCTTGTACGTTCTACATTTTTGCATAAATCGCGTAACTTTTAAACTTCGCAAATAACCGTTAAGTTATCCCGCAGATCGATGAGTTGCTGGATTTACGAATTAAAGTGTCCTAGCTCCTCGAACGTTTACTGCATGACCTCTGAATTATGATGGCCCGAACGGTAGTACGATATCTATAAACTAAATACGTTTTCACATATTAAAGATCTTTCTATAAACATCATATGATAATTGACTACATCATGATCAACATAGGAATATATATATATATATATATATATATATATATATATATATATATATATATATAGGATGGTTTATGTTTTCTTAAACATTATTCCAAACTTAAGTCGCAATATTTCATTTTTAGGTTGCACGTAGAAGTCTTCCGACTTATCCATCACATCCGTTAGTACTTAACATCATCAACTCTCGGTGAGTTCATAGCCCCACTTTTATTACTTAATTGTTTTACAAACCCTTGGGGAGATACATGCTTTATTTTTAACCGAACACATTGCTTTCAAACTATATACTTATCTGATTGTTATTAGCACTAAGTTACCGCATTTGCCAAACTTAAGTCCCTTAATCATGAATCATTAATCACTATGTGAGAGTGGGCGCGAATATTGTGAATAGATCTATTGGGATTGACGAATCCCGTTTGTGTTGGTCCCGTTAGAGGCAAACAAACGCACTATATTTGAGTAACGTTAGGTAAAAATGGCAATTTTACCTACTAGGGCATGTACCAACAATTTCTCCAATTAAATTTGGAACACGTTAACGCCTTGATTGCATGATGCTTAGTCTAATAATAACTGTTTTATTTTCAAAACCTTGGTGTGAGTCAAATTAACTCACACTACCAACATAATGTGTTCAACCATCAAACAAACTCTATGAATTTCACTCAACCTTTGTGTTGACAGTTTTAAGCATGTATTTAAGGTCCATAAAGTCGGAAGTTGGCACGGAAGGGCAAGATCAAGAAGGCTATACATAAATATTTTATCATTCACAAAGCATCAAAAACTTTATATTGATGTGTTTTGTAATCAATGGAACCAACTGAGACCTATTTTGTAAACTCTGATATATTTGAATGATAAAGCCTTTTTTTAAAACGACTCCTTTAGAGATCGTTTTCTATTATTATGACTATTGTGCCATCAAGTAATACCCAGTTTGAATTCCGCTGCATATCAAGAATTGGGGGTGTTACAGTAAGCCTGAAAAAGCTGGCTTATGAAATATAAGCCGAAACCAGATAAAGCTCGTCAGCCCAAAAACAAGCTTAAACAAACACCCATAGCTTGTTTTTGGGCTTATGAGCTTATTATGTGATTCGGCGTATATTTCATATGCCCACGAATAAGCTTAAACAAACAACCCCTGCTTATAAAACTTATAGGTAGTCATTTTGGACTTAATTTTTGCACTTATACAGTAACAGTCCCTTTACTGTAACAGGTTCGGCTTTGATCCGGAAGTAGAGTCAAACACTTACGGAACGAACGAGCAGTTGGCGAGAGCATTATAGCAAACCAGTAGGCCACGACATGTATCAAAAGACATGTAAGTTCCAGCAAAAATACTTTAGCACCACAAATATTATTAATTAGATACTAATGCATAAATTAAAAGATTATATATTAAAATATCCATACACATAAACCCTACACACTTCTATTCAAAATACCCCCACAACCCTGCACATTTACACCACACCTAAAACCCAAAATACATATCATAAACACCAAAACAGACTAGATCAGTACACCATGGTCTTCAGCTTCTCAATGAACGACATAAGCTTCGTCGCTCGCTTTTGTTTCTTCAGCACATTCACCAAAATCATTGTCACTTCTGTCAAGTCTTCGGTTTGCAAGTTGGTGAGCTGTGAAATGCTCTGCAAAGAAGAATCAAAAGGAAACAGAAGCTCCAACTCTCCAATCACAAAATCCCTCTCAGCTACGTCATCTGCCAAAGTAACAGTAACCTCCCTCTGAAATCGCACAACCATCATGTCTCTGACCAAGCTTGATCCAGCAGCAGCAGCCAACTCCTTGCAAAAGGGCATTGGTGTAGTCATTTTTTTGGGCAAAAAAAGCTCTTTTTTTCCTATGTGTATGTGTTTAAAGTGTAATTTTTCTTTGGTTATGATTGTTAATCTGTGTTTGCATCTGACTTATAAGACCATTTGATTTGATTGCCACCTTGAGCCACCCACAAAAACAGTAACTCATTATTACTTTGTCTTCCCCATGCATGAACAAGCATTTACTATCCACCCTTTTCACATCCCATGCCATTTTCACAAACGTAAAAAAAAATAATGAATAAATAAAAAAAGAAGAAAAAGGTTTTATTATCATTACCAATTTGACCAAAAATGATCTACAAAAACTGATATGCAAAAAAAAACAATTATTTGTTTGGGTTAACTATTGCTTCTAGAATTGCAACAAGAGAATGGTAAATTTTATTGGTATAATTGTATATTGGGTTGCAAGTTTTAACTTTTTTTCTTCATTTTCACAGGTTCCCTGACATTTAAAGAGATGAGACATGGGATAAAGAGACATGGACTAACAGTAGTTTAATAGTTGAATTGTATATTTGATTTCCCGATATTATATTCGAAATATGTATTTAAGTGCATAAAATTCCTCTTTTAAGCAATTAATATCAAATGTATTCCTTTTGCTAATACACTTCTATGAAAGTGAGGATGCAAACTATGACAAATCATAACAGAAATGAAAACAATTTATTTTAGACACATACATTATACAACGAATCATGACAAATAAAAATAGCAAAAAATGAAGCATATTCGACATTGTTACATAAACAAACATAGAATAACAAACCTACACAAACAGCATTTGCAAAATTATCTCCGACAAAAACATTTCCGCGATAACGCGCGGGCTACCCAGTATCTTTTTAAAAAGGTATACCTTTTTTAACAAACATAAAATAAATGTTTAGCGTCAAATTTTATGCAAAATTCTTACAAGCAATCGGCTATGGCAAGTTTGCTCATATTTTTTGAATTAATTTCACTAATATATTTTTTCTTCTCTTACAAACCCTTTTGTTTCTAGGGTGCTGTTATACACTTATAAACTCTTGACATATGTTATGAGTCAGTCAACTAGACAAACATCTTATCATCGATATTTAAATAGTTTTGAAGTACGATTTTTTTGTACATTCTTATAAATGACAGAGATATATATATTTTCATTTCCCACACGCACAACTTCTTATCACAGATGTTCAACAATGTTTTATCCAAAAGTGGTTAACCCATCCACGCAAACAAAAACAAAAAAGCATGCATAACGTCATAACTTAATATATCACGCTTAAGAAAATTACAAAAAGCAGTTGCGGCTGGGGTTTCCACCTCGTTATAAAACATAGTGTGGGCAGTAAAATTGCTTGATCTCTTATGCACTGGGCCAATTTATTCCTGAAGTTATTGGGCTGGATTCTAATCTCGCATAGCCTATTTCTTGGGCTTAAAAGACTTGTGAATTTTCAAACTGTTAGGCTTGATTGATGCAGATATATTTAGTTATAAAGTTTGCCTTTGGCTCTACAAAACCAAATAAGAAGTAATATTTTCAATTTAATAATAATTTTGTTATTTATTTAAGCTAAAATGAGGGTATTTTTGGTATTAAAACATGAATTATGACTTCATCAGTACCTCGCATTTGAGCTTTGATCGTTCTCGAGCAAAATTATCAAAAACATTAAGCTAAGTAAAAACTTGATTTCTAATTAATCTCACGTCTCATCAAACAAGAACTGATATGAAATTAAGTTATTAAAATTTATTAATTAAAAAGCTCAACGATTCCCCAAAAATTGATCCTTTATTGTTTTATTATTTTTATATTTTATCATATCAAAACAATTTAAAATTTTGGCAAATCTCGAAAAAATTTGCACATATTTTAAATAATTTCAAAAAATTGGGTGGGGTTGCTAAAAAACAAACAAATACGTACATATATGATAATAAAGATATATATCTCACCCACATTTAGAATAGAACATTCTTTTGAAATGTTCTAAATAACAGGATGCCAACCCCATATTCAGAACGTAAAAAGAAAAATGTGACGTTTCTAAATGCGAAAATGAGAATGCAATATAAGAATAAGATCAGAGAACGAAAAGAAAAACTCCCCATAATGTAGGCTCATAGATCGGTAGTAACAGATAAGTATAGTGGAGCCCAGCCTCAGCATTCAAGAAAAACTACTCGATCTCGGGAAATCAATCTGACCAGAGCAAATAATAATATAGAAGATAAAAGCACATGGTAATGCCGCGGTCATGTTCAAATATCATGTCTAAAATGTGACAATTATAATATAAGTCCTAAAACTCAAAATAATTGTTATAGTATCATGTAATATAAGGACGGATATAAAGAGAAGAACGTTACAACCAAGTTTTATTAATTATTGATATAAAACTAAATTACTAAAAATAAACCTAAATGTAGATCAACTATTTATTTATTTTATAACGACGGCTTGGCACTCAAAAAACGCTTATTTTTTCTTCGAGCTCTAGCTTGACTAGTTTTATGCGTCTAATAACAGTATGATAACATTTGGGTATGTGGTTTGGAAAATTTACATGTTTTTTCAAACATTTTATAATCTTTTTGCAAGCAATAAAAGTCAGAGAAGCTCAAAAAAGATTGTCTACTTGAGCATAGTTTTATACGTAAATGGTTACACTTGTCAAATACTTTCAACTACAACATATTAAATTCCTACCAAACTAGATAGTAGTGATGAATAGAAACGGAAAGTATCAACTACCATATAAACTGAAAAATGGAAAGAAAAAAAATATATAGAAAAACTGAATTCAATCAAAGCAAACCAGTTTTTGATTAATTGACCCAAAAATGTTGGTGCATTTGTTCAGAAAATAAAGTTTCATTCAGAATAATTTATTGGAGGTTTTAGAGATGAACTATTAGAAATAAATGATTTTTCTTATAAATAATCAATTAACAAAATGTACTCTTACCAAACCCAATAACTAAAATCGACACTATTTTCACATTACCAAAATCGACATGACAAGCAAATATGTTTACCCGCCACCACCATTTGCTCGCTACTTATACATTTTGCTCGCCACTTTGTTAAAAAAAATGTTTATCAATGGACATGGCAAGCAAATGATTTGTTAGTGTATCAAGTTTGTTTGCTATTTTTAATTCATTAAAATCACCACCAAAACACTGTACATATTAAATGAAAGAAATGAACTAATTACTCATTTTCGGCAAGCAAATGGGATGAAGAGCAAATAATTTTGCTTGCTACATTGCTTGGTACAATTTCGGCAATCAAATGGGATGGAGAGCAAACAATTTTGCTTGCAACATACACTTGTCAACACACCGTAGCCTAGAAAATAATTTGTAGTGAGCAAATGTGACAGCACGCAAAGCATTTTGCTAGCCAAAATCATGTGTCTATACCATATTTAATCTGGGAAACAAAAAATGACTACGTCTCAAAATATTTGCTCGCTATGTCTTTTTTTAATCCGGAAATTAATGGTCGAAATTCATAAAACCCTTCTCAAAATATTTATTCTTGAAATTTTTTGCTATCAAGTTCAATCATAACAAGTTCGATAAATCAATGTCCAATTGTCCATATTATAAGATTTTAATTTCCTCTTAACAATGCCTCTATGATGGTACGAAACTTGTACAAAATTGCCTTCACCATTACAAAAAAGTGGTAGTCGAATATTACTATAAGTTTTTGTCCGTTATCACTAAAAGTGGTTGACTTCTATTCCAAGTTATTGTTCAGTTTGGAATAATGGATTCCTCTTAACGAAGGTTTTTGGTGCAACCAAATTTGCACTCGTATTGATTATGGCATGCATGGTCCAAAATGGCTACCTATAAGAGTTAAAAGGTAGTAATAAAAAGAAAAGGACCCATGATGTTTTAGGCCAACCTTCACAAGTAATATCGTTGTACTCCATTTGATGAAACAAGCAATGGCCATGATATAGACTTGACTGAACCACCCTCCATCTTTGACTTAATGGTGGTGACATATGAATGGTGATGTAGAAGGTTATAAATAGCGCGAGGCGTGACATGGCGGCATGATCAAGCCTCACGCCTTTGCGGCTAAGGCGAAGCTTTTGCGTTTATAAGGCGTGGCATAAGGCGGCACAAAGTATGAAAATATTTGTATATTCATATCATAATACATATATATCGAGTTTACAAAAACATGTGGCATAAGGCGACGTGGCGGCATGACCAAGCCTCACGTCTTTGCGAGGCCTTTGCGAGGCCTTTACGAGCCTTTTAGAACAGTGTGCATAGTATCCTAGTCAACATCATAGTATCAAACGTCAATATTAATATCATGTACTGGTACACCTAAAAAGCTTCAATGTTGTTGATTGCTTTTTGTTATGTAACTGAGATAAAAAATTTGCCATCAGTTGTTAAGTTTAGAAAACTAAAGATTTATAGAAACCTTCTGAAATCACTAAAATAGTTAATCATGTTTATTAACTAATTTTTCTTACTCGCTGATTCGCCGTTTCATGAATTTGCTTAATAATATGTAGAACTATAGATCAAGAGATTATAAGCTTAAGTGCTATTTATACTTACTCTTAGAATATTTGGATTTCAATGAAACTTAGACATTTTACTCAAAAATTGTTAGATTGCTTGTAGTCGGAGCCTTGGTCACATGTGAGGCGCTGATTAGTCTGGTGAGTCGCTTGTGAGTTGTGACACCACTATCCCACTTTCCTCCTCAATCCCGATTCACAAAATTGGATCGTGTAAGTGGTACACTTCACGTATGGAGTATGGGTGTTGTGTGTTATTATATTTGAAGGCAAAATATTACACATGTTTTTACCATGTAGGCAATTGCCTTCTTTTTTTATAAATAAATAACACAAGTTTTATAATAATTACAATTACACCCCTTTTAAACATTTATCCTTTGCACCTCATTACCCAATATAAAATCATTTCTCACATGTCTTTACCACCATCTCACATGTCTTTAACGAATAAGATACGGTCACTCAAACTTTGCCGAAAACTACCCTTAAACTATATTTTTGGTACAAGTACCCTACTTTACCTATGTTTTTCTCCATGATTGAGACCTCTATGATAAAATTTAAAAGCTAAGACTTTGAGATAATGCTACAAGCTTTCCAAAACCGTTGAGTTTGTTTCCTAACACTCGATGTGCACCATTTTACGACTAGCTTTTCGAGGCCATTTAGTCACTTTCATAAATTGTCAAATGACATTGTTTTACGATGAAAAACTATAATTTCTTAATAAATCACTAAATGATTATCGTGGGATATCATTTCGACGTAAGTACTTGTAAAGTAATTTATAACTTGATAAGACGTTATAAAGTTATTTTCGACGATAAACTTTATTTTCAAATGTACAAGTGGTATGGATATCATATGAGTTTGCATGCGCGACATTGTTTCATGACTTACATTAGAACACATCATTCATATTAGGTTGCGGATAGAGATCGCACCTCATTTCATTGTATCTACTTTTGTCATCATAATCATTGCATCAGGTGAGTTTGTAGCCCCACTTTTACTCGTTTAATTATTTTATAAACTCTTCGGGGAGATACATGCTCAACTTTATGCTTTTACTTTACACTTATATGAACTTAAACTATATTGTTTAAACTATCATGAACTTGTTACCCTTTTGTTTCACTACTTATGCTAGTGAGTAGATTGTGCCCGAACTAAATTGATCACTATGTTATGAACACTATTATTTGAACCACTTTCCGTGATTTTGAGCCCTTCGACATATATATTTTAACTCTTTTAACTTGATAGGAACATATTGGCATAGATTTGAACACTTTAACTTGATTTAAAACATTTTAACATATAATCAATCTCTTTTAACTTAATATTGAATCTTTGACTATTTTGAACTTTTGAACTCGACTTAAACTCTTGAACTTAATTATGAACTTTTGAATGGAACACTTGAACTTAATTACGAACTTTTGAATGGAACTCTTGAACTTAAATACAAACTTATGACTTGTTTGAACTTATTGAACCGGACGTGATATGACCTTGATCTAAAGTCTCCTATGATCGGAGCATCACTATAAAGTCTCCCATGTTGAGACATCACTATAAAGTCTCCCATGTTTGGAGCATCACTATAAAGTCTCCCTTGTTCGAACAACTTAAAGCCTCCCGGTCCGGGCGAGAATGTCTCCTATGGGAACGGAGCATTTTCAACCTTAAGCCTCCCGGTCCGGAGTAGAATGTCTCCATGGGAAGCGAGCATTTTCAATCTAAATTATCCCATGTTCGGAGTGTTCTTAATTGTATATAATAGTTGTATGATGTCTTGTTCGTACTTTCGCATATTATTTATTCTAGGGGCTTTTCCTGGCATACATTATTATATACGTGGTGCAATATTGTGAATTATTATGGTAACTTATACTCGACTATTAGACACACTATATTTTGTGCAATGGGTTGTGAACACACAGGTTGCAAGTTTTGTATGGAAACTTGGGCCGAGTGGATTTACAATGCCTTTGCTTTGTGAACTATTATGATAACGTGCACTCAACTTCTAGACATACTACTTTTGGCAGTGGGTTGTGAACACACATGTTGCAAGTTTTGTATGGGCGGAACTTGGAACTGAGTGGATTTGCAATTCCTTTGCTTTGTGGACTATTCTATATGACCAAAAACTTTTCCTTTCTTTGCATGAACATTCTTTAGAGGCTTTACAATTCAACCAAACTCTATGAACTCACTCAACCATTGTGTTGACACTTTTAGCATGTTTTATCTCAGGTATCTAAGGCATTCACTTCATGGCATGCATGTGGACTTATCATAGAGTCGCGATGATGACGCGTCTCACATATATTTTATGCACTTAACTATCGTTTGATTGTAACAAACTCATTTTGGTATATTGGAAATATTTTGGGACCTATGTTTTGTAAACTCTGATTATTTTACTTAATCAAACGATATTTTCAAAACGACACTTTAGGTCGTTCGATATAACTGTAACTTTGATGCTATGACCGTCATCCCCTAAGAATTCCATTCCGCTGCAAAACAGGTATTTTGGGGGTGTGACAGTTAGTATATTCTACTTGGATTCGTGTAGTTGAAAAATGAGTCCGAAAATACGTTTAAATGGTTATTTGAGTAGTTTCTAAAATGCATGCATGAGTGCCCACCTGTAGCTCTCATTACAGACCAAGATTTGGCAATGGGTAAAGCAATTTCAAAAGTTTTCCCAAACACGAAACATCGGTATTGTGCATGGCATATTCAAAGGTATGTTTTGGAGCATCTATAACCATTTCGATCTCGATATGATGATTTCGAAGATACATACATTCAATGGATTAAAAGCCAATATGTTAAAGAATTTGACTCGGGATGGGATTGCTGAAGGAGAAATATCACATAGAAGATGATAGTCGGTTGGGAAACATGTTGAAGTTGCGTCGTCATTGGGTAAAAGCATATCTCAAAGATACATTTTTTTCGGCATGACAACCAGTGAAAGGAGTGAAAGTATACATTCGTTTTGGATTGTTTTGTCAACGCTAAGACAATTCTAAATGAGTGAAGTCCAGTATGACAAAGTTGTGAGTTCTCAAAGAAGTGCAGAAAAAGACCAAGATTTTAGAACTCTGAATTCAAAGCCCACATTATATAGTGATCATCTGACTGAATAAATGGCGGCAACATGTTATACTCGAAATATTTATGCTATAGTTATAAAATAGTGGAAAGCTAGTTTTGACTGTGGTCATGAAATATTAAGCACATATGGTGTTAAGTTATATACCGTGTCGGGTTTTTGAAAGGTAACACGGAAAATTGGAAAACCATTGAATACAATGTTATTTCGGACATTTTTGTTACTTGTTCGTGCACAAGGTTTAAGACTTGTGAAATATTGTGCAAACATATTCTCTGCATCATGAGATGAAAGTATTTAACAACCATTTTAGACCATTACATTATACCAAGGTGGACTATAAAGGCAACATATAAGGTAGGAAGTATTGAAACTCGATGGCGAGATAAAAATGATATTGCTACAAAATAAGTTACTTTCTTAACTATATGGTCCATTCGAGCAAAATTCAACAGTATACTACAAGGTGGACGAGATTCCTTCGATGAAATTAATAAAATTGGTGACATTCTCAATGGTCTTTTGGAATAACAGAGTATAAGAAAGAATACTAGAGTGGAGTTAAACACTAATAATGATCTTTGATATACCATCCACGCAACAAGAGAACATGTCACAACAACACCTTTAAAAAAAAGGAACATGTCACAACATCTTTTAGTTTCTGATCCCCTAGTTCAAGTTAAGACAAAAGGTCGCTCAAAAGGTGTTGTAAGAGTAAAGCCTTGTTTGGAGATCTCTAAAAAAAATCTTGTGGTTATTGTGGAAAAAAAGGTCATAACAGGAGTAGAAGTCCAAAGAAAAATGTTTGTTTATGCTTCATACTTAACATTGCATCTTTTGTGTTTTGATTCTCATTTTTATTGTTTTACTATTTCAGAAGGATGATGCAGAAAAAAGAGAGATCGAACGAGGTGAAGCTGATAATTAAGTGAAGTGTATTTTGAGCTATTTCACATGGACGATGATATATTGGTTCTTTTGTTTATTTTGATGTTCGCTCTAGGCAGATTAGTGTTTGGACATTATCTATGTTATCTTTCTTTCCAATAAAGTTGTTATGAGTTACTGATATGTTTGATGTCTATTACTTAAATATTTGAGAAAGATGAGATAAAATAAAGATGTGTGATGTTACTGCAATTTCAGCTTATATCAGTTAGAAAGTGTGACAGCAAAGAGTCTGCGACAGGGTCTGCATATGCATATGTGTAATTCCAATGTTAATGTTTTTAAGGTTGCGTGTAAGGTCCTTTGTGTTAATACAAATATCGTCATTAAACGTTATTTATATTTTATGATCTTTACCTAAGTTTTGTTAACGACAAAAGTAAATTTAATTTTTATAAAGCTTAAAGCTTGTCAAGTTTAATAGATATTAAAACAAGCTTTTTATCAAACAATATCTTCATCACTCAAGCATTTACATGTTAATTAATCATATTGTTAATATGCCTCTAAACCATAATGTATGTTAACATTTTTAGATCAAGCATGTTTTGGTTTCTTAAAAACAAAAACATTACATATGCATTTACATTTAACATATTTCTAAAAATAGAAAAACAACACATGACATCATGTAGTGTATCATTGAAAACTCTAGAAGATTTCACTAGATATTTTGTATAGATTTAGACTCTACATATCTTAGAAAATCTTAGATAGATATGATTGACTTTGGTAAGATTTTGGTGATCTTGTTGTCAGACCCTGGCGGCACCAAATTAATACATGGGCGGAACCCTTTTAAGGGATCTGTGGTCCGTAGTGCCTGCTGATCATTTTGGCTATAAATAACAAAGCCAAACCAAGTTGTTTTTCATCCCTTTCTAGCATATTCACATACATTCCTTCTCTCTAACATTTCTAACTCAGTTTCATATCATTATAGTGATCCTCTATTGTAACAAAGAAGATCAAGGCATATTCAAGCTTTAACAAATAGTTTAAAGTCTTGTTTGTTTGTTGTTGTATGATCTAGTGTTGATTCATACATCATTGTTGTACCAAACCATCATAATCTTGTGAGTGTGGGTGTTTAGTATTTTAGTCCTTAAAATACATTATGTGTGGGAGTGGTTGTACCCTTGAAAAGAACTCGACATCTAGCTTAGTGTCGGAAATAGTGTGTAAGCGAAGTGTAAAGGTTTCTCCGCGGGTGAAAGGAGCTTGTTGACTAGTGAAGTTAAACTCTCGAGTGTGACACTCGAGGAGACGAGTAGGGCAAGGAAAAAGAGTCCTTGTAGACCGAACCACTATAAACAACTTGTCGTGGTTTGATTGTTTCTTTCCTTATTTACTCTATATATATATTGCTTGCATATTGATTAACATATCTAAGATCAATATCAATTGATCTTTCAATAAGTTTCAAAACAAAGTTTTTAATCGGTAAACTATTCAACCCCCCTTCTAGTTTTCCACAATTGGTACCAGAGCCTCGTTGCTCAAGAATTTCTAAAATATATTGTATTTTATAAACTTGAAACGATCCATGGATTCCGAAAACTTTAAAGAATGGCAATCTATGCAAAGATCACCACTCTTTGAAACCAATGGATTTATCTATTGGAAAAACCATTTTGAAACATATGTAAAATCAAAAGATATAGATCTTTGGTTTGTTATAATTAAAGGAGACTTTAGTTCTACAACAAAAGATATTTCTGTTGATGATCAAAAGAAATTAATAGCCAAAAATAATGAAGCTAAAAGGATGCTTTATAATGCTTCACCTAGAAAAGAATATGAAAGAATTTTTATATGTGAAACCGCTAAAGACATTTGGGAATATTTGATTATTACACATCAAGGAAATTCATAAGTCAAGGATAACAAAATTGATCTTCTTGTTCAACAATATGAACAATTTGTTATCCCTGAAGATGAAACCATTGATTGTGGTTTTGCTCGCTTTAATACTATTATTACATCTCTTAAAGCACTTGATGAATCTTTTCGTAGTAAGAACTTTGTCAGGAAATTTCTTAGAGCACTCCATCCAAGGTGGAGAGCTAAAGTAACGGCTATTGAGGAATCAAAAGATCTCTCAAAAATGTCACTAGACGAGCTAATCGGAAACTTCAAAGTAAACGAAATGGTGATGGAGAAAGATTCGGAAATCATCAAAGGAAAAGAGAGAAAGTCAAATCCGTTGCTCTAAAGGCAAGAACGGAATCTAGTGATGATGACAAATCTTGCTCCGGTAGTGAAGATGAGGAATATGCTATGGCCGTTAGAGATTTCAAAAAGTTCTTTAGAAGAAGAGGAAAGTTCGTAAGGCAACCGAGAAGAAAAGAAGCCATTTCGAAAAGACCGAGATGACAAAAAGGGAAAAGGTGAAAGAAAGTGTTTTAGATGCGGTGATGCAAGTCATCTAATAGGAGATTGCCCCAAGCCACCTAAAAGCAAAACTCAACGAGCTTTTGTAAGTGGTGCTTGGAGTGATAGTGAGGATGATGAAGAATCAAGCAAGGATGAGATTGCTCTAATGGCACATGAATCAAATGAGGTACATTCCGACTCATCTTATTCTCCTATTGATGATGACACTTTGCAAAAACAATATAATCAATTATGTGAGCTTAGTTTAAAAATCATAACTAAAAATAAGTTTTTAAAGACTAAAAAGGAATTTTTAGAAAATGAAGTCTATGAGTTAAAAGAAAAGGCAAAACGATTGGAAAAGGGTAAAGCAAATGACGATGATTGCAAATCATGTCAAGAGCTTAGTCTTTAAATAGAAAAACTAAAGCTCACACAAGAAGTTCTAATCGAACATAACTCTAAATTTAAAAGGTTTAACAAAAATATTGCTTATGCCGATGAAATAGTTAGAATTCAAAAAACACCAGGAAACATGAATGGACAACGATTTAATGAAGTATTAATTCCAAAGAGTCAAACCAAAACGGTCGAAAAAGACAAAAATTTCAAAATTGCTGCTCATGCAAGCACGGACCGACGGACCCAAAATAGGGTTCCGTCCGTTGTACATTTGGTCCGTGGGGCTGCGGCGAGGAAATGTTTGCAATACGGACCGTAGTGAATTTGTCAAAGTAACAAAGAAAACCAAGAATAATGTTAAACTAAAACCTGTTGCTACATCAGGAGTAGGACTTTCTAGAAATGAATTTAGATCTAAAACTATTCAACAACGGTCTAAAATACCTATTGCCAAACGCCCCTTTCCCAAGAGCAACCACAACATACAACCCAACTATCAACATACCGTTTGGAATCAAAACTTCCCTAGACCATATCAAACTCCAAATTACATGCCATGGTACCCTTACCCATCATTTCCATATATGAACCAAGTAAATGATATGTTTAACCCAAACGGACCCATGAGATATTGGGGACCAAACGCTTGAGTTATTTGTGTCATAGGTATGCTTGAAAGTTGGATTAGAACCTGATGAATGGATAAAAGATAGTGGATGCTCACAACACATGACGGGCAACAAAAGCCTCTTCTCAACATACCAAGAGTATGACGGAGGTAATGTCACTTATGGTAGCAATCTCAAAAGCAAAATCATTGGCAAAGGTACGATCGCTCATAACTCCCTAACTATTGAAAATGTTGCTCATGTCGATAGGTTAGGATTTAATCTACTTAGTATGTAAAACCCAAAAAAAATCGTGAATGCATCAAATGACCAATATACCCCTAATAATAAAAACATTCGTAAAATGAAACGGATTCGTTATATGCGTTACATGTTCATTTCACAAGTAATGGAAGATTAAACTTTATACTTAACTTATAAGTTTGTAAAACACATAAAGAATGTTACATGTACACAAAGTAAATCAAATAAATAAATTTCACAAGTAAAATAGGCAAGTAAATTAATTGATGATTTGGTCTTATCTGTTTCCCCCTTATTCGGCTATAGAGTAACACCAAGGTCTAAATAACTTCCTAAATTGTCTCACTCATATCCTTTATATTTACCTATGCTAAATCATTATACGCTTCATTCAAAAACCCTAAACTTCTCCAAGAAAAGTGACGGCAAACACAAAAAGGCTCCATCTCAATTTTTCTTTTTCTGTCGACACACAAGGGAATTCAAGAAGGGTTTGTACGTGGTCCTTTAGGGCTGTTGTCGTAAGCATTGGGTCGTGGTTGCTTGATTGGTGTCGTGGGCTCAATTATACTGCTGGTCGTAACTTCTAGGGCACAAGAAGGTGCTTGGGTTGCTGGTCCTTGATCCTCGTTTTCCTTCCTCTTTTCACGTGCAACAAGGTAACGTTATCACCTCGTCTACCTACTTGTTTTTTCTAAATCTGGTCGTGGTCTATGTCTAGCCATGCGCCTGTTTTTGTACCTCTGGATCAGGTTGCATAAAATGATAAAACTAACTAAGATAAATCAAGTGCTAGGCTACATAAAATCATGAAATAAGATGTATGTCGAGTGCATGAAATCTGGTCCTTGAAACTGATTTGTAATCATCTTGACATGCTCCATAAAATAATAAAACACGATTTAGTATCGATCTTGGTTTGGTCTTCTTATGTTTCGACTTAACTGAAATACTTTGACTAAACCATTTTGTCACATGAATGCATGCTTGTCGAATGAAACCATCACATATGACAGTTACTTTTGTCAAGTGCGTTCCAGGCGTAACCTTTAGTAAGTCATATAACGTCTTTAAAATGCATGATTTCAAACTGAATATAGGGGCTATCAAGTCGGGTTAGTGGTCGGTTTAATGAGGTATTTTCTGTCCAGAATCTGGTCTGCGACCTTGGTCACATTCGGTGTCATTTTGGTCTCATTAAAACCTGTTAAAACTTGTTTTTAGTAGGCTCTCATGTGTGATCATTAGTAGGTCGTTCAAGGTTCTTAACAGCAGGTTACAACCTGAATAAAGGTGGCTAATAGCCATGACATTAGTTGGTAATGTGTGGGGCTCATTATGTCGGGACCGGTACATGTGTTGGTCCCGTTGCATGGTATCGGGGTGGGAAATGGTGTGTGTAAGGTCGACCAAAAGGGGCACATTGAGTTGTGATTACATGTTAGCAATTGTAGGTTGTTTACCTCGTCTTATGGATGTTGGAAATGGTCATTGTAAGCGTGCATGGTGGTGTCAAATAATAGTTTTAGCATGTTCGTTGTATTTCCTTTCATGTATTGGCCTAATGGTTATGTCAAAGTGTGTTCAGGTTGTAAGCTAAAAGTTGTGTGTAAGTAAGTAGTGGCCTAACCAGGGGGCTATATTAAGGGTGATCGCGGGACAATTGGGTAAGCCGTGTTACACTTTTGATGGGGCGTCGGGAAGACGAGTCAGGGGTCAATCATAATACGGGTTTTCATGGCCGTAAATATTAATATTAAGAACCGCGAGCGTGCTTGAATCTAGGTCGACCATGTCCATAAAAGATGTAATATGAAGCATGTAATTCTTATTAACGTATAAGGAATTTTGCAAGGTAAAATAAATTCTTTAAGTTGTATTGCATTATAAACCCTCATCTTTAAATGTTGTCGCATGCAAACCTTGAACTATATTGAAATGACACAATACACCCTAAACTTTGAGATATTTATCATACGAACCTTAATCTATGTAGATTCATTGAAGAAAGGGTGGCGTTTTTGGCCTAAAGTGAACTGTAATTCGAGCATTGGTGAGTTTTCATGTGCTTTTTAAATTGGGTTGCACTTTATTCGAAATAGTATCATGCAAACTTGTTTGAATGATCGGTATTTGCTACGTGTTTGGATTCTTCGATAATAAGTGAATGTTGATAAATATGCTATATGTACATGATGAGATATATAAATGTTGGATTATAAATCGCGAACCATATAAATGTTGAATTGTGAATTGTGGAAATAAAGAAAGTTGGAACCGTTGAACCGAACGGAAATAAAGAAAGTTGGAACCGTTGAACCGAACGGAAATAAAGAAAGTTGGAACCGTTGAACCGAACGGAAAATAATGAATAGTTGGTTTATATGGTTTGGTAATATGTGTTGAATCGTTGATTTTGGTTGACTGTTGATAAGTATTGAGAATATGTGATCACTGAATAGTAATTAAATGATATTTGAGCAAATTGCATGATTGTTTTACAAATTTGATGTTATTGGAAAAGTGTTTGATATCATAAGAATTGTTTTATACGTGAAAGCCATGAATTCTCACTAGGCCTTTGGCTGACCCAAAACTCTTTTAAAATTTGTGCAACCAGACAAGCCGCTTAGGAATCGAGAATATTTGAGATTGACTATGAGTAGAAGCTTCCGCTGATATAAGGTAAATTTGAGGTTTTAATGCTCCGATAAGGCGGGGTGTTACAGTTGGCATCAGAGCCATAGGTTTAAGTGAATTAGGTTTTAGGAACCTAGTCTTAAACCCAGATTAGGTATTTAAGTTGCAAAAATGGTTGATAGTTGGTGATTACTAGGCTCATTAAAGATAAGGAGTAATAGTTGTATTTTGACATGAATTATATGCCTTTATATAGATAGATACGTTGGCCTCTTAGATATCTTATGGACTTCAATGATAATGGCACAGAGAAATGGAAGGAAAAGGTGGTGGTGGCTCCAAGTTAAATCCAACAAAAACCAAGATGTGCCTGTTACCAAAGGAGAACTAAGTAACGAAATCATAAGAATTATGTCAGAACACATGCCCACTATTCTGGCTCAAAGTCAAGAAAAATTTAGGAAGGCGAAGAAGCAAGGAAAAGCTGCTAAGAGGCTGAGAAAACGAAAAAGTTAAATGAAGATGCTGAGAGGAGGAGAAAAGCAATGGAAGATAAGAGGGCTGCAGAGGAGCAGGAAAAGAAAAGAAAGGCTGAACAAGATAGGAAAAACGCAGAAAATCTTGAGACTAAGAAACGAAGAAGCCCAAAGAGACGGATGTAGCTACAAATCCTTCTTAAATTGCAAACCGACTGAATTTCATGGAGATAGCGACCATGTGATTGTCACCAACTGGTTAAAGGAGATAGAGGACATCTTTGAAATTAGTGAATGCTCACGTGGACAAAGGGTGAAGTATGCATCCCATTTGCTTAAAGGAGAAGCGCGACCTTGGTGGAATATGATCAAGATCGCTCGTGGTAATGAAGCTGTGAGTGCTATGACATGGGAACCATTTGAAGAGTTGGTCATGGAAAATTATTGTCCCCAAGGGTGATGGATAAGCTTGAGGAGGAATTCTTGAAGCGCAGCAATGATATGACAGTTCAAAATACGGCAAAGTTTAATGAAAAGGCAAGATTTACAAAATATCAGGTAGCTACTGAGGAAAGAAGAATCAAACGATACATATGGGGTTTAAAAGTCGGAATTAGGGGTCAGTTCAACAAGCACGACCTGCAACTTTTCAAGAAGCGGTAGAGCTTGCTTTAATGATAGAAAAGGAAAATAACCGACAGCTAAAGGAAGGAAGAGATAACAAAAGAAAGAGAGAGAGTCGGGATGAAGACGTGAAAAAGATCAAAATCAATGGTGGGAAAGTAGAGGATGTTGGGGAGTATAAACCATATACCATATGCAAGAAAACCCATAAGGGGAAATGTTGGCATGAGGATTGTCGTAATTGTGGAAACGGGACATGCAACAAAAGACTGTAAAGCTGATTGGGTTTGTTTTAGATGTAAGAAACCGGGGCACAAGATCGTTGATTGTCCTGAATGGAAGCCTCTCGATCCACAAGAGCGAGGATATGGAGGCAAGCGAGGAAAGTACAAGGATACTCAACCACGAAAGACGATGGGAAGAGTTTTTCAACTAACAACAGAGAAGACTTAAGACACTCCATATTTGAAAGAATATAATAAAGAAGCATGTGACGCCTAATAGTACCCTTCAGTTCTTAAGGATTATGAATTTTGATGTTTTTGAATTATTAAGTTTGGTTTATTTTCGATGGGATTATGCTTCTAAGTTGGATTGCATACATTATTGGTTGGTTTTTTGAATTTTAGTTGCATAATAAAGTTTAGAGTATTGAACGAATATGATGTTATAACAAAGCGCCCATGACTGATTTTGTTTTAAATTTCGAGGAAGAATTTTTTTTAGAGGGGAAGAGTTGTAAAACCCAAAAAAAATCGTGAACGCATCAAATGACCAATATACCCCTAATAATAAAAACATTCATAAAATGAAAGGGATTCGTTATATGCGTTACATGTTCATTTCATAAGTAATGGAAGATTAAACTTTATACTTAACTTATAAGTTTGTAAAACACATAAAGAATGTTACATGTACACAAAGTAAATCAAATAAATAAATTTCACAAGTAAAATAGGCAAGTAAATTAATTGATGATTTGGTCTTATTTGTTTCCCCCTTATTCGGCTATAGAGTAACGCCAAGGTCCAAATAACTTCCTAAATTGTCTCACTCATATCCTGTATATTTACCTATGCTAAATCATTATACGCTTCATTCAAAAACCCTAAACTTCTCCAAGAAAAGTGACGGCAAACACAAAAAGGCTCCATCTCCATTTTTCTTTTTCTGTCGACACACAAGGGAATTCAAGAAGGGTTTGTACGTGGTCCTTTAGGGCTGTTGTCGTAAGCATTGGCTCGTGGTTGCTTGATTGGTGTCGTGGGCTCAATTATACTGCTGGTCGTGACTTCTAGGGCACAAGAAGGTGCTGGGTTTGCTGGTCCTTGATCCTCGTTTTCCTTCCTCTTTTCACGTGCAACAAGGTAACGTTATCACCTCGTCTACCTGCTTGTTTTTTCTAAATCTAGTCGTGGTCTATGTCTAGCCATGCGCCTGTTTTTGTACCTATGGATCAGGTTGCATAAAATGATAAAACTAACTAAGATAAATCAAGTGCTAGGCTACATAAAATCATGAAATAAGATGTATGTCGAGTGCATGAAATCTGGTCCTTGAAACTGATTTGTAATCATCTTGACATGCTCCATAAAATAATAAAACACGATTTAGTATCGATCTTGGTTTGGTCTTCTTATGTTTCGACTTAACTGAAATACTTTTGACTAAACCCTTTTGTCACATGAATGCATGCTTGTCGAATGAAACCATCACATATGACAGTTACTTTTGTCAAGTGCGTTCCAGGCGTAACCTTTAGTAAGTCATATAAGGTCTTTAAAATGCATGATTTCAAACTGAATATAGGGGCTATCAAGTCGGGTTAGTGGTCGGTTTAATGAGGTATTTTCTGTCCAGAATCTGGTCTGCGACCTTGGTCACATTCGGTGTCATTTTGGTCTCATTAAAACCTGTTAAAACTTGTTTTTAGTAGGCTCTCATGTGTGATCATTAGTAGGTCGTTCAAGGTTCTTAACAGCAGGTTACAACCTGAATAAAGGTGGCTAATAGCCATGACATTAGTTGGTAATGTGTGGGGCTCGTTATGTCCAGGACCAGGTACATGTGTTGGTCGCGTTGCATGGTATCGGGGTGGGAAATGGTGTGTGTAAGGTCGACCAAAAAGGGGCTGTTGAGTTGTGATTACATGTTAGCAATTGTAGGTTGTTTACCTCGTCTTATGGATGTTGGAAATGATCATTGTAAGCGTGCATGGTGGTGTCAAATAATAGTTTTAGCATGTTCGTTGTATTTCTTTTCATGTATTGGCCTAATGGTTATGTCAAAGTGTGTTCAGGTTGTAAGATAAAAGTTGTGTGTAAGTAAGTAGTGGCCTAACCAGGGGGCTATATTAAGGGTGATCGCGGGACAATTGGGTAAGCCGTTTTACACTTTTGATGGGGCGTCGGGAAGACGAGTCAGGGGTCAATCATAATACAGGTTTTCATGGCCGTAAATATTAATATTAAGAACCCCGAGCGTGCTTGAATCTAGGTCGACCATGTCCATAAAAGATGTAATATGAAGCATGTAATTCTTATTAACGTATAAGGAATTTTGCAAGGTAAAATAAATTCTTTAAGTTGTATTGCATTATAAACCCTCATCTTTAAATGTTGTCGCATGCAAACCTTGAACTATATTGAAATGACACAATACACCCTAAACTTTGAGATATTTATCATACGAACCTTAATCTATGTAGATTCATTGAAGAAAGGGTAACGTTTTTTTGGCCTAAAGTGAACTGTAATTCTGAGCATTCAGGTGAGTTTTCATGTGCTTTTTAAATTGGGTTGCACTTTATTCGAAATAGTATCATGCGAACTTGTTTGAATGATCGTTATTTGCTACGTGTTTGGATTCTTCGATAATAAGTGAATGTTGAGAAATATGCTATATGTACATGATGAGATATATAAATGTTGGATTATAAATCGCGAACCATATAAATGTTGAATTGTGAATTGTGGAAATAAAGAAAGTTGGAACCGTTGAACCGAACGGAAATAAAGAAAGTAGGAACCGTTGAACCGAATGGAAAATAATGAATAGTTGGTTTATATGGTTTGGTAATATGTGTTGAATCGTTGATTTTGGTTGACTGTTGATAAGTATTGAGAATATGTGATCACTGAATAGTAATTAAATGATATTTGAGCAAATTGCATGATTGTTTTACAAATTTGATGTTATTGGAAAAGTGTTTGATATCATAAGAATTGTTTTATACGTGAAAACTATGAATTCTCACTAGGCTTTTGGCTGACCCAAAACTCTTTTAAAATTTGTGCAACCCAGATGAGCTGCTTAGGAATCAGGAGATTATTTGAGATTGACTATGAGTAGAAGCTTCCGCTGATATAAGGTAAATTTGAGGTTTTTAATGCTTCGAAAAGGCGGGGTGTTACATAGTATTAGCCAACTATGTGATAAAAAGTATAAAGTACTATTTGAAGAAAATGGTAGTAAAATACTAAAAGATGGTATCACCATAGCTAAAGGAGTTAGGAAAAATAACATTTACGTCATGAAAATAGATAAAACATCTAATAACAAACTTTGTCTAACAACCTTAGATGATAACTCAACTCTTTAGCATAGACGCTTAGGTCACGCTAATATGAGACTTATCCAAAACCTATCTTCAAAAGAGCTAGTTAGAAATTTACCAAAACTAAAATATTACCAACACTTTTGCGACGCTTGCAAAATTGGTAAACAAACTCATAGTAGCCATAAGGCTAAAAACATGGTGTCCACATCTAAGTGTCTAGAGCTTTTTCGTATGGACTTGTTTGGTCCTTCCGCTATAAGAAGCTATGGTGGCAACTTATACACTTTGGTTATAGTAGATGATTACTCAAGGTTTACTTGGACATTATTTTTGAAAACTAAAAATAAAGCTTTTGATAAATTTGAAATTCTTAGCAAGAAAATTCAAAATCAACTAGGTGTTAACATTGTGTCGATCCGAACGGATCATGGTCGTGAATTTGACAATGAAACACAATTTGGAAACTTTTGTGATACAAATGGTATAACACATAACTTCTCGGCTCCTCGAACACCTCAATCTAATGGAGTTGTAGAACATAAAAATAGAACCATTCAAGAAATGAGTAGAACAATGCTTAATGAACAAAACACACCTCAAAAGTTTTGGTGTAACGCTGTTGACACTTCTACATATATTTTAAATAGAGTCTTAATACGTCCTTTCTTAAAAAAAACACCATATGAATTATATAAAGGCTAAAAGCCAACTTTAGGATATTTTAGAGTGTTTGGATGTAAATGTTTCATTTTTAATACTAAAGACTATCTCACCAAGTTTGACCCAAAGTCTTATGAAGGTGTATTTCTTGGTTACTCACAAACTAGTAAAGCTTACATTGTCTTAAACAAAGAAACAATGAGAGTCGAGGAATCGTTGAACATAACATTCGACGAAAGTCCACCTCCCTCTAAGACATCGCCTTTGGTAGATGATGACTTAGTTGAAAGTCAACTTGTAGAAAGTCAAGAAATAATTGAAAATGACAAGGAAGATGAACCATTAAATAATGAAATTATAAACATCAAAGAATCCAAAAGTCATCCTTTAGAAAAGGTCATAGGACAACTAAATCAAAGAACCTTAAGATCTGATGTGCTTCGTCGTGGTTTTAAATTTGTAAACATGAATTACCGGTTAACTAGGAACACATTCGGGCAAGTATACCCTAGTCAAGTTGTAGTATAGTATATGGTAAATTAAGGTCGTCCCAAGAGACTTGGTTGCACTACAAGTGTCGTTTGTTTGTTTAAGCAAGTAATAAGTTGATGGTTATGATTGTCACATATCAAACCAACAAGAAAAGCAATATAAGAACAAGCAAGTATCAAGGTTGTGGTTATGATTGTCACGGATCAAACCACTAAGAACAAGCACACAAAGAACATACATGTTTAGACAAATGATCACAAGGATATTAGGATGTTTAGTTTGGAAAACATATTATTAAAGATAATCTATATGAACTATAGAACCCATAATAATAGTTTAGTGTTTTATAAATCAAATATACATAAGCCTCAATCAAATGGTCATGTCATGAGCCTTATGCCTAAACCAACACCAAAGAGATAATCCTTTCGGCCCTTATACTTTGATGTTATTAATTTGTAAAGTTCCATTTACTTGAAAGATAATGAAAACACATATTCAAAAGATTCCTTTCAGCCTTAATCCAAATTAAACATTTACTTGTTATGTTTATTAAGTTTCTCATACAATCGTCACAAAGTACAAGACCAAAATCATTTGTCGATTAATGAATTGGAACTAACCATTGTTAAGAATATTCGACATTAAACTCAACAATGATCAACCAAAACAATAAATAAGAACAAGTTTCAATTCAACCAAATATGATGTTATCAACATATTCCAAACAAACACCACAATTATCCAAACATCATTTTATCACAAGTTCTCATATGAAATAAACAAGTATAAAGACAACATTCACAAGACAAGAACACATCACAAGAATCACATAATCAACACAACCAAAGAACCAAACATGAATTATAACATTCAACATCATAAAAGTAACAAGGATTTACCCAAAGTAAGATTACATTAGGCAAGGGTGAAGGATTATAGCACTCCTTCAAGCCTCCAATCAACTACAACTTCTAACCAAGCATACTTCTGAAAATGGCAGTGGTTTGTGGTCTTTTGGGAGAGATAGGTTGGTGGAAATTCGTTCTTAAGGGTGGAGGCAATAATTACACACACAAAAATAACCAAAAATGGTCTTATTTATAGGTAGAATCCACCCTTAGCCACCAAGTAAGTTTCTTGGGCACAAAGTGTCATAAAGTAGCAGGTTTATGAGTAATTATGACCATATGATCGGACTTGGGGCTTAATGACACTTAATATTGAATTAAAAATAACTTTGAGAGGTCAGCTTGGAGTAACCGTTTTGGTTGCGCTCCAACCGATCCGGTTGCGACCTTTTGACAGAAAAGGTCAAAAGCCAAATTTGTAGATCTTTCTCTTAGCTTTCCGTGACCGTGAACGGGGGGTCAAACGGAGTCCGTATGGAAAAGTTATGGTCAAAATGGTGAAGGTGTGTCAGGAACAACGAGTCTTCCAATATGTCTTCGTTTTAGTTTTTTTTCTTCATTTCTTTCTCGTTTCCCTTCTTGAACTTTATTCTTGAGTCTTTGGACCACTAACTTGATTATTTTACCTTCTCGAATATACTCCACAAGTCTTGCTTTTGACGGGAATTCTTCGTATATGGAGAAATCTTCGTATTTTACTTCTTTTTCCGTCTTTTTCTCCACTTTCCTGTACTTGGCTACAAATGAACTAGCAAACGTACTTTTGTACGATTAAGCATTAAAAGCATATGATTATAGCCAAATAACACACATAAAAGCACGGATAACTAACTAAAACATGCACAATTTGGCGTTATCAAATTCCCCACACTTAAACTTTTCTTGCCCTCAAACAAATCAAAAAAAAGAAAAATAAAACTACATACCGAAATGACAAAACGAAAAGAAAATAAAATAAAAAAATATATATATATTTTTGGGGTTTTTTAACAAACATAAATAAAAATAAGCGAAAAATGAGCGCAAACTCCCCCACACTTAAGGTTTTGCTTGCCCTTAAGCAAATCTAGAAACTAAGAAAAATAAATCCCACATGGTGCATGAAATATGATTAGAAAAATGTGATGCAAATATACCAAGTACAAGTACAAGATATGATTTATCGTTTTAAACTTTAAGAGGTGAAAAATCGAGATGTTTGACAATACCCTATGTATTTTCTCGCTTGATAACATGGCTAAGCACCTCACGAAAAGGAACGGATGTATAATTCACTCAACACTCAATTTATTTAGAGATGGATAATATTAAGGAATAGTACACTCATATTGCTCAGTCATGATCTAAATATTACCATAGGCTTGTACAAGAAACAAAACTCCACCGACGTGGCGTAAGCACCAAGTGTAAACATCTAAAGAGGGCTTTTATTCGGGTTGAAATGATAGGCTTCGGGTGAATAAAGGGTATGGATAAGGCATGGGAATATTAATGAAATCGGTGTTAAAAGAAAAATAAAGTCAAGTCTAATACCCACGTTGCTAGTTACCGAACAAACCACAAAACCAAAAATGATTATAGTTACTAACTTCTCTTCTTCACATATCGATCACCAAATACAAATATATCACATCTCAGCACATTGGCTAATCGATATCTCAAACATACTTCATCTTTGTCATCACATATATTTTTTCATTCATTTTTTTTCGATGACTTATTCTTTTTTTTTTCTTTTTACTTTTTTATCATACTTTTTTTTTTTTTTTATACTTTTTCTTCATACATCACATCTCCCCCACACTTCGTATAAGCATACACCACAAAAATTGACAAAGTGCGGCTAACTGATAATCATCAAAAACAATCCAATCATACCAAGCAACTAGCAACCAACCATTTAGACTTTGACAACGGGTAGGCTAAGGTTTAAAGAGTAAAATATTTTTGTATTTTTCTAGATTTAACAAAAAGAAAAGAATGGCTCAAAGGGTGTAACTAAGGGTATCTAGCGCTAAAGATGAGCGCTAACAAATGGGTCCATGCAGGTGGTTAACTAACCGATGTGGTTAGCTAATATATCATTAGATGTAAACGGAAGGCCATTTGGTTTTATTCCTAAGGTTGCCTCTTTATCACGCATAAACACTTATATCACATTTAATGTGATCTTACTGCTGATGCCGTAATGATTTGCATGTACAAGTTCTATAATAAATAAAATTACCGGCACACTGATAGCAAAAGATTCAAGCATAAAATATGTATGCTATATATGGAATAGGCTCAAATCCTCACAATTTAGTGGAAGGGCTATAAAATATGTAAGCAAATGTTATCGATCCCAGAATGGATTGCAATATTAATCGGGACACATCTCAATTTTTTTTTTAAATTACCGATTTCACCAGTGGGTTGATCCAGTTACTCTAACATATTATCCTATACGCGTGAAAACAACTAGATCACAAGGGCAAACAAGTTCACAAAATTTTTAAAAACTGGCCCAAAAATTTGGAATTTAAAAACTAGTTTCGCTCTTCACAATGATATTTTCCCCCCACACTTAAGTTAAGCATTATCCTCAAATTGCAAAATAAACTTCAAAGCATGTAAGATAGGGGAAATGAAATAATAAGTCCAAGAGAAACGAAACTCCCCGGGCTAAACATCATGATCGAACTCCATATGATAAGGTGCTAAGCAAACGCTAGCATAAGCGTATGAGATCAATCGATTTCTCATCCAAACATGTCCAATATCAAGTATAATGTCACCAATAATCCAATCTCCAAGAGCTTATTAAATCTGCAAAAAGAAACTAAACTACAAAAACGCGTAAAATTCTAAAACTCACTTTCGTAGGCATCACGGTTTCATTTAGCGTATGCAACAAGCCTTTAAACCTCTCGGTGGCCCGAGTGGACGAGTTATAGTCTCGTGAGGGTTTCTAGTGAACATACCCACAAAGTTCGAAACATTTTATTTTCAAAACACATGTACTTATTTATTCACATTGTACTAAAAATTAACAAAACTTAAAATACAAAAACCAAATAAAAGAAATGACACTCTTGCAAAAACAAAAAAAAAACATTTAAACTTATTTGATCTAAACACAAAAACACAAGAACAAAAAACGAAAAATGATTTTTTTAGAACCAATTGGTCCAGCCGATCCGGTTACGGGTAGTGACCGATCGGTTGGGACGAACCAAACTGTGACCAACCTTCCAACCGAACCGGTTACGGGTAGTGACCGATCGGTTGGAGGCGATTTTTAGAATTTTTAGATTTTTTTTTTTTTTAACCAGTTTTATTTCAAACCTTTTATTGATAAAATAAAACAAGAACATAGAGCGTTACGGACACAAAACTAATCACAAGTAAACAAAACACATAAACACATATATTATCACGAACATAAAACAACACTCAAAAATAAGCATGAACAAATAAAATCACGATCACAGAAAAATGACAATCACATAGACGCAAGCACACACAATTAGTCACGTAACACAAATCAAAACAAGACATCCTAAAACAAGATAATCTTATTTAAAATTAATACGAAACCAATCTAAACAAGATTAACACAAACAAAAAGAAACACAAACATGCAAGAGATCAAATAACATAAAAAAACACAAAACACACGAAACAAGAAACAAGAAAACTAAAAAAAATGGGACAGAAGCTCCAACCGGATCGGTTACGGGTGGTGACCGATCGGTTAGAGTGGATTTTTAGATTTTTTTTTTTTTTACGACTCTGAAATGACTCTTAAAAAATATTTACCGAGAGCTCCAACCGATTCGGTTGGGGTTCCAACCGATTCGGTTAGAGTTGTTTGGGTGGTTTTGTTGATTTTTTCGTAAGAACTTTTGAACACACTTAGAAAGCAAACTTTGAAATGAGAATTTTTAGAACACATGAAACGAAATCCCAACATCAAAAACTTGATTTTGATGCAAAGATCATTTGAGCAATTTTTAGAAAATGTGAGATTTTGAAAGTAAACGCAAAGGAGCAATTAAGCAAACATCATTTAAGCAAACAAGGAATCAATTCAAGCAAACAATTCAACAATCAAACAAACACAAGAATACAAACGCAAGTCCCCGGCAGCAGCGCCAAAAACTTGATGTGCTTCGTCGTGGTTTTAAATTTGTAAACAAGAATTACCGGTTAACTAGGAACACATTCGGGCAAGTATACCCTAGTCAAGTTGTAGTATAGTATATGGTAAATCAAGGTCGTCCCAAGAGACTTGGTTGCACTACAAGTGTCGTTTGTTTGTTTAAGCAAGTAACAAGTTGATGGTTATGATTGTCACATATCAAACCAACAAGAAAAGCAATATAAGAACAAGCAAGTATCAAGGTCGTAGTTATGATTGTCACGGATCAAACTACTAAGAACAAGCACACAAAGAACATATATGTTTAGACAAATGATCACAAGGATATTAGGATGTTTAGTTTGGAAAACATATTATTAAAGATAATCTATATGAACTATAGAACCCATAATAATAGTTTAGTGTTTTATAAATCAAATATACGTAAGCCTCAATCAAATGATCATGTCATGAGCCTTATGCCTAAACCAACACCGAAGAGATAATCCTTTCGGCCCTTATACTTTGATGTTATTAATTTGTAAAGTTCCATTTACTTGAAAGATAATGAAAACACATATTCAAAAGATTCCTTTCAGCCTTAATCCAAATTAAACATTTACTTGTTATGTTTATTAAGTTTCTCATACAATCGTCACAAAGTACAAGACCAAAATCATTTGTCGATTAATGAATTGGAACTAACCATTGTTAAGAATATTCGACATTAAACTCAACAATGATCAACCAAAACAATAAATAAGAACAAGTTTCAATTCAACCAAATATGATGTTATCAACATATTCCGAACAAACACCACAATTATCCAAACATCCTTTTATCACAAGTTCTCATATGAAATAAACAAGTATAAAGACAACATTCACAAGACAAGAACACATCACAAGAATCACATAATCAACACGACCAAAGAACCAAACATGAATCATAACATTCAACATCATAAAAGTAACAAGGATTTACCCAAAGTAAGATTACATTAGGCAAGGGTGAAGGATTATAGCACTCCTTCAAGCCTCCAATCAACTACAACTTCTAACCAAGCATACTTCTGGAAATGGCAGAGGTTTGTGGTCTTTTGGGAGAGATAGGTTGGTGGAAATTCGTTCTTAAGGGTGGAGGCAAGAATTACACACACAAAACTAACCAAAAATGGTCTTATTTATAGGTAGAAGCCACCCTTAGCCACCAAGTAAGTTTCTTGGGCACAAAGTGTCATAAAGTAGCAGGTTTATGAGTAATTAGGACCATATGATCGGACTTGGGGCTTAATGACACTTAATATTGCATTAAAAATAACTTGGAAAGGTCAGCTTGGAGTAACCGTTTCGGTTGCGCTCCAACCGATCCGTTTGTGACCTTTTGACAGAAAAGGTCAAAAGCCAAATTTGTAGATATTTCTCTTAGCTTTCCGTGTCCGTGAACGGGGGGTCAAACGGAGTCCGTATGCAAAAGTTATGGTCAAAATGGTGAAGGTGTGTCAGGAACAACGAGTCTTCCAATATGTCTTCGTTTTAGCTTCTTTTCTTCATTTCTTTCTCGTTTCCCTTCTTGAACTTTATTCTTTAGTCTTTGTACCACTAACTTGATGACTTTACCTTCTCGAATATACTCCACAAGTCTTGCTTTTGACTGGAATTCTTCGTATATGGAGAAATCTTCGTATTTTACTTCTTTTTCCGTCTTTTTCTCCACTTTCCTGTACTTGGCTACAAATGAACTAGCAAACGCACTTTTGTACGATTAAGCATTAAAAGCATATGATTATAGCCAAATAACACACATAAAAGCACGGATAACGCAACTAAAAACGTGCACAATTTGAGCGTTATCAAGATCACAAGCCCAAAATCAAAGTAATCACTTTTGCTTTGTATCAACCATTGTACCGAAAAACATAAACGAAGCAATAAAAGATGAATCTTGGGTAATTTCTATGCAAGAAGAGTTAAACCAATTGGTTAGAAATGATGTTTGGAATTAGTTCCAAAACCCAAATATCAAACTATAATTGGAACGAAATGGGTTTTTCGAAATAAAATGGACGAAAATGGTGTAGTGTCTAGAAACAAAGCTAGGCTTGTCGCACAAGGTTATAATCAACAAGAAGGGATTGATTATGATGAAACTTATGCACCGGTAGCTAGGCTCGAGTCTATTAGAATCTTACTTGCATATGCATGTGCTTATGACTTTAAATTATTTCAAATGGATGTTAAGAGTGCATTTCTTAATGGGTTTATTAACGAAGAATTATATGTTGCTCAACCTCCCGGTTTTACCGACTTTGAGAAACCACATATGTCTTCAAACTCAAGAAGGCATTATACAGACTTAAGCAAGCACCAAAAACTTGGTATGATCGACTTAAGACATTTCTAGTTGAATACAAATATACCATGGGATTAGTAGATAATACTCTTTTTATAAAGAAAAAGGAATCACACATTATCATAGTTCAAATATACGTTGATGACATCATATTCGGATCAACTTGTCAAGAGCTATGTGATGATTTTTCTAAAATCATGCACGACGAGTTTGAGATGATTATGATGGGTGAGTTAAACTTCTTTCTATGACTTCAAATTAAACAACTAGAAGATGGCATATTCTTTAACCGATCTAAATACATAAAAGATATGCTTAAGAAATTTGGTCTTGAAGACTCAAAACCAACTAAGACACCCATGTCTTCGGACACTAAACTCACCAAGGATGAGGAAGGTGAATCGGTAGATAACACTAAATATAGAGGAATGATCGGTAGCCTACTCTATCTCACGGCTAGTAGACCAGACATTATGTTTAGTGTTTGTCTATGTGCTCGCTTTCAAGAAAATCCCAAGGCATCACACTTAGAAGCACTAAAAAGGATATTTAGATACATTAAGGGAACGACATGTTTAGGATTATGGTATCCCAAAGGAACGGGTGTAGAAACTATAGTGTATGCCGACTCGGACCATGCCGGTGACTATGTCGATAGGAAAAGTACAAGTGGTATTTGTACTTTTGTTGGACATTGTCTCACCTCATGCTTTGCAAAGAAGCAAACGGCTCTAGCTATCTCAACTACTGAAGCCGAATACGTCTCAGCCGAAAAAGCATGTCAACAAGCTCTTTGGATGAAGCAAGCTCTCGTGGATTACGGAATTTATCTCAACGATATCTCTATACTTTGCGACAACAAAGGAGCTATTGATCTCAGCAAAAATCCCGTCCAACATGCTCGTACGAAGCATATTGAAATCCGCCATCACTTTCTTCGCGACAATGTTCAAAAGGAAACATCTCAATTGAGAAAGTATCCTCCGAAGACAACATTGCCGACATCCTAACTAAGCCTCTCAAACGAGAACCATTTAATCTTCTTAGACTTGGTTTAGGGCTAATGGAACCAAACATGTAGTTAAAACATAGTCTAACCTTATAACAAACAAAACAAAACAATTTAGTTTAAGTCTGCTACTGTTCCCACAGCACCAAACGACAACAAGGACGGAACCAAATTTTTGGTGTCGTCTGGTCCGTGGTGACAACAGTAGCAAAAATACCACTTACAAAACATCTTCTTCCTCACAACCCACTTTACCAAAACGTATCAACAACACACCTACCTCATTGTTGAGACTTTCTCACCCATTAATCACTGAAGATAACATCATTGTAAGTATCCTAACTACATTACTTCTCTTAAATCTGAGTCTAGGATTCTAATTTGTGCAAAAAATCATTACATGGGGATTATGTACATTATTGTACAAAACATGGATTCAATTGGCAAATTGCATAACTAGTCATTGAAATTAGGTACTACATTGTCACATTGCATAAACTAATCATGTTTACCACTAATTAAAAGATAATTACTATAATGCCTTATACTAATTAAACAAAAACCCCATGTCAAAATGTTGAAAAGCTTCTCACTTGTAGGAAAATAATTTTTCATTGTTAATACAAATAGACACGTAAATTTTCATCACTTGCATAATGCTCTTGAATACTAAAGGTAATGCATAACTAATATGCATTCCCGGGTATATTCAAATGAAGCCATATTGAATTAGGAGCGTTTGGGTTATCTCATGCCTTTTGTCAAACACCCTCATTAAAAACCATTTTATGCATAAAATGAGTCGAGATAACCGCAACTCCAAATTGTTTTCATATAGGCAAACACTAGAACCAAAACACTAAGTTTTTTTTTATTTTTAACATGCAAATTCTTGCTCATAGGAACAACCATGGTAGCCGCAAAATTCTATGATCACAAGGATACTCTTAGCTACATCCCTAAACACCACAAAACCAAGGGTCTCACCAAGGAACAAGTCGAAATCTTTAAGAGTCTAGAGCAAAGGTACTTCCATGAGGGTAGGATCATTCATTCCTCCTTTGTCGACGGAACTAATCTCCGTCAAGAACTTGCGACTATCAACTTTGATTGTCTCCTCGACATCGATGAACCCATTTGTCCTAGGTTTGTTTTAGGATTCTATGCTAGTGTTGTCTCTTTCACTGATGAGGACGATCAAATGGCTCTTAGGTTTTGGATCAATCAAACTGACTACTCCATCTCCCTAAACCAATTTGCTCAAGTGCTAGGAATTCCTAACCGTGGTACATGTGTTTACTCAGATAAGTGGTCACTCACTATCCTCGATGCAATCAATGACCGCTCTCTTCCCTACCAAACTCCTTTGGAGGATAAGGACGTCATCCGTGAGCACCTTTTTAACGAAAGGGCAGCTCCAACCCGTGTCACCCGAAAGGGAAAGGAAGTAAACCGAGATCCATATGGTATGGAGCTCAATGAGCTTAAGCCCGAATTCAAGAAGTGGGAGGAACTCCTTAGAGCTAATGTCATTAGCACTATAGGAAATAGAGACCATATCAATGCTTGCCTTTGTCACATGCTCTACAACTTGTCCACTCGTCAACCATTGAATTTAGCCTACTACATTGCTAGGAGAATGGTAGATATTCCAACTCAAGGATCAGTCGCTCTTCCTTATGGGATGCTACTCACCCGTCTCTATAGAGCATTTGCACCAATTCCACCAAGCCAAAAAGGGTTTAAGATAGACTATGCTCTCATCCCTAACATATTTGTGCCCTTGAGTGACGAGCGAGTGGCTAAGACTAAAGGTAAAAGGGCAAAACCTCCAACTCCATCATCACCATCATCAAATAGCTCCGAAGACGATCTCCCAAATTCTTGTCTTCCACCTCAAGAGTACTATGCATCTCTCCCCGAGATTGAGAATGAATCGGTGGAGTTCAAGCAAACCAAGGGAATGTTCAAGTACCATGGAAGGATGATGACAAAGATCTACAAGAAGTTGGATAAGTGAGGTTTTTAAAGGAGTGTTTGGAACAAGACAAAAACAATGGTCTATGATACTATTTGGTTGTTTTTACTTTGTAGGATGATAAAATAACTTAAAACAATGTTGTATACTAACCGGTTTATGCAGGGGGATAGCACAAGTGTGTTATCAAATTTTACCCATTTTCACTTTTATGTGAAAATCGCTAGCCCTTGGTCAAAGTATATGCTCTACTAAGTTTGTATATGTGTTATCGACTTTTCCTAACTAGAAATAATTAATGTCATATGTTTTAAGCAAAATTTCAGGTTTCGGAAAAGTCCCTGATAGTTAAAATATGGGTCTGTGAAGATTTCAGTCACCACGGACCGGCACCAATTATTTGGTTCCGATGCATTATAAATTTTGGTACCGCCATACCTATACTGAGGCGGACCAGCGGCACCAAAATAAGGGTTCCGCCTGTGTAAATAATTGGTGTCGTGGTTCCTACAGGTAAATTTCTAAATTTCGCTTATTTCAACATTCCAAATTACCATACATTGCTTCTAGGATAGTTTTACTAGTTTTTACCCATATTAGAACTAGTTTAACACACTTAGGCATATAGGATATCCATTTCCCACCAAAATTCAAAAATTCCAAAAATTCACCCAAGGAACCCTTTTTTCATAAAGGAATGAACCAAAAATTTGGTTCTTTGCAATCCGTGGGTGATCTGATTCTAAAGATTCCACAATCATTAGAACACATTTATTTCATATCTTTGTCACTTCACTCCATCCTTCTTGTATGGATTGACTTGGGGGATATGACTAGCATTAAACCCACTTCTAAATCATTAGGAACCTCATCTCTTCTATGGTTTAACATCAAATCAAACACATTTCTCCATAATTTCATAATCCTATAAATTAAGAGCTTCTAAGATTATCATCCTCACACTTTCTCAAATCTTCTCATTTACAAGCAAAACCTTAAAGCTAAAATGACTAAGTCTTCTCCATCAACCAATGTTAGGAATTGGAAATTCCATAATGAAGTGTCGGTCACCCAAAATATAATCTAGCATAAGTTAGCTCGTAAACATATCGTTATTTACGTTGTTTAGTAGTTAATTAATTAGTTGATAGCTTAGTTATTAGCTTAGTGTAACACCGTCGAGGAAGGACGGATCTTTACCCACTGTATGCCTGATCCACAGCCCCACAGGAGGGCGTTTAGTTTGTAACTATAAATACCCTTCCCACTAAGGGAAGGGTGGAACTCTTAAATCTAACTTTTCACATTTTTGTTTATCTCTCTAGAATTCCCTCTCATCTCTTTCACTCTCTAACAATGGCATACTTGTTTAATCATCTCCCTAGACCACCCGAATCATCAAACAACAGAATGTATACGATCCTACAATTGGTATAAGAGCAAAGCTTGTGTTGCTTTTGATGATTCGTACGGTTTTTGTATGCGGTTTGTTATGGCTCTTTGATGCGATTTGTTATCTAGTTTTGTGTGCGGTTTGTGTGCATCGATTTTTGTTGGTTCAAATCATTTTGTTTAACTGTTTTTACGAATATTGTGTGCTTGGAATTTTTTTCTATCGTATTGTTGAAAACAGTTTTAAACAAATGATGTATCCATCATGGTCAAATACTTAAGTCCAAAATTTATTCAGGTTCAAAAATCTATTTTGTGTCACTTGTTGTCCAAATAGATTGTATAATATCTGTATGACTTTTGTCACTATATCCATGGATTTTACTGGTCAATCTGTCAATTTATATGGTCAAAATGGGTATTCTGAAGCAGCTTTTTCTGAGTTATGAAAATATTGGTCAGAAATATTGAAATTTCTTGGATGCGTTTTGAAGTGAGAGAAATCCCAGATCCCATTTTTTTTGGAAAGTACAATCTGCTGTTTGTCAAATTCATATATGCGATTTGTCATGATCCTTAAAGCGATTTGTTCTTTTTTTGGGGAAGCGACTTGACATTTTAAGGACAATAATCATGCGTTTTGTCAAAATCACCTATGCGTTTTGACTCTTAAGTCAAATGCGATTCGTTGACTTGTGAAGATAGTTTATGCGATTTTTCATAATATGGTTTGAAGCGATTTGATGATATGCGGTTTGTTATTCAATAAATTCATATGCGATTTGTCAAAAATAAAACATTGAAGCGGTTTGTCACGAGTTGCGTTTTGACCAACTCTATGCGATTTGAATGAAAGCGTTTTGACATATCCCAATGCGTTTTGATAGAATGATACTTAACATGGGATGCGATTTGTTAACCTTATGACCAATACCAAATACCAAAAGCCTTTGTTGACATAAGTCTAATACCATCATCAGTCAAACTCAAGACCAAACGCCACCATCATATCACAAAAAAAAAAGAACATCTCAACCTTGTAAAGAAAACTCACAACACCTATACCAACCATCTAATCCAACATCTCCATCTTATTACTATCGAGACTCGATGATAAAATGGAAATCATAAACGATCTCAGGTTGTTCAAATTTATTTCCAATCTTTTCAAGATTTTATTTGAACAAATCATCACTGATCTATCTTAGACTCGTACTCAAAAAGAAATAATCAAGACCATCATGACAAGGACTCGGACTCAGGTTTGATTTGTGAAGCCTAGTTTCAATTGATATTCGAACAAGAAAGTAAAAGAATTTAACAATTCTATTAACTCTTTTAACCTTGGTTCGTTATTATTTGATACCTACCTGGAATATGTCCTTGAAGCCATGTCCTATCCTCGAGCCATCCCTGTGGCGAGGTCACCATGGAAAGAAGGTGATGATGGAAGGATAAAGTTGTTTTCATCGTCACATCGATTTGGATCTGAGAATTGTTTTGAGGTGTGTATGTGTACGAGAGATAGAAAGAGAGGCGGAAATATTTTTTTTGTGAGATTTGTTAGGGTTTGTGGAGGATTTTTAGGAGATGGGGGGCGGATATTATGAGAATGAATTTAGGGTTTGGTGATGTTTTGGTTTGTCTGCACAAGTGAGATTATTTAGGGTTGATGTGTGTGATATATGGGATGTTTATATACCGTGTGTTTAGGTTAAAAAAAATGTTATAACACTTGTGTGTGTGGTTGGGCTGTGTTACTATCTCGTGTCAATGGGCTTTGAAATCTATCACCTAATAATCTGCTACCCAAATTCATTGGATCATATTTAAGTATTATTTGGACATTGGGCTGAAATGTTTTGTTGGGGTGATGTAAATTGGCTTTGGACTTGGGTCGTTTAAGCTTCACCGGGTATAATAGGCTCCTATATAAAAATTTGTTATCCGAATTTTCACAAATTTTGGATACAAATTTTTTATTGATTGAGTGGTACTTTTGGTATTTGAAATTTCACGAGGATACATATTCACGGCTTGAATTGATATTGACAAAAAATGACTAGAGGGTTGTTTGTACGGTATCTCTTGTTTGATTTTGAAGTGAGGTTTTTCGGGCGCGCTTACTTATTTCATCTTCTTTCTTTCTTCCCCTTCCGCGAAGATGACTTGTTTGGGCATTATAGAGTGTGATAAAGACTTGGCTATCTAGTTACCTTTGTGATTCTTTCTCGCTTAACCAACAAAGTAGCTACACTTTAGGTGTCTCACACAGTTGAGGATTCGTCAAGAGGTTTTGTACATTGGGTACACCATTTCTTTTCACAAGGATTAGTACAAGCTTAAGTAACAAATCTGGGGAATTCTTCTTCATGTTCAAGTTGGGTATATCGGGTTTACTTCACCAAATGGTCACTGCAATTGCCGACAGAATATGTGGATGGTGTGTTTACCAAAGTGCTTGATGGATGAGATGTGATCAGCAATTCCCATAGAATATTCGATGCCACTGAATGACAATGATACTTCACAGTCTAAGCAACATCCTTCAAGAATCTTCAGTGTCAGTCATGACTTTTCAAGATGTTTGCTTATGACAAGAACTTTTCGTGCAAACGATCATACACGTTAATGATGCTTCCGAAAGTTTGAAACTATCATGGGGGAGCAACGTGTACTTTGATGATTACGGTCAACCTCAGGGGGAAGTAGTGTATACTACTTGACTTAATATGGTTTGTGAAGTTGTTTACATATGGGTAAAGAATTGTTGATGATGTTGGTGATGATGGAGAATGAACCATTTATGAACCGCTACATGTTCCCCTAAAACAGAAATTCACCAAAACCAAAGTTGTCATTGCACGTTCAAGCTGACATTGTTTACGGTTTAGTCTTGATTTTGTAAAATCCCGCTAAAGAAACTATTTCTCGGTTTAATTCATAGACTTGTAAAATCCCGTGACAATGGAAACATCCTAGTAAATGTAAAGTGCATCTCCGGATCTATCTCTCGGTTTATTCTTGGTTTTGTAAAATCCCGCGAAAGAAACTATTTCTTGGTTTAAACCATAGAATTGTAAAATCCCGTGATCATAGATTCATCCAGGAGAAATGGAAAGTGTATTTCTGGATCTCATCTGATCTTTGGTGTTATGGTTTCTGCTTCGAAGAAGGGATAAAAGGGTGTACTTCATGAATTGGGTGTTTGTTTGGATTGTCCTCATGGCAGTTTGGTAATTACTTGGTTTTACGGGGTTATGTGCTTTTAACCATGGTCGGGATGAAAACCATTATCATAGTTCACTTAAAAACGTCAAAGAAGGCTAGATTTGAGCTTTTTAACCAGAAGATGTGGCAACGGCGTTAATTCACTATTATTTATTTGAGGTTGAAGTGAAATATCACGGGCAAGTGTACTTAGTATCTGAAGGTATCGGGGATGGTTGGATGAAGATTCTTCGTGATCCTTGTTCGAGCTTATTATCAAAAATGAAGACTTGGAAATCTAGTTATTGTTGGGTGACTTTTCCTTTTCTTTTACCACTTGGGGGAATTGGGCTCTTACCACCACAAAATAACTATCACTTTAAGTAGTTACGTTGTAGTGCTCAATGTCACATTGAATTGTGGTTTTTCAAGAGGTGATGCACGTCTAATACTTGATGGTTGGTTGGTTGAAGAGTATAGAGTACTTAGAGATTCAAATGGGCATGAATTATCGGCACCGCTCTTTGTTACATATGTGCAAGTTTAAGTCACGAGTTCGGGTTGTTTTACTTCAGGGTCAAATTCATCATATTGGGTTTTATCCATCAGCTGTCACAACAAAAAGCCTACTGAATGATAATGGGGTTTATTACAAGTTTGCTAAGAGTAGATGAAAAGGGAGAGATTATGACGTTTGAACACAACAGTTCAAGCCTCGTACTCTAAAGAAAAGATATGTGTACGTTTCAGAGTGCATTATCTTCGAAAGAAGAGAAATCTTCTTATGACGTTTGAACACAACAGTTCAAGCCTCGTACTCTAAAGAAAAGAAATGTGTACGCTTCAGTGCGCTTTATCTTCTGAAGAAGAGAAATCTTCTTATTAATGACCATTCTCAACAACATGCTTCATACTTTTTCCATGTGCTTTCAGTCATCAAGTGAACCGAACTACTGTTGATTGTTTTCTTATTCCACTTGCTCAATTATAATGACGATGGCGACATCATATGCTACCTTTGAGAGGGAGAAGTGTGAATAGAATACATTTGGATGATTTTCGCTTATTCAATCAAGAATGGCAACTCCGTATGCAATTCTTGAGGGGGAGAAGAAGTGTGAATTTACTGCATGATGATTGATATATGAGAATAAATGGTCAAACGGCTCCAAACTCATGTAAGAACTGAGCTTCTTCTTATCGGGTCATCTTCACATGAAGTTTCTTCTAAGAGCCGTTGGTTGACATCTTCACAAGCTGATATGAGTTTAACGACAAAGTGCTTCCAGTTAATGCTTCACGTACACATCGTCATGATGATTCCGGGCAACCTTCTCTTCTTGTTTGATGTGATTGTTTGTTTGGTGTTACCATTTCAAGTGTTCGTTGCGGGCTGATTGCTGATTTCCTTGATGAACATCTTTTTGTTCTTGTTTGATTGGGAGGGATTTTAGTTAAGGGGATTTGCTATTTCAAAGTTAACGGGAATGCATTTGGTGAGTTGAAGATGTTGATTTTCTATTCCCCAATTGGACAATCTTGAAGAAGGTCGAGTCTACAGTCGGTTCTACATTTTCTGCTACATGATAGAAGACTAAAGATGAGTTGCATTTAACGATCTAAAGACTTCTTCTTAATTCATGCGTTCATCATAAAGATTGTCGGTTTATGGGAGAGCACTAATTGGGGGAGAGTGAAAAGTCAGATTCAATCCCCAATTAGACTTGCTCACACTATTCTTCAGCAAGTTGATTCTCACAGATATATTTGTGCTAATGGTATTCTTCTCAAAAGATTTCGAGTATATGGGCTTACAAAGAGTTGCTGATTCTGAAGTATCAAAACCAGCAAGGGGGAAGGAGACACGCAACTAAACGCGAGTAAACTTGATGAACTTAATACTTCTAAGTGATTGAAGATATCCCAGGAATACAAATGTCATTACCGCAGAGAAACTCAAGGTTTGAGTCATGGCGTTTAATGTTCTTATTCCAACTATGTGGGGGAATAGATGGAAGAGTTAGTTTCTGAAGATAAAAGAGGTACACAAGTGTGTGATGATTTCGATGTTATCACAATCATCAGGGGAGAGAGATTGTATACATTAGGGATGCTCAGCTGTTTCACTTGAGGGCTTAATCAGTGATTCAGAGATATAATCATTTATTCCAGAGTTGACTTCCGCAGAGATAATCAGTGATTCAGCATGCTACTTCAATGTTATCGGTTATTCTCTCTTTGGGCATTCGGGTACTTAGGGTTCTTGAGCTTCATACACTATCATCAGGGGAGAGAAAAGTATACATCGGGGTTATTCTTTGGCTATCGGACCTAATCTGCTACTTCGATGTTATAAGTTTCTCTGTTTTCGGGTATATGTGTATTTGGGTTCGTGAGCTCTAGTCTAAGAGACTGACTGCATCAATTCATCTACTTGGGGGAAGTGGTCTCTTGACAACTTTTTGGTATGGATCACTTCAGACTTCAGTTGAAAAGAAATATGAGAAGATTCATTCAAGCGTGGGATGATACGTTGCTGATCTATTTTGATGATATAATCCCGAATGGAGAATCTCGATTATCGTTCTTAAAAGGAGCAGCGGGATTTATGATAGTGGTGTGCTTCTCTATGCACCTAGCTAAGGCAAGCTTGAAATAGAGCTTCGAATCTACTCATCTAATAGATTTTCGGTTTGGGGGGAAGCTGCCAAAGTCACTCTTTCTCAAAGGCTCATGTTCTATCTTCTATTCTGGAGCCTTGGAAGCTTTGGTGGTGAAAGTTTAAGAGATGATGAGTTCTATCTTCTACAACGAGGCTGCTCGATATCCTTATCTCGGTACTCGTTTCATCATCTTCTTAAACTATATCATCTAAACTATCATTGTAAATATTTATCAAAAACAAAATACAAAAATATAAAACCAACAAAAAGAAAATAGAAAAATATAAAACCAACAAAAACCCATAAAAATCAGAAAATTTAAAAATACCAAAAATATGTTTTCTCAAAGACATGTCTTCTGGTATCGATAACATCTACGGTCTTAGAAATGTCATTCAATAATGGCACGGGACCATAGATGAAGTTCGAGCAGGAGGTGTAAATATTCTTTTTCAAAACATGTCTAAAATTGTGGCTTGCCGTTACTTCAGACTGTAACCCGCGCTTAAACTATGGCTTGCTATTATTTCAGATAGCAACCCGTTTTTCAAAGAAGGAAAGTGCTACGCTTAAACGATTTTCACAAAATTTGTGCACTTATCCTAAAACAAATTGAGGAAAGTATGTCGAAGGACTGCTGTTCCTACATAAATGTTTTTCCTTCTATAAATTCTTCAGAAAAATATTTGTTGTTTTGAAAATGGTGGTACATGAGTTGCTTGTAAATCTATCAGATTCAGAGTTTTATATAAATTGAAAACTCAATCAATGACGTAAGCTTTTAAACTTTTCAGTAAAATAAGTCATTGATTGAAGGGGAGAATGTTTTCAAATCTATATCATCTAACGAGCTTATCTAATTATCCTATATACTTAAATGTAAAACATGTTAACCTACGTTGAAGGACTAGGTGCCTAGGATATGATTGTTAGGATTAGACTATTATAGTTTGATAAACACATTATTCCCATGCTTTACATGATCTGATTGATATGTTGAAGACTTTTCTTAGTCGATTGTTGTTTGGGTGATGTCGACCACCATATATCTGTTTGTATGTCCACTAACATATGCAGATATCATGGTTCATAAGATTGTTCCCGATCCGGATCCCACAAATAATGATGATTGGATGCCGAAAGGAAAGGGCAACGATTTCTTGGTCGACAAATGAAGAAACGGAGCTTAATTAGATCTCTCTATGGATAGTTGGCACGATAGATGCAACTTCAGAGGTCTCGCTGCATCAGCAGATGGTTTTCTTCTAGCCTTTCAGCAACAACTGAAGCAGCTTATTATTCTCTCCACCTAACGTATCTTTGTGCAGGAAATTGTAGTGGATGATACCATGTTTCTTAAAGCAATTTTGAAATCGATGTTTTTGAAAATGGAAAAATATTGTTTTGAAAATAAATTGGACTAAATTTTGGAAATCACCGGACTTCATTTTATCAAAACTTAAGTCACTCAATCAACGACTACGGTCATCGATTGAGGGGGAGAGTGATTTATAATAAAATATTTTCAAATGATATTTCATCTATCAAGTCCGTTTGTACAATAATAAGTGGTGATCTAAAGATTTAATGTTATGTCATGGTATGATTTTCTTTAAAACTCAAAGATCTTTCAAAATGAAATTTTTTCTGTTCTTGTTTGACTCTGAAATTGTTTTATTTTACTTAAAGATCTCTTAAAAACTATCATACCTGACACTAACATTCTTTAATGTCTATAATTGGTCCTCATCAGTCAATTTCAAAAATTAAATCGAGCCACGTCTTTCCTTAAAATTTTCTAAATGATTTAAATCAATTAAGATCACAAATCTCAATTGGTTTGAAATTTTTGATCGGGGGAGAGATCGGGATTTAAATCTCAAATCGGTTTTTAAAGGGTGATTATTTCAAAAGCACTCCTTCCTTCATGTGCCAAACGATTTCAAATACATAATGCACATGATTGTGGAGGAGCATTTAACCATAAACCAGAAGAGCCTTTAAATCAGGCACATTTTCTCCCATGTTTTCTAAACCTAATTAAATCACTTGAGATCCAAAATCTCAAAGGGTTTGATATTTTTTATCGGGAGAGAATTTGTGATTTAATATGAAATAATCTGATAAATGATGATCGTTTTGACTCAAAAGTGCAGGCTCTCTCTAATATGTGCTAAACTCTTTCGTATATCGATGCACATATTGAGAGGGAGCGAATGGTTTCTATTGGCAATCGTGGAAGTACTTCAAAAACCTCCTTCCTCTATGTGTTAAATGATTTCAAATAACCAACGCACATTTTGAGGGGGAGAATTTACCAAGAAAATCAAAAGGCTTTTTCTAAGGAAATTGTGATCAAAGAATATATTTCTAAGAACTCTTGCCTACATGTGCTAAACAATTTCAAGATCATATGCACATGTTGAGGGGGAGCATTTCTAAATGATAAAAAACAATTAAGGTACAAAATACTTTGATATTATATCACAAGTACCTTGATTGATTTTCCAAATGATTTTTCAATTGATTTCAAGAAGGAAAGAACAATACCAAAAGACCGACCAATTTACTTTATGCATGGTGTTATAAGGATGGTTAGGTTAAGTATTTGTTCCCACGATCCCGCCAGAGCCGGAGGGACCTACCCAGGGACTATCCACTAGATAGTGTAGAAGACCTTAGGTATAATGAAAAAAGGAGAAAAATGAGAATACGGGAAGAGTGCGGAGTGAGACAGAGCTAGTACAGGAATAAACCCAACAAGGTTCTAGTTATGAAGTCTCGGTAAGCACTAAAGGGGTTGAAGAATGAAAAAGAATTGAACGTGAAAAAGGTGAAAAGAAATAGCCCTCCATTAATTCAACCTTAGGGCAGAAACCGGGTTCAATACATATGCTACTGGTGTCTACTAAGGTAACACTGGTATTGAAGACAAGACGTCATGGACCCAGTGACGCACTGCACTAAACTTCCTAAGCTACTCAAGTTCCTCTTAAAAGGACTTGTTTCATTCTCACGGGGAACCTACATAATCTATCGACTTTCTCTTAAAGATGGTTGATATTGAAGAAGGAGACCATCTCCCTAGTCTCCGGCATAGGAACCAAATGTGCACAATTGAGTCTAGAGCCAAGAGATCATCCACAATATCTCATTAGGACACTAAATTAATGAAGACTTATTGTTTCACACAATGTGGAAAGTAAGAATATATATTAAGAGTCCTACGCATTATCCTTGTGGTATTGCCAGAACATCCGAGCGATATGAAAATATTCACGATGAAGATGGAAATCCTTCTAGAGCTAACGTCAAACAAGCTCTTGGTGGGTGACATGTGAGATCTTTTCTAAAGATCAAGCTTGTGACAACTGGATAGAAACAATGGGGCGATTCATTCTTGAATCAACCTTGGTCCAGGAAATGAATTGACGAATACTTTTGGAAAAACCGTTCGATGTGCAAATCTTCTTTTCTCTAGCACATCGAATGTGTATTCATGTTTTCAAACACAAAAAGTATCTCTGATTGAAAAAAATACTTTTGGAAAAACCATTCGATGTGCAAATCTATTCTTTTCTCTAGCACACCGAATGTGTATTCTCTTTCAAATACAAAAAGTATTTTAAATTGAAAATTGATCTTTCTCATAAAACCTTCGTCGTATTGCAAAACTCTTTCTTCTAAGCAATACGCGATTGTTTTCAAATCAATTTTCATCAATCGTGAATCTCAATTCGGTTCACTCACTCGTTGTCTTCTTTGAGACGTTCGGTTTGAGAACAACTAGAACACCGCGAAACCCCGTCAAGGAGATTCTTCGAATCATACGATCACAGCGTGCTTGTACCGATCAACGGAGAATCGTGGGCCGTGTACCTCAATTCAACAAAAGTGATCAAAGACACTTTCATGTGCTTTATTGCTAACTGTTGTTTGTAGGTACATTTGGACGGTTGCAGCTGATCGATATTGAGAAGTCAATTCACAGCCGCATGCTCACAGCATACACGCTTGATTGAAGAACATCATGACAAGTGCATATCTTCATAACCTGGCTCTGATAGCTGCAAATATCACGAACCAGTAAAGCTTCCGCTACTCTGATGAAATGATGTCATGATCCAGAAAGTGTGAGCATGTCGGTCCAAAAGTCACAACATCACATGAAGGCAACACAATAAAGGGTGATCCAGAGATTTACTGTGGCTGATGATCTCAATGAAAGCTTGAAGATCATCAAGATGTGGATCAGTTAAAGGCCTCCACTGAAAGTACAAAATAATCGGACTATGAAGAGTCACTGCTAAAGCACAAAGATTGCGGATGTGAAGAATTGAAGTCTACGAGCTCCGAACTGAAGATAAAATAGAATGCTTGGATTCGAAATGTAAATCATGGGGTGACCTCCCTTAGGGGGAGATTTTTAGGAATTGAAAATTCCATAATGAAGTGTCGGTCACCCCAAATATAATCTAGCATAAGTTAGCTCGTAGACATATCGTTATTTACGTTGTTTAGTAGTTAATTAGTTAGTTGATAGCTTAGTTATTAGCTTAGTGTAACACCGTGGAGGAATGACGGGTCTTTACCCACTGTATGCCTGATCCACAGCCCGACAGGAGGGCGTTTAGTTTGTAACTATAAATACCCTTCCCACTAAGGGAATGGTGGAACTCTTAAATCTAACCTTTCACATTTTTGTTTATCTCTCTAGAATTCCCTCTCATCTCTTTCACTCTCTAACAATGGCATACTTGTTTAATCATCTCCCTAGACCACCCGAATCATCAAACAACAAAATATATACGATCCTACAACCAATCCTTGCAAGAGAACGGCTAGAATGAGCGTAAGACCATGTTGCTTTGTCAACATAAGCTCCTCTTCTGAGTCCTCTCCTTTAACCATCTCATCTCCCATAAGAGATGAGAACTTCTTCACTTTGGCTACTCCTACACCACCTCCAAAATCACCTATCATTGTCACTACTTCACCACCAACAAAGACTCTTATCACTAGCTCACCACCACCAGCTCCTATCTAAACATCCAAGTCACCATCATCTCATAAATATCCAACACTCATCCCATTAGAGCTATTCTCTACACCACCTACATCTCCAAATCCATTTTTGGAGGACTTGGAGGACTTGCCTCCTAGGCCCAATCATCCACCACCACTACCATCCTTTGGTACTATTGAGCGAATAGCTCATGAGTCTTCACGTCCATCATTTGACCCAAACGCCGAGTTAGGGCCAAGGCCTCTTCTTTTCCATCCTATCCACAAGGAAATCCATGGTCCTTTGCATGGGGATCTACCACTACCTACAACATCCATGCCTCCTCATATAGAGGACATTGAGGAATCTTTGTGGGATGATCACCCCACTAAAGAAGATATTGAAGCCGAACTTAATCATCTCCACCAATTTTCCAATATGGTGGACTCTCATCTTAGTGAGACCATGCAAATGCAAAGTGCTTTGTTAGCCTCCATAATCACCACTCCAACCACCAACACCAACAACTCCACTATTCCACCACCACAAAATCATGAACCATACTACCCTCCTAGACACGGTTGCTCAAATTGTGAGAGGACCGCCCACATTACCAAAAGGACCCGGGTGATGGTCCATGAGCTTCAAGATGAAATGAGGTTCATCCTCAATCACATCCTAGAGCGCATTAATGCTCTTGCTTATCCACCACTTCAATAGGAGGTTCTTAGTTTATTTCTTTTAAGCATTTTTATTTTTCTATGATTTTCTTTGTAGTTTTTTTAATTTTCTAGGATTATTTTTTTTGAATTTTATTCATGTACTAACACTTCATTGTGTTCCCTTTTCATGATTTTCATATAATGAAAATTTTTAACAAATGAATGGTGTTTCTTATATTATTGTTGATTGTTACATGGTGATTGGAAATGCTTGTGATGATGCTTATTACTAACATTTTTTTGTAGCTTTTTCACAATCCATGTATCTTTCTCTTGGCACCCAATTTAGGGGGAGCATTGGCCAAGGGGGAGATAATGGCTCGGGCTCATTACATATTCCGCCTCGCATCTTCTTTTTGTTGAGACAAAAAGGGGGAGAAACATTATAGAACTTGGACTTTGACTTTCTATAAAAGTCAAATGCATACTTTGACTTTCTGAAAAGTTCTAAAATTAATTTCATATTTTTATAACTCTTGTACAAACTTTACATCTTTTATAAAAATAAAATTTATGTTTTGTCCTCAACAAAAAAGGGGAGATTGTTAATACAAATATCGTCATTAAACGTTATTTATATTTTATGATCTTTACCTAAGTTTTGTTAACGACAAAAGTAAATTTAATTTTTATAAAGCTTAAAGCTTGTCAAGTAAAATAATATATCCATCACTCAAGCATTTACATGTTAATTAATCATATTGTTAATATGCCTCTAAACCATAATGTATGTTAACATTTTTAGATCAAGTATGTTTTGGTTTCTTAAAAACAAAAACATTACATATGCATTTATATTTAACATATTTCTAAAAATAGAAAAACAACACATGACATCATGTAGTGAATCATTGAAATCTCTAGAAGATTTTACTAGATATTTTTTGTAGATTTAGACTCTACATATCTTACACAATCTTGGATAGATATGGTTGACTTTGGTAAGATTTTGGTAATCTTGTTGTCAGACCCCGGTGGCACCAAATTAATACACGGGCGGAACCCTTTTAAGGGATCCGTGGTCCGTGGTGCCTGCTGATCATTTTGGCTATAAATAGCAAAGCCAAACCAAGTTGTTGTTCATCCCTTTCTAGCATATTCACATACATTCCTTCTCTCTAACACTTCTAACTCAGTTTCATATCATTATAGTGATCCTCTTTTGTAGCAAAGAAGATCAAGGCATATTCAAGCTTCAACAAATAGTTGGAAGTCTTGTTTGTTTATTGTTGTATGATCTAGTGTTGGTTCATACATCATTGTTGTACCAAACCATCATAATCTTGTGAGTGTGAGTGTTTAGTATTTTAGTCCTTAAAATACATTGTGTGTGGGAGTGGTTGTACCCTTGAAAAGAACTCGACATCTAGCTTAGTGTCGGAAATAGTGTGTAAGCAAAGTGTAAAGGTTTCTCCGCCGGTGAAAGGAGCTTGTTGACTAGTGAAGTTAAACTCTCGAGTGTGAGACTCGGGGAGTGGAGTAGGGCAAGGAAAAAGAGTCCTTGTAGACCGAACCACTATAAACAACTTGTCGTGCTTTGATTGTTTCTTTCCTTATTTACTCTCTATGTATATTGCTTGCATATTGATTGACATATCTAAGATCAATATCAATTGATCTTTCAATAAGTTTCAAAACAAAGTTTTTAATCGGTAAACTATTCAACCCTTATTCTAGTTTTCCACACTTTGGTATAATGTTTTTAATTTGGATGGAAGTGTCTTGTTTATTTGCTTGGCATTTAATGGGTAACATGGTTTCATTGGGGTGGACTTTTAAGGGTCCAATCACATGGGTGTGTTCCTATAATTTGGTCCTTGTGTGTTTTTTGTTTGATAGAAAATAGAAAAATATATGTTTGAGATAAAATTGGGAAAAAGTGAGTGTTTGAAAGAGGTCTAATTGTAATCTTTATACAAGTGATGTTCTTCTTTTATATAAAAAAGTAAGTAATTGCCTACATGGTAAAGCAAGTAATATTTTTCTATTTTTGAATTATATAAATATCGTGGTATAGATAAATGATGAGTGTGAATTACGTAGTATAGTGTTTGAGTGGTGAATGCGTATAAAAATAAAGATGATGCGAATTTAAGCTATGAAAATGATGAACGAGAACAACGACGACATGATTTTCTAGCTATACTCGATAAAAACGTGCTACTTCTAGCTTTGTCTTTCTTTCCCAACACCAAAAATCGTTAGCCATCGATAACAATCACATAATCAAAGAAATGGAGAAAAAAAAATCTGAAAAACCATCACCAAGCTAATTTAGTAATTTTGTGATCAGAATATCATGATATCTTTAGAGTGGTTCATCATCAAAAAAACAACAATGGCTTGTAGCAAGAAGTCTTAAGTCGAGACTTCATTAAAAACACATTATAGAAATAGTATCAATTTTCATAAATGATTACAAATCAATTCAATTAAGTCACATATTTTTAAGTCAAAAACTTGAAAGAGTATATAAGGCTGTAAAAGAACCGGATGAACAAGAACGAAGTTTTGTTTATATTTGTTCGCTTAATTTTGAATGGACAAATAAAGGGACATGATCGCTTAAACGGACAAATTTTTTGTTCATGTTCGTTTATTAAGATAACAAAGTTGTTCATGTATGAGTATGTTTTTGTTTATCAAGACATTAAACAAACAAACATAGATGAACGTAGAAAAACAAACATAAAAGTTACAAAAGTATACATAATATTGTCTTTTATAAGTTTTGTTTTTTGAAGTAAACCAATTTTAAAAGTATATGATAAACGAACGTAAAAAAATAAATGAATATAAACGAACGTTAGACGAATAATCGGACGTTCATGAACATAAATAAACGGATAAGACTTTTGTTCATGTTCGTATATTTAACTAAACAAACATAAAATATTATTTATTTAAACGAACATAAAAAAACTTTTTAACTAATGATTCATTAAATATTCATCGAACATTCAATTCGTTTACGGCCTGCCATATGAAATCATAAAAACCCAAAACTATATTACTATATATACTAAAAGCAAGGGAGGAAAACAGTACCAACCCCACACATTAATTGCCATCTTTCGTAAATTGGCAACAACAGCCCCTGAGGTTCAATTGGCGTTGCAAAGCAAGTCCTTTAGCAATGCAATCTTTCGCAACTTGGCAAAACAGCCCTGAGGTTCAAGTGGCGTTGCAAAATAAGTCCTTTAGCATTAATTGCTATCTATTGCAATTTGGCAAAAATAGTCCCTAAAAGTGTCGTTACAAAGTAAGTCCTTTGTAACCGCGAAAATAGTCCCTAAGGTTTTAATTGTATTTGCAAAGCCGGTCCAAACAAAATTTCCGATCATTCATCAGTTTCAAATTCACGTCTACAAAAGCAATCCCGCTGCATCGCGCGGGTTTTCCTCACTCGTACCAAACTATATCTATCTAAAAACAACAAAATGGTCTTTTCTATTTTTATAAAAATTGCCAACTACTGTAGTACTATAAATAACATCTAAAGTCTAAAAAAAGCCACTTCCACTCATCATCATCACCACCACCACTTTGTGTGCTCTAGATTCACCACCATAAACCACCGTTCACTCACCACAAAACCCATCATTGCCTCCACATTCACCACCCAAAAGCCGCCACTAGATCAACCCATTTCTTTCAAATGGGTGACAACTCATCAGAAAGAAACACTGCAGAAGAAGTATCAAGAATCTTGGAACAAAGTAAAGAGCTGCAAGAATCAGCAGCTACTTTGATTTCAAGAAACTCTCAAGAAGAAGCTTCTTTGAGACAAAGAGCTTTAGCATTGAATTCCAATATTAAAAGGGTTCATTCTTTTATTGCTAATTCTGTTAAGAAAGGAAGCTTGGATCCTAAAGATGCTGAAAAAGTATAAAAAATTTGAATCTTTTGTATAAAGTTTGAATCTTTATTGAAATCTTGAGTTCTTATTGGGATTTTGACTTATGGGTTGTTTGCTTAAGCTTGTTTTTGGGCATTACGAGCTTATTTGGTTTCGGCTTATATTTCATAAGTCAACTTTTTCGGGCTAATTTTGAAACTTTTAAATAAGTTTATTATGACATAATAAACACATATAAGCCCATAAGTTTCAAAGCAAGCCTGAAAAAGCTGGCTTATGAAATATAAGCCGAAATCAGATAAAGCTCGTAAGCCCAAAAACAAGCTTAAACAAACAACCCAAGCTTGTTTTTGGGCTTATGAGCTTATTATGTGATTCGGCGTATATTTCATAAGCCCACAAGTAAGCTTAAACAAACAACCCTTGCTTATATTGCATAAGCTCATTTTTGCGGCTTATGAGCTTATTTTCGATCTTTAAATTGTAATAAGCTCATACGTCAGAAAATAAGAAAAAGTGAGTTTGTATCATATAAGCATTGTCGAATAAGCAATAAGTTTGTATATTTTATTGAAATTATAAGTTACTATTGCGATTTTGATTGATGGATTGTTTCGTTGTGTTTGCGTGTTATAGTTGCTTGAAGAGTTGAGTAGAGCTAGTTATACTTTGAGTGAAGGAGACGCTGCTGCGTTTCTTCCCAGTAAATCTTATGGTAATTTGATTGTTTTTACTGTACTGGTTAGTTAAATCACTCATTTTGATTGTTCATGACTTCATGTATCATAAAATTGGTCATTCTTTACGTTGATAAGAATGTTTGTTTTGTGTGATTTACATTGTTGGTGTTTGGTTACAGGAAGGTTTTTGAGGATGTTTCTTGGTCCAATAAATGTTCATGCTACTAGAAAAGATGTCCAATTGAAAGTAAAGGAGGAATACAATAGTTTCAGGGTATGTTTTTGAGATTTGTACCCATATCTGTCTTTTTGCTTTTTTAATTCTAAAATTTGTCATATTATATGTGGATTCATTATGCGCATCAATATTCTGCGATTATTATGCTATTTTCTTCCCATCATAGGATATTATGCTATGACAGCTTGCGTAGATGTTCTATCTTACAAATGGACCAATTGTATCTGCTTTTTTTAAAATAATAACTAGCATTTATTGCAAACTTAGGAAATACGGATCATGTGAACATAGCAGTGTGTATAGAAAGGTTTAAGGTTCAATGATACTCATCTCTACTTTTTACACCCTTCAAATAAGAATGTTTTTCAATGTAACACGTGATATCAGGATGACAGGAAACTGATCATGGATTTTAACCAATGATAACACACAATGCTATGTTAACCGTTAAATTTCAACGAGCCTCACTTTCAACATAATATTAATTGTTGTTATCAAACTATGTTTGATTAGTTCTAGACAAGCTCTAAAAGAACATTAGACTCGTGCAAAACAACTCGAACTTCTTTTCTGATTCCATAACATTATTGCAAATTTCAGATGCTTTTAGTCGGGTACTTGTTGCTAAAGTATATTTTGTTCCTTTTTGGTTTAAATGAACAGGATAGGACTGCATATCTGTTTCTGTTTTTCCCTTCATTGCTACTGCTTTTAAGGTCATGGGTTTGGGATGGATGTTTTCCTGCATTGCCTGTCCAGCTTTACCAGGTAATATATGTCATCTTATTGTACTCATGGATCTCGATTTGTTAAAATCGTATAAATGAATAGACCGATCACGAGAGCATAATCAGTAGGCCCTTTTCAGGCGTGGTTGCTCTTTCTCTACACAGGGCTTGCTTTGAGAGAGAATATTTTGAGGGTTAACGGAAGCGACATACGTCCATGGTAATATTATGTCTTTTTACCTCTTTGATGATTCCTTATAATGATGGTGTATCACTAGATATTTCAAGTCAATAAGTCGTCTTACTTCATGGTTTGTGTTACATTGAACTTCAAAACGCACGTCCAAACACTCTGTAGCTTTTTAATTTTCATGTTGAGGATTTATTTTGATGGATACTATAAATTGTAATTCTTCAGGTGGATATATCATCACTATTGTGCAATGCTTATGGCACTCATCAGCCTCACATGGGAGATAGAAAAGCAACCTGATTGCTCCCAGAAACAGGTAATCCTATTATCTTCTTCATGTAAGAACGCAGCTTGAGTATTTATTCTTAGTTGTGTTTTTGACCTTCTTGCAGAAAGGTATACAATTGTTTCTGAAATGGGCAATCATGCAAGGAGTTGCAATGCTTTTACAAAATAGATACCAAAGGCAAAGGCTTTATACGCGTATCGCACTGGGAAAGGTGCCTTTTTATAAGCATGCTGATATTATGCAAATACTTCTTATCAGAAAGTAAAATTGACTACAAAATCATAAATTTGACTCTTGATTTTTGATTGTAGGCCAGAAGAATGGACGTTGTGTGGGGAGAAACTGCTGGAGTAGAAGGTCAAATATGGTTGTTATACCCCATACTCTTTGTCTTACAGGTGATCTTCTGCGCACATTGTTCTTTCTTAATTTTTTATGAACTTACGGTTTTATTAGAATTATGCAGTTTATAAACTACTCCGTGAGCTACATATATTTGGTTAAGGTCATATCAAGCTGTAGCCTTAAAAGTTAACGTTTTGGAACCTAACTTTAGAGCTCAATATCAATAAGGATATTTTTGTTATTCAGATATTAATAATCTGTAAAAAGTTAGGTAAATTGATATTATTTTAAGATAACAAATAACATCAGATTCATGATTTTGAATTTTACTTCAAAGTATAAGGTCTGAATTTTCAAAACCGAAGGTAGATCCTCGTTATCAACTTATTAGATGCTTATCATATTATGTTTTCTCCTTGTAGGCCTTTGAAGCTTACGTGGGTCTGCTATTGCTGAAAACCGCACTGGATGGTGTCACTTCCGAGTGGCAGGTGAGATACCGAGTTTGGTTTTTTTCAGTTATTTATCATATCTGAGTCACCCCTGTTTGAAATATTTATATCATGTGTTTATCGGTGAACAGGTGATTACCTGTGGAACCCTTCTGATAATTATGGCTGTCGGTAATTTCACAAACACGGTTGAAACCCTTGTGTCGAAGTCACGGGTCAAAGTCAAAGCCAAATTGAAGAGAGATAAAAGCAGGAGTGATTTGCTTCCGGAATCATCTTCATGATCAACTGAGGACTGGATATCTTGTGATATTAGCATTTGTTAAATTTGATGACAAAATGGCGACGTGAGAGCATGGTGCACCGAGGCTCTTCTTGGTTAGCCATAGCCATCCATTGATGCTTATTTTTTTGGTTTTTGCGTTTCTAAATTTCGCCAAAAAATAATAAACCATCTTTTTTACTTACATATTTTCTCAATAGGGACTTTTGTTTTATAGTGTTTCGTAATGAGTAGACCGTTTTGTACATTTGTTCTATGTGGAAGTTCAAACTTTGTAAACTTTTCTGAACTTTTGCAATTCAATCTTTGGTTTTGTAGATATCTTTACAAGTAGAAAGCACATAACTTGCAAAGACTTTTCGATTTCTTTTAATTTCTGTACTTCAGCTTATATAGTTTGATGTTTATCAAGATCGCGACTAATCCTTAAACTTGTATACAACACGCAGTTTATAGAAGAAAATTTCTTGATTTGATCATTGTGGCATTAAAACAGGCCTTTGCAAAAACATAGAGAAACATAATAACCACAATACAGTGAAAGATAACAACATACCCCGACCGTCAATAACTACAATATAAAAGCACGGAGAAACAAGAACAGCACAGTAAACTTTACACAAAGAAAACTGCCGCCAGATGTGCTTTAAGTAGATTGTTCTAGTGAAAAATACATGATAAACTAACTGCAGAACAAAATCTCATCACACTTAAAACAACTTAACATCACATGATAAAATTCTAAAAACTCTGGAAGTTAGACGAGCCACACATTTGCAGCATACAGCCCAAGAAGTAGTAACACCTACAAGTACAGATAAGAGGCGTTAACTCTTAAAAGACAATTTGATGCAGTTTTTCCAAACATTTCAGGACGCACAAGTATAGTAGTATATTAGTATTTGAACATCTTGTGATGTTCTATGCAGTTGCACAAATGAAGGGTCATGGCTTCACAAACTAACCTATTTCTTTTTTCTACCACCTCCAGCTTTAGCTTTTTTGTTGGCAGGTTCTTTTGAACCCTTCTCATTCGTCTCCTGCCACAACATACACACAATGTCATATACATATGCTACAGACTCATGAATCCATATGCACCTATGACTATATGTATATACAGATCGATAGTTTATACGAATATTACTATATGTATATGCTTACTTTAATAGGTACGACAGATTATTAACTAATTGATTTATCTCGTTCAAGATTCAAAGATCTTGATGGTTTGAGGTTATTCATCATGACAAGAAACATAACATGGTCATGAAAGTATATGATCAAACAAGAAGGTAATAATCACAGTCAAATAGTGAATATTCACCATTTCAGCTTCATGTTCCAAAGCAGAAACCTTTCGGTAACATCAAGGGGTGCGTGGAATGCAGACCTACAACTGGGGGACTAGATCTGCTTAAGATCTGTCGGGCTGCTTGAGTAAATATCTTACGCTTGCTAACTTGTTTGGAAGATCCAAGAATGCATTTAGTTTCCTGACAGCCAGTGTACTCAATATTATGTTGGATTTCTAAATTTAGCAAGCAAATGCGTCAAGGGTTCATTGGTCTTTTTAACTCATCTTACATGATACTTAAGCACACAAATGTATGGTGTATTAGCAAACAAAGGCACTAGGTCGGTTGGACTACTGTCAAATGAAACCTTACTAGGTGAAGATTTAAAAAAACAGATATACAGGAGAAGATTCAACTGGAGTCGAATGAAAACTTACCTTTCTTTTAATGGGAACAGACGTGCTAGCGACTGGTTTAAAGAACGATTCCAATCTGGTAGACAGAGCAAAGAGCCACAGAGAGAAAATACATCAGATATGCAGAGTAAGAAAATCACTTCAACAAGTAATTTGATTGATTTCCTACCGGTTCTGTGAAGACTTGTTCTTGGAAGCTTTTATTTTCTCTACAGCCTGATGTTATAGTCCATAGTTAGTTAATTTATGTGAAGAAAGATAATTGCGACAGCACATGAAATGATAATAAGAAAATAAAAGTATTTGGTGATTGTACCTTTGTGACCCGGTCACTGTTAAACCCATTTTCAGCCACCAAAAAGTTTAACAATCCCTGAAAGCGAAGAAAAATAAAACAATAAATAAATCAAATTTCGACCTCTAGTATACGGAAGGAAATTAATAATGTAAGTTATCTGATATCCTAATCGTTTTTAGAAATAAACTCACTGCTTCATCAGGAGCACTCCATTTGATATCAAGCTGTTCCTCATCAACACAGACCAAAGGTTCTTTAAAAAGGCGTCGAGCCTCCTCATACGGCCAATCCTCAGGTATTTGATATCTGCAAATAAGCGAACATAAACTATGCATTAATGTTGTTTAAGAGACTAAACTTTCTATGCGATACAAAACAAAAATGTGAAAAGGTAACCTTTCTCTGTTTATATTCTCCAGAATAGTCTCTATTGAGCCATGCTGACGGATGAGTTTCAAAGCCGTCTGACCACCAATGCCTAAAGATCATAAGAGCAAAGATTAGCACAGAAACAAAATACTTAATTTAAAATCGAGTATTACCTTTAATGCTGTCACAATAATCACACCCACATAGAATGCACAGATCGATAAATTGGTCCATTGTGAGATTGAGTTCCTCCAAAACCTGACATAAAACAAGCACCTGTGTTAGAAATGCTTGCAGACAAACCATTATTTTCACATAATTTGTATATTGAGAACCTTTGAAACATCAAATTCCATCACAGGAATCTTCCTCGAGCTAGGATCCATTAAATGACGTAGAAATTTTGGTGCTCCAAAAGTAAGGGAATCCATATCTTCAGAAGCAACAGCATAGACCTGATACAAGATGTGTGTTACACGAAAAACAATAAACTATGTAAATATTAAGACACAAACATGGAGTAAAGCAAAGATGCGTGCCTTATCAGCTTTGCAAAGGGCAGCACACTGTGCCTCTGCTTCAGATGGAGCCTACACAAATCAACAGACAAGTAGAGATAAGTCACTCACACTTCATATGATTTGAGAATAATGTAAGAGCACCAACACTTGTAATCGACAATGTTACCTCAATGACAGGCACTCCCATAAGCCTCAAAAGTTTTTTGCAATCCTCGTTATGTTGTTTTGTTACCTATAACAGAAAAAACACAAGTCATCAGAACACATACAACTTATTTAATGAAATTTTCTTCTCTTTTTGTTTAGTTAAAAGTTAAAACAGATGTGAAAGAATTATCATAAAAAAAAAAGATCAGAACCAACCTTCACTGTACGTTTACTAAATTTCTCAATATCCTCCTTATTGCCAGACTACAATAACAGCAAAAGCAATATTGAAGTTAGCAAATAAAGTGAAAGCTATATCAAACACATTGCTCAAACAAACGCTAACTCACCTGTATCGCCTCATCTAAGCCAGCTGTCGCATCTTCTCTTCTTGAGTAACTGTATCATAATTTATATCCATGTAAACCTTACAACACTATTTAACATTATTTATTAACATCAACTGAGAGTCAAGAGTTCAATTACCGTTTGGCAAGCTCTTGTTTCTTCAAATCAGGAGGTGCCCCATCAAAAACATAACTACAAAATGGTAAACAGAAACAGTCACATACGCTACAAAAGTTGTACAAAGTACATATGAACAAATGTTTAGAGCGAAAAGTGAGATTACACTGGCTTCAATCCAGACTCCAAAAGCCTAATCGTCCGATTAAACATCCCTTGCAAATGACTGCCATTTTTACAACCAATTGCCAACTTAAATCAGATATAATTTTTCACAGGAATGAAGATATATCATAACCCCAGAATAGAGCGTATATTATTTTACATAAAAACAATAGAAAAAAAGTCACACACGGGTGTTAAAATATAGCTTATTTTCTGGAATTATGGGCTTATTTGAATTTGGATAAGCTCACAAGCTGATCACGGATTATGAGCTTATCAAGTTAGGCTTATGGCTTCTTTTAAAGGTGCTAGTTAATGCTTATTTTTTTAGCTTAAGCGCTTATTTGCTTCAGCTTATATTTGATAAGCCTATTTTTCAGTTTATCAGCATACTACGACTTAAAGATGGATAAAATCCCACAAGTCAAAAGATACGCCATAAAAAAATGAAATTATAAAATATTAGTTAAACCAAATAAACTCATAAGCCCAAAAACTAAGCTTAAACAAACACCCTTTTATACACAAGCTCAACTTGATAAGCTCATAAGCAAAAACAAACAAGCTTATAAGCTATTCCAAACTCAAATAACCCCGTAAATCCGAGAAAATAAACAAATCCAAACACCTCCTTACAATTAATCCAAAACCAATACACAAAAAGTAAAAGTAACAACCTAGTAACTTCACCAGCTTCATTAGTCAACATTTCAGTCCCAGTTCTTCCAACAACAATCTACACACAAAACATATTCATATTTCAAAGTTCAAACATAAAAACAACACTCATAATCACATGTGTTTTGTTTAAGCTTATTTGTGGTTGTGGGCTTATGAGCTTATATGATTTCTGCTTATTTTTCAAAATCTCAACTTTTTCGGATTATTTTGAGACTTATATAATCTTATAATATAATAAACTAATAAGCCCACCAATAAGCTTAAAAAATACCCCCTTCAAAAAGCACTTATTTATAAGCAGAAAAAAAGGGGGCATACCAGAAACTGATAAATACTCATAGAGGCATCAATAGCAATCTTTCTCCCAAAATAGCTTTCAAATTTCTGTTCTTTCATTGCCTTTGGTGCATTATCCGCCAACAGCTTCGTTAAACCCTAATTTTTTTATAAAAAAATAAACCCTTCAAAATTAGTGAAATTAAAAGTATAAAAAGTAATAAAGATTGAAAATTTTTATAAAAAAGTTGTACCTTGATTCCCATTTTTGTTAATTGATTGAAGAGATTGAAAGTGTGAATTAGGGTTTTGTTTTCTTGATGATTTTCCCGCCTCTTTAGAGTGGTGATTTATCCCAAATTAAGTTTCACTTTGTCCCCTTCAAGCTATGGAGTTTATCCATTTAAGCTTTTATGTTTCTTTACAATTTGATGGTTGTAAAAATCGCGAATTGATAATTGGTTGGTCGACTCTTTTACAATTTGTAATCAGTTTAATCGGGACTAATCGATGATTAATCAGATTCTGGCAAGTTTTGGGTATTTTCAACGAGTTTTGGGTATTCCCGACAAGATTTTCCTTAAAAAAACAACGTGCGATAGATATAAAAAGTAACTATAAGTGATTAAAACAAGTTTACATCAAGTTTTGGGTATTTTCGGCAAGATTTGCCGGTTTCTGGAAAGTTTGATCACTGTTGGCCGTCGTTGATCAATTTGTTTGACCGATTTACACAAATAAAAAAGATTGGTAGCCGATTAACACATAAGCGGCAATTAATAGACGTTTTAGGACTTCTTTTGCATCAATGGCTCTTTGTGTTCCAAAGTTTTTTGTTTAAGCTTATTATTACATGATAAACTTATATAAGCCAAAAATTTCAAAAAAGGCTATAAAATGAGCTTATAAAACATAAGCCGAAAAACACGTAAGCCAACTTTATAAGCTTAAAGAAACACCCACGAAAAAAGATGAAAGGTTTTTTTATTAAATTATTTACACCATGTTTTTTGAAAGAAAAGTAAAAGGAAACTAATTATATTTTGCATAAAAGCTAATATACTACCTTTAAAAGATTTATCAACAACAACTAAAGAGCATTTAACAAGTTATATTCCTATTTTTCTAACGAAAACGCGAGTTGTGAAGACATATAGTTTATGCACAAAATGAGTAAGATGTCATAAGATGCAAGGTGCACTTTGACGTTTATAACTGTTATAGCCTATAACTTATAGGCGTCACCACGTCGTATTTTACTTTTATAACAATCTTTTAACACAAAATCAAAAACCACCCTCCCTAATAACATTAATATAACATACCACCAAAAACCACACTCACTCACAAAAAAGAAATCCCGAGAACGATAGTCATTAGGATGGCTATGACCCTATAACACGAGACCCCCTTACAGCTATAACAAGTACATCGGCACCATAAAGGCACAAATGACCCTATAACATGTTATAGTTGCACTACACCGAACAATCTAATGATATAAAAGAAAACGAAAAAGAAAAATTGTCCGCATATAATATTTTATTACTCTGTTTCGTAGGAATTGGAATAAGTTTTTCTCTCCACAAAATATTTGAACATTCAGGAAACTTTGTTAAGTTGTTTTTGTGTTTTTTGCTTTTTTTTAAGTTGGTTTCTAAATTTTTGGCGGGTTAATCACGGGGTTTGAATCAACCACCACACAATTCAAATCGGGTAAAATCCTTGTGAAAAACTAGAAGGGGGGTTGAATAGTTTTACCAATTTAAAACTTCCTTTTAAATAATTAGATCGACTTATGTCAATCTATTTGGTTGTTTATGTTGGACGTTGGTAGATAGATATATAAACGTGTAATGAAAGATAAAGTGTAAGAAGCACATAACCACGACACGAGTATTTATAGTGGTTCGGCTACAAGGACACCTTCCTTTCCCTACTCCACTCCCCAAGTCACCTACTCGAGAGTTCGTAAACACTACACCAATCTCCTTATGGCGGAGAATCCTTCACAACGTCGCTTATACCTTTTTCCAGTACAATGCTAAATACCGAGTTCTTTCACACCAAGGCGAACCACACCTAACACAACATCGCCTACCCTTTATACGGTGCTAGGCTAACCACCGGGTTCTTTCACTCCAAGGTGAACCACACCTATCACAACGTCGTCTACCCTTTATTAGGTACTAGGCTAAGCACCTAGTTCTATTACTTATGGAGGATCTACTACCCAACACAACACAACACCTAATCTTAAGGAGACCCACTCCTTATTACCACACCATCAAGGATATCACCATCCTTGAATATTAACTAACACTATATGTATAACGATGCACCTCATCGATTATAACGACCTGGTATTCTTCACTAATGCCACTTGATTTGATTCCTAGGCATCCTTCACTAATGCCTTTGACACAATGCTTGGCACTTTTCACTAATGCCTTCGTCTTGACACTTTCGGCATCCTTCACTAATGCCTTCAACTTGGCACTTTTGACATCCTTCACTAATGCCTTCAACCCAACACTTCTATGGAGAAAGAAAGAACTATCAACAAGAGAACCTCAGTAGTCTTGATGATGACGAAGCATGGCAACTCATGGACTTGAGCTTGATCGACTTCAAGAATGGTGATCTCGCATTTAAGAGGAACCTAGAGAATCACACAAAAACAAAAGACAAACTACATAAAAAGATCCCTTAGGATCAGAGAGAGGTACAATACTTGGAGAAAGTATGTGTGAAAGTGGTGAGCAAAAGGGAAGAAATGGCTCACTATTTATAGAGGAAAAATCCACTGTTCTCGGATCCTCCCACAAGGGATCCGAGGACGCCTCTTGCCCATGGGTATTTTTGGTTATGGGTCATGGGTTGATCCATGGGTTTCTTTCAAGATACAATGTATCTCTAGAATACAATGAACCTAGTTAAGTGGTTTGGACAAAACCATGGGTTATTGGTCAATACCATTTGTTAGTTTTTACCCATTTTAGTATATACTTGTTTTACCCATTTTAGTATATACTTAGTTAAGTATATGTTAGCCCAATATGTAAACACTAGTTGTTGTACATATGTATCTCTAAATCATAAAATCACTTATACTTGTTTTAGTGTTTTATGTCAAAACGTAAGTGTGTTAGAAAACTATTGGCTCAAACCATTTACGTATTTTATTTGTTTGATTAAAATGATTTTACGTTTGTTATCGACAAAACGTTAGAAGATCGTAAAATATAAATAAACGTTTTTACGGCTTATTTGTATTAACAATCTCTTTGTTGATGACAAAACATAAAATTATTTTAAGGAAAACTAAAATTGTAAAGTTCGAATTGTAGTTTTACTCTCTTTTCCCCCTTTTGTCGAAAACAAAAGAGCGTCGAAGAAACTAACACATTTGTTTTAAGAAAAAATGTGTGAAGAGAAAATATGTAAAGAGAGCAAGTGACGGGAATGATTCTCGTCTTAACTCCCCCTTAACGAGTCCATCCCTTCGGTCAAGTAAGTATAAACTTATAAGCTAATGAATTGCAAATTTGTTTGCAAATGATTTCTCCCTTGTGACGAAAAATGCTCCCCCTTGATGATTGCAATATTGCAATGGGGTGTCATGAAGTATAATCCAAATAAGGATTATGTTGCAAATGGTTTTGCAATATGGTTTGACACAAAGCTCCCCCTAGCTTTATGATGTCAAAATCTTCATGTGTATTTTGAAAATCTACAAAATAAAAGTTAGAAGACAAGAGTATAGTGCATAATTTCCTGCAAGTAAAACTCAAGTTAGTAGTAATTTGTGCTTCTGGACCACGGATCCCACGGTTCCCTTTATGGAGGGATCCGTCTAGGCCATTTCAAGGGATCCGGCTGTCTGATGACTGTTTGTTCAGCAATGAGGATATCCCAAACAATGCTAATGATGAGGTGAGATAAGTATATAATTAGCAAGCATAAACACAAAGTAATTAGGCCATATAAGTAATCATTTAATAAAACCACGAGATAATCAAACAAATCTCTAAAACTAAGAGAATGATCTAGCCATCCATTTTCTACTAATACTAATGAGTTACCCAAACTCAAGATTCAACCTAGAGCAAAAGGATGATCAAGGATGAGATAGGTTTCCTAAACGTTCTAAGTTTGAGCTTGTGACTATGAGGCTCATTGTTGTTTAGGCTTGTTGACCTCTTCGAAATGTTCGAGGAGGTGATAAAACATGAAACGTTGCTCTTCACGTAGTTCATGTATCAACCTTTCAACATGTTGACATTGATAGCAATCCTTTCATGGTTTTGCTTCTTGAAGCGAAGTTTCAAGTGAAGTGGGTTGAGGATCCTTAAATAAAGGAGGAATTAGTGGAGGCTCATTAAGTGGTGGCTCAACAATGTTTGAGGGTGGAGGTAAAGAAGCGTCAAATTCTATGTGGTCGGGTGGTTGACTTTGATGTCTCCTCATAATCCAAAATGAACTATTGGGGGGAATTGGAGAATTTGATATTGGTGCAAGTGTTGATTCAACACTTTGGTTTTGTTGCACAACCTTTTCAAGTGAATTTGTTGGTAGTGGTGGAAGATGATATGACCAAGGAGGTAAGTCCTCTAATTTGTGAGAATGTGGAGATGATTGTGAGGTGGCTCTAGGCACCAATGATGTTGGTTGAGTTGAAGAGGGTATATTTGGTTTAGTAGAATTTGGTGATGATATCCTTGTGGGAACAATCCTCTTGGGATAAGTTTGTTTGGTTTTGGTGGGGAAATCCTAGCATCTGTGGACTTAACCGGAGATGATTCGGTTGAGGAAACTTCGTGTATGACCCTAGTAGGTTTCTTGGGTGGTTCTTGGGTGGATGAGTTAGCACTAGGAGCTTTTCTCATGATGAAATGGCTAACGGGGTGTTTGTAATTGCTGAGAATTGTGTTGTGTTTGATGACTAAGGTGTTCTAGCAATATGACTTATAAAGGGAAGAGTTTAGCAAGTGCATTTAAGACTTAAGCCACTAATATTCTCAGAAATGTGATGATTAACATGCACAAGATTGAAGTTCAGAATCTCACTGATCTAGGAACTCATTTAAGATGAGATGGAGTGTTTGAGTTAGCAAGATGAACTTGAAATGATTGTTTTAGCTAGAGTTTGACTTAATCTGTCACCCGGATCCCACGATTCCCTCCTTTGAGGGATCCGGCTAGCCTAATCCTAGGGATCCGACTTTCAGTAGTTATGAAAGGTTAGAAATGAAGTTTCTAAGAACTAAAACCTATATTATCTTGAGTGTTTCAGTCCTCCTAAGTATCTAAGAAGAGAGTGTACTTAAATGATCAAGAGTAATGAATGTTATAGCAAATGATTGCTTTTTTATGGAAGGAAAATGGAACTAAATGACTACCAATGAATGTTCAAGGATAACACTAATAGTTTTGGTAGTGTCAAATCATAATAAATGATCCTAGAGATCAGATTTTAGCTTGAAATGGAATTTGAGAAATTCTTAAAAATCAAAAGAATTGAAAAGCTAATTTTTGACCCGTTTTGAGATAACGATGACTAGAAACAATTTCCTAAAATTATTCAATATGTCCACCTAAGTGTTTTGAGAAATGAGAAACAATTTGTGAGTATTGAAGCGGAAATATGGTGAGTTTTGGCGATTTGATGAATCAAAAGGCATTTTGTCTAAGGTCTTTATGTAAGCTATAAGCGAGCCTAAGGCTTTCTCATCCTTGAAGTACACTTAGTTGAGTTATAATATCTTATGTTTAGCTAATGTGATGTTATCTAGGAAGCTATCTTGATGTGGGATGTGTATTGTTTCTGACTGATGTCACGGATCCCACGATTCCCCAAGAGAGGGATCCATCTAGGGCTAATCTTAGGGATCCAGATCTCGGCAGATCGAACCATCATAGAATGATGTGCAGATTTTGCACATTAATCAACCATTAAACTAAACAACAATTACAAGCATGACATCACATAACAACACTCATAGATAATGGTAGAAGTAACAATATCCAAATTACCACAAACATAATCATCCACACATAAATCAAATGTTAAAAAACAAGCATATTCCTATTGTCTCTTTGGTCAATATATTCTTTTCCTCTTTGATGACTTTGTGAGATGATAAGCAAGATTTTGAATCATGCCCCTCAATTGTTTGAATTCGCTTTGGAATGGTTGGAAGTTGTTTGTAGTAATCAAAGGGTTCCAATGCAATGTGGCTATGGGGTCGCATACATGTTCTTCTTCTTCATTCTTCTTTTCTCCTCCGAAGAGTCCGAAAGAGCTTTAGGTTTCTTTCCATTGACCATGAAGCGTTTAGAGGGTATTTTGGTAAGAGGTACCATTACGTGATCGGCAAAGAAATTATCATCGTTGATAGGAGATGGTTGCAATGTACTAACATACTTACAAAGTCGTGTTAGGAGCAAACCATATGGAAGTACCATGTTGGAAACTTTGAATACCCCGGCCATTCTTCTCACCATGTAATAGGCGAGATTAAATGGCTTTTGGTGGATAAGACAATAGATCATTTGCACAAGGCATGCATTTGGATGATCCTTGTTACCAACTAGGCTAATGATGTTTTCCCTAAGGATTTCTTCCCATTTTTTAAATATGGGATGCATTTCGAAAAGTTCCATTTGAAAAGGATCACGGTGAATGAGCTTTTTGTTTCGGTTAGTAGGGATTGATAGGTCCTAATCTTGAAGATAGTATCTCGAATGATTTCGGGATCATCAAGAGGAGTATTGTAGATAGGTTTAGAATCAAGTGTAAGGTTTTGAGCATTAATTGCCCAATCTTGAGAATACATACAAATTCCTTCACAAAGAATGCGAAGAATTTGAGCAAATATGTTGAGAGGTAGAGTGAAGTTTTGTTTATTGATGATAAAGGTGACTGAAATGCTATCATCGGCGTTTCGAATGATCCTAAAGCTTTTATAGAATTCAAAGATGAAAACCGGGCAAATTTGTTCGTCAATGTCAAGAAGACAATCAAAGTTGATTGCCGAGAAAGCTTGAAGAATGTCGGTATCTTCAAGGAAACATTCCTTGACTAACGACCTTCAAATGAGTCGTTTTTCAAGTCTTTTGAAGACTTTGCGATCGGTTTTGATAGCCTTCTTTTTGATAGTAATGAGTGAGGTAATGGACGGTATCATGGTGGTCTTGTTGAGTGGCTTTAGGCATGGTTGCTCCTAGAAACAAAAAGTATTCAAATTAGGTAAAATTAGTTGAGATAGGTTTATGGTTTTGATTTGTATTAACAATGTTGTGAACAAAGTGTAATCCTAATTGTGTTAAAACCCCTTTGATGATTAATTAAAAAGCCCTAATTGAATTAATTGATTAGAAATTGTGTAACCATAAACCCTAGGATGAGGATGGTGGAAATTAGAACAAGTTAGTGTAATTACTTACAATGGTGTTCTAGAGAGGAATACTTGGTGGTATGGAGTCCAATGAGGATGAAATCAAGTAGCTTAGTCGCTTGTGTTATGCAGAGGGAAAAAAAGGA
>OU343223.1:21557314-21625798 GCA_910596185.1 Chrysanthemum makinoi | reverse complement strand
TTGGCAAGGGGCATGGTCATAGGCGACTCTGATGAATAAATGTGACCACTTTAATTATCTTTCGGGCCTATTTCCGCACTACTTTCACTAATGTAAATTTAATGTTTTCAATTAATGAAGCTCATTCTAAATAAATGGGATAAAAACCATTCTTTGTACATTATGTTATGATACCAAGATTGTGAGCTATCGTATGCTTCCGCTAGACCGTATTTTCGGGGTGTTACAACATCGCCCATTTCAATGGTCTCTCGAAGATAATGAACTTTAGCGCGATAATGTCTAGCACCTTTAGTGATTCCGCTTTCATTAGCTATAGTAATGGCTCCAGTATTATCACAATACGTATTTATGGGTTCTTCAATTGTGGGAACAATATTCAACCCATAAATGAATTTACGAATCCATACAACCTCTTTTGATGCATCACAAGCAGCAATAAACTCAGCTTCAGTAGATGAAGTAGCAAAAATACATTGCTTAGTGTTTTTCCAATCAACAGCACCTCCATTAAGAACAAATACATATCCAAAGATGAGATTTTAAAGTCGCCGCATTCTGCCGATATCCAGCATCGTGTAGCAAGAAACCACGAAGCTCTTGTTCATCTTTCCCTCCATAAATCAGAAACATATCCTTAGTATTGTGTAAATACTTAAGAATACTTTTCACAGCGGTCCGTTGAAGTTCACTGGATTCTGTTGAAATCGCTTCTCACATTCCATGCGAACGCAACATCAAGACGAGTACATCTCACAAAGATACATAATAGAACCTATAAGTAAGCATAAGCAATTCTTTGCATGCGCTCTTTCTCGAAAGCAGTGTTTCAAAGACCTTGTGACTTACCCAATTTAGGCTTATCTTGCATTGGGATCGCACCACGTTTGGAGTTCTCCATACAAAATCTTTTCAAGATTTTCTCAATGTAAGCACTTTGACTCAAACCAATTAATCGTCTAGATCTGTCTCGATAGATCTTGATTCCAAGAATATATGCAGCTTCTCCTAAATCTTTCATGGCAAAACATTTTCCAAGATAGGATTTTACATCTTGTAACATTGGAATATTGTTTTCCATAATCAATATGTCATCAACATATAGAATTAGGAAAGTGACATAACTCCCACTAGCTTTCTGATATACACATGGCTCATCTTGATTTGAGAAAATCCAAATTTCTTTATCTCATCATCAAAATGTTTATTCCAATCCCTCGATGCTTACTTAAGTCCATAAATGGAACGCTTGAGCTTGCATACACGGTTAGGATATTTTGGATCAACAAAACCTTCAGGTTGCTCCATATAGACCTCTTCGTAAAGATTTCCATTGAGGAAGGCGGTTTTTATGTCCATTTGCCATATCTCAAAGTCATAGTATGCAACTATGGCTATAAGAATCCTTATAGCTCTAATGTCTGCTACAGGGGAAAAGGTTTCTTCATAATCAATCCCGTAGGTTTGAGTGAAGCCCTTTGCTACAAGACGAACTTTAAAGGTGTATACCTTACCATCCATGGGCAGCTTCTTCTTGAAGAGCCACTTGTCGCCAACTGCCTTGTTAAGAGAAGCTCAACTAAGACCCATACATCATTGTCTTTCATGGATTGCATTTCCACATTCATTGCATCTAGTCATTTCTTGGATTCAAGATCCAAAGCAATGCAGCTTTATAGTTATTGGGTTCACCAAGATCCCCTAACTCATGTTCCTCGGCGTCAATGTATAAACACATACGGTCAGGAGCACGGCATGTCCTATTGGACTTTCGAATGGGAACAATATCACTTTGAGGTTCTTCAATTTCTTGATCATCCTCATCATGATGAATGCTAGTGTCTAAAGAAGGATTTGTATCTTCTTCTTGAATTAATTCAAGATCATCCATACTCCCACTTGCTTTAAGATCCATACGATTACTCTCAAAGAACTCAGCATTTCGAGCAACAAAAACTTTGTTCTCAGACGGAAGATAGAAAGAATATCCCATAGTTTCCTTAGGGTATCCTACGAAGATACACTTAACAGCTCTAGGTTCAAGTTTGTCAGGTTTGGTAAGTGTATCAAGCTTAGCAAGTGCCTCACAACCCCAGACTTTTAAGTAAGACAGCTTAGGGGCTTGCCCATGCCATACTTCGTATGGTGTCTTTTCAACCTTCTTAGCTGGAACCATATTGAGATGCGGCAGCAGACTCAAGGGCATAATCCCAAAAGGACTTTGGAAGAGTAGTTTGTTTCATCACATAATGCACCATGTCAGCAGTGGTTCGATTTCTCTCTCGGATACACCATTGTGTTGTGGAGTATAAGGAGGAGTTTGATGGGCAATAATCCCATGCTCCTTAAGATGATCCAAAAGCTCTTGACTCATATATTCACCTCCACGACCGAACGTAGTGATTTTATGGTCTTCCCAAGTTGGTTTTCTACTTCCTTTTGAAACACTTTGAATGTTTCAAACACTTCATGTTTATGTTTCAGCTAGTAAACATAACCATACCGACTATAGTCGTCGTGAAAGTCAGCCCTTGTCTTGAAGTGATTCTAAATGGGCCACATACATCCGAAAGGTATAAGTCCAAGTAAATCTTTGGCCCTTTCCACTTGATGTGAATAAAGTTTTCTAGCCATCTTACGCATACAAGCAACACACTTTTCCGCCAGACTTAATGTCGATGAGTTGAGAAGTCCATCGTGTTGCAACTTCTCCATGCGTTTCTTGCTAATGTGTCCAAGACGACCATGCCACAAGAGAGCAGAGTCAAAGTTTGACTTGGCTCTTTTATTGCTTACAGCAAACATAGAACTTTCATTTGTATTTGAACAAGACATTTCAATTTCATAAACACCATCGCGAGGAATAGCAGTAAAATAAACAACATTATTCTTAGAAACTGAAATATAATTATTCAATTCAAAATGGTTAATAAAACCATCGTCATACAACAGAAATCAATAATCCCCCTAGTAATAGAGGGAGCATAATGACAATCTTTTAAAACAATAACTAATCCACTAGGGAGTGATAAATGATAACTTCCAATAGCTTTAACTTCTACCCCGTTGACCATTGCCTATGTACAGATTTAAAGCTCCTGGTTTCAGCTTCCTATCGCTGCCCTTAGACCCGAGTATTATTACGTGATGTGAATACCACGCCTTGATGTCATATACTAAGGATGATTTAGGAAAGAGTAGAGTTCTATAGTGAAAATACTGAAGAACTAGTGCGAAGAGACCTGTTATTCTTTTTCATTAACTCCGCTGAGATACGGGGACAATTCCTTCTCCAATGTCCTCGTCTCACCACACTGCGGTGACAGTAGCGTCCTTTTGTTGGATTATCCTTATTGGGTGGTCGAGGAATCTTGGGTTTGGATTTAGAGGAAGAAGCATTGTATGGCTTATACTACTCGGGAGCATAACGAAACTTGTTGTTTCCATTGCCACGATTCCCTTGCTTAGCGCTTTAAACGATTTATTATTCTTTTGGTTTTTCGGACCTTACACCACGCACATAATGGAGCCGCAGTGCAAAATATTTCTTCTTTGGCACGTCACGCTCATGTTGCTTAAGCATAGCATGCAGCTGATTCATTTGATCTTCCCATGCCGTGCATATTAAAGTTCTGCACAAACATAATGTACTCTTTTGAGAGACCGATTAGGATCAAACTAACTCCATAGTTCAGAGTAACTGGGTGACTAAGACGTTCCAAACATCAATGTAGCTCTTCATCTTGAGAAATATGAGCTAACCGATTGACCCTCTTCCTGCTTGCAAAGCGTGGAATTCACGTCAGCTTGTAGAAGCTCTTGTTCTGCTTGTTGGGAGAACATAGACTTCAACTCCTGAAGCATGTCATAAGCACCAAGATGAGTTAGATTTGGTTGGATCTCTAACTCCATGGTCATGAGCATGAAGGCAACTATGTCCTTTGAACCTTTGACCCAAGCAGTGTGAGCTGCAAGAGCCTCGAGTAGGGCAGGTGGCCGGGAGTAGCAATAGGTGCTTAGGGTATGGGATGCTCTAGATAAGCTTCCTTATCATCAGGTTGATAGTATAATGCTAAGTCATGGCGATACCAATCAATGAAACTAAGTCCAGTGAGTTTTTGTTTCTCAAAGAAACTCCTACGAGTACCGAATGATTTCCGATTGAAGTAGTCATCTACAATTGAAAAGTTCAAATAATTAGTATTTTCGATAATTACATTCTTAAAAGAATTAACTACCCAATTAATTACTAATAAGACTAAGATCCATCTTGCAACCCCATTTAATTACCATAGGTCTGACCAATGTATAAAAAAATAGGACAAGAGGTAATGACGGCGCTAATTGCATAATGCAACTCTTAGAATTTATGAGTGTTAAGGCATTAGTATCAAGGAATAATGTCAAAAGCATGTTTAGTTCTCATCTTATGCCTCGGGTTCTGAGAGACTGCGAATAAGTGCTCGAGATAAGTCGCAAAAATCAAGTATGAGACGCGTGTAAAATAACCATAGGTCTCCCAGTGAGAAATAATTTACCATGGGTTGGAAGGCCCTTAGTTAATTCGAGGAGAAGTCAATCCAAGTGCACGTGTTCATAGTTGGATGGCATAGACTTAAAATTAGCAATTAGGTATGCACACATAAATGTGGTAAAAGTCATGTACAAAGAAGCATGCAAAACAACTTTGTAACACTAATTTTAAAAACTTTTTGGTAATGACACTGTAGTGATCATCATGGTTCACGGTAGCTCCAATCGACGCACAGGTAGGCAGAGGACCAGGTAAGCGCTGAAGCATAACCTTAGACATCCTTTCGGCGCGATTGTGCGCACCTCTTTAATTTTGAGTTTGTTCTAGTGGGTGAGCCGTATATCCCAAGTGTCCATAGCGTCTAGTTTTTAAATTCTTTAAAACTTGTTTCATATGTTAGGTCACTTTATTTTACAAAAACAATTTTTCACGAATCAAATAGCAGGTCACAATGAGCATGGTATTTAGGCGTGTAAATAAAGACCAATATTAATGTTATGGTTACGATATGTTTTATTCCATATTGCATACAATTAGGTGTCAAAACAAGTTATAATGCACATATAGGAATCACAAGCACATAAGCACAAACATCAACATAAATAACCACATATTGTTCCGAGTCCTCTTGCGAGTCTTTCCCAAACGGAGAACCATAAGACCGTCACTAGGATGTAATACCTAGATCGCCCCATACATCCCTTATAAAAGCAATTGAGTGGGTCTTGTGGCCGGAAAACACATAAAATAACATGACAATCTCAATTATCAAGTAATTACGCAATTTATGTATTTATAAACCAATATGTAATTCTAATTATCATAATAATTCTAATTAACAATTAATAAATACAAATTAGCTTTTAATTCTAATTAGCAAGTAATTTTTAATTAACATGTAATTCTTAATTAACAATTTAATTTTAATTAACAAAGTAATTATAATTAACATGTAAATTAAATTCTAATTAACAAGTAATTACAATTAACAAATTAATTCTAATTATCAGTATAATTTTAATTTGTGTGTGACTAGTTATTATTTATTAAAATTGACAAGTATTGCATGTAATTGTCAAAATTAAAATAAAACATAATAACTAAACTAGGTTTCATGCAGCATTTTAAAACATGTTTATTAATATCAGAAACGTGTAACCCATAATCGCAAAAACGAGTTGACTCGTGATGCCACTGTTGGAATTTTAGAACAAGTTAACCAATTAACCTCTACGAGTACGCAGCGGATATTGGATCTAGTTAACGCAATTATGTTAAACACGTAATTAATAAACAAATAATTAATACAATATTATGTAATTAAAAAGGGATAAAGAAAAGCTAACCTTGCTTGGCAATTGATCTCTAGTAACGGAACAAGAAACCTAACGAAACCTTAAGTATCTAAAATAGATACCTCGAAGAGTATCAAACACAAACCCGATTAAACATATCGTTCGATTAACGCTAGTCGAGAACGTAAACAATAAAACCAAACAACCCTTGTATCTTGAATTAAACACCACGCCCAGAAACCCCAAGTAACTAGTCACCTTTTCTGTCCGAGAAACACAAGCAAAACAGCTTCTTTAGTATCACCCGATATCGGACACGCCTTGTCCGATATCACCACTTTCTGTCTGAGAACTAAAGTAACGAGCAGGAGCAGTTAAACCCTTTGTTTGCTGCTGTTGTGTGTCGACAAGGAAACAAGAAACATGCACCAATAAATCATTCTAAACACTTGTTCACGAATACAAGTTTAGAACCAAAACCAAACACTCCTTTATAGAATTGTGTTACCAATCGACTAGAAGCAATAAGCGTGTTTGTGATCGATTTTAGAGATAAAGAGTCAATGTTATGCGGTGTTTTTGGTGTAGGGTATGTTTGTTTATATAGTCTAGCAATCCAAATCCTAGAAGGATTACATGGCTTGGTAGACAAGTAATAAACCAACCCAAACACTTCATTCTCTTGCACCCAATCGGTTTAGGATTAACTAGGCCCAAGGCAACACCCTAACCGACCCACATTATGAACTAAAATCAGTCCATGGGTCAAATATATGATTCGGGTCAATATCATGCATAACGGGTAAATATTATTCAAGTATAGTTTAACGTTCAATATGTATACTGTTTTATCGTGTGCCCCCATCGCTCATACACAATTAGTCATTTTGTCGGTTTTAATACTCACACAAAACCAACAGCTTTATTGAGATAAACTTGATGCAATACATTTTATTCAAGGATGGAGTATAGTGTAAAATTATTCAAAAAAAAATAAGCTCGATTTCTCCTAATAACCTGAACAAGATTTCTTTGTTTACCTCATTACACGATGTAACATCCCGTCTCATACTCGTCAACATTAGAATTGTATGTCTTTTAGAAGACGAAAATAACGGGATACTAAGGGTACGTTTATGCAAGAAAAGAAAAATGAAAAACGGGTTCAAATTGATCTTTTCTTTTCCATAAAACCGAAAATGCTAATTTCAAAACTTATAAAACATCATCTTTCACTCTACAAGATGGAAGACGTAAAGCCACTTTGGGTTAATGTTGACCTATTAGAAAAAGGTTTGTGACTGTTAGCATTACTTTTAGTAATAGAATTCATAGAAGTGATGGTCACTCTACGTTAGGAACTATGTAATGTTAATATAGAATATGTAAGAGTCTAGTATCGGGCTATAGGTACTAAGCTAATAGGCTACTATTTTAGTCTAATAGTTTATGTATTAGAAGGTCAAGCCCACAAGAACTAAGGCCCAACCCAAGCTCATGAGGCATTGGGATAGATATAAGATACACACAAGTCTCACTTGTGTGTGTGTGCTTGTAGGTGTTCTAGTGTGTGTAATACAAACATCATTTTCTCTATATCACATGACCATAAGACCACCACCATCAAGTCACCATATTTTGTGTTTAAGTTGATAAATATGGGATCCTACAATTGGCATCAGAGTTGTTGAAGCGTAGAGGAAAGAGGATTACCCTTAGTACTGAGCCTGTAGAGATATTCTTTGATTGTCATGAAGTTTTCAAAACTAATCGAAAGAAACCAAAATCCAACAGGTTTCCAAAAACAAAATCTTTTGTTCTTGGCAGGTTATCGAGATATGTCTTTGGATCGTCCACTTAGGTTACTCCAAGCACATGACCGGGAAACTATAGTTGCTGATCAAATTTGTTTGGAAGTTCATAGGAATTGTACGCTTTAAAAATGATCATGTAGAAGCTATTCTGGGTTATGGAGATCTTCAGTTCGGGAACTATTTGATAACACATGTTCACTATATAGAAGGATTGGGACACAACTTGTTTTCAGTTGGACAGTTTTGTGATGCATATTTAGAAGTCGCATTTAGGAGAAATACATGCTTCATTCGGAATTTAGGAGGCGATGACCTCATGACTGGGGATCGCGGCACCAACTTATATGCTATCGACATTTTCCAAATGGCCTCTACATCACCAATTTTTCTCATGACAAAAGCATCTGAAACTAAATTGGTTGTGGCACAGATGCTTATCTCATCTTAACTTCGACACCTTAAACAAAACTTGCAAAGGATAACATCGTCACCCGTCTTCCAAAGTTCAAATACACTAAAGATCATCTATTTCCCTCATGTGAGTTAGGAAAGAGAAAAAAGGCATCATATAAACCTAAACTCGTACCTAGTTCAAAGCAACGGTTGCATATGTTACATATTGACTTATTCGGTCTAATGATAATTAAAAGCATCAATGGGAAGAGGTATATTTTGGTAATTATTGACGACTATTCCAGATATACTTGAGTGAAGTTTTTAAGATCAAAGGACGAAGCACCAGGCATCATCATCACCTTCTTGAAGCGTATCCAAGTCCTTCTGCAAGCTCCTGTTAGGATTGTCAGAACGAACAATGGCAAACAATTTACCAATCAGGAGTTATGAGCTTATTTTTAAGATGTTAGAATAACACATGAAACTTCCGTCGTAAGAACTCCCCAGCAAAACGGGGTAGTTGAAAAAACAAATCGCTCTCTTGTCGAAGTCGCCCTCACAATGCTGATTAATTCTACTGCATCATTATTCCTATCGGCCGATGTTGTTGCAACTGCACGCTTTACTCAAAATAGATCTATAATTCATACCCGTATCAACAAAACACCATACGAACTAATCAACAACACAAATCCTTACATCTCATATATTCATGTATTTGGCGCTTTGTGTTATCCAACGAATGACAGAGAAGACTTAGTCAAACTAAAAGCTAAAGGTGATATTGGAATCTTCATAGGCTACACAGACAACTTAAGGGCGTTCAGGATCTATAATCGAAGAACCAAGAGAATAATGGAGACGATGAATGTGAAATTTGATGAAAATTCACAATTGAATTCTGAGAGACTCACTGTAGAACCCACGCTTAGCCCAATCAACTCAGATTAGGACCCGCACTAAACCGCACAGACTTACGAACACATCAATTCGGACTCGTACCTAAAGAAGCTCCACAACAACTTGTGAAAACCTTTTAGATCAAGAACTGTAAAATTTCTTCGTGTTAACGTTTGATGAATATCATGGTGGAAATTCGACAACTGCATCAAGACATTGTTCCGCTGCACCCACTCAAAACAATCAACAACCAAATTCACAAGATGCATCAACAACGGTAAAAAATGAAGCACCAAACACCAACAAACTCATCTACATCAACCACACAAACTCCAGTAATTGAAATCTTTCTACCACAAGTTGTTTCACACGAGCAAGAACAAACAACAACAAGAAAAACCACCAATCCATAACAATGCAGAGTTAGAGGATTTTGGAAATCCATTTGCTACTCAGACAACTGGATATGCTGAATCTTCTTCAAGATATCAAGAACCTACTAACACGCATATGGTTAATCAACGGTATCCTTCAAAACTAAAGTGGACAAAAGAGTATCCACTACATCAAGTGCTCTGATCCTTACAGCCAGAACGACGAGAAGCAAATTAGTCACTGATCTAGAATTGTGTATCTTTGCGTTTGCTATATGCACTGATGAAGAACCAAAGAACATTCGTAAAGCAATGGCAAATGAATGATGGATTGAAGAGATGAAGGAAGAACTTATTCAGTATGAAATACATGATTCTTGGGAAAAAGTTGAAAGACCGATCGACAAACCGGTTATCAATCTCAAGTGGATATGGAAGAACAAGCGGGATGAAGAAATGACTATTATACGCAACGCTCGTCTTGTGACTAAGGGATATTGTCAAAAAGAATGGAGGGATTTCGAAGAATCATTCGCGCCAATGGTACGACTAGAAGCAGTTTAGATATTTCTAGCCTACGCAACTCACAATAACATCACGGTCTACCAGATGGATATCAAGACAACTTTCTTGAATGGAACTATTAAATAAGAGGTGTATGTGGGTCAACCCGGCTTCGCTGGATATGGAACATCCGACCATATATACAAGCTCATAAAGGCCATCTACAATCTCAAACGAGCTCAAGCATGGTATGATGAACTATCTTCCTTCCTACTCCAAAATAATTTCACCAAAGGTATTGTTGACCATACTCTTTTCACAAGGAGATACCACAATGACATCTTGATCGTTCAGGATGACATCATTTTTGGCTCCACAAATCCAAAACTTTCAAATGATTTTTCAAATCTCATGAAGAGCATATCTGAGATGTCAACGATGGGGGAACTAAAATAATATCTTGGACTACAAATTCATCAAACCTCAAGTGGTATTTTCCTTAATCAACACAAATACCTTAGAAATCCGTAAGAAACATGGAATGGACTCATGTGACCCTACTAGTACCCCAATGGCTACTACAACCAAACTGGATTCTGATTTACATGAGAAACCAGTTGATTCGAAATTATATCGGATCATAATTGGTTCTCTCATGTATCTAACAACCAATAGACAATATATTCATTTTGTTGTTTGTTTATTAGCTAAGTTTCAGGTAAAGCATACAGAAAATCACCTCAAAATGGTAAAAAGAATCCTTCGATACCTCCGAATGTCTATTCACATGGGACATTAGTATTCGAGGGTTTTGATCGATCTTATTGCCTCTTTAGATGCAGATCATGCAGGTTGCTGAGACACATCAAAAAGTACTTCTGGTGGAGCACAATTCTTGAGAGAAAAACTAGTAAGTTAGACGTTGAAGAAGCAAGACTGTACTGCACTATCAACGGCAGAAGTTGAGTATGTGTCTCTATCGGAATGTTGCGCCCAAGTACTGTGGATGCGCATACAGCTGACTAATTATGGCTTTACTTTCGACAGAATACCTATGTATTTGATTTGAAAATTTCCATAGCCATCTCATGCAACTCGGTATTACATTCTCGCACGAAACACATTGTAGTCCATTATCATTTCATCAATGGGCATGTGGAATAAAGTACTTGATGGGTTCCATCGGGGTTTTAAATTTATAATCAAGAATTACCGGTTAACTAGGAACACATTCGGGCAAGTATACCCTAGGCAAGTTGTAGTATAGGTTTTGGTAAATCAAGGTCGTCCCAAGAGACTTGGTTGCACTACAAGTGTCGTTTGTTCGTTTAAGCAAGTAACAAGGTCGTGGTTATGATTGTCACGGATCAAACCACTAAGAAAAGCAATATGAGCAAGCACACAAAGAACATACATGTTTTGAAACATGATCACAAGGATATTAGGATGTTTAGTTTGGAAAATATATATTATTAAAGGTAACCTTTCGACCTCTTGAACCAATAATAGTAGTCTAGTGTTTTATAAATCAAATATACATAAGCCTCAATCAAATGGTCATGTCATGAGCCTTATGCCTAAACAACAAAGAAATAATCCTTTCGGCCCTTATACTTTGATGTTATTAATCCGTGAAGTTCCATTTATTTGAAAGATAATGACAACACATATTCAAAAGATTCCTTTCTACCTTAATCCAAATTAAACCTTTACTTGTTATGTTTATTAATTCTCTTGCACAATCGTCACAAAGTGCAAGACCAGAATCATTCGTCGACTAATGAATTGGAACTAACCATTGTTAAGAATACTTTCGTCCATTGAACTCAACAATGATCAACCAAAACAATAAACAAGAACAAGTTCCAATTCAACCAAATATGATGTTATCAACATATTCCAAACAAACACCACAATTATCCAAACATCCTTTTCTCACAAGTTATCATATGAAATAAACAAGTATAAACAAGTATCAAGACAACATTAACAAGGATTTACCCAAAGTAAGATTACATTAGGCAAGGGTGAAGGATTATAGCACTCCTTCAAGCCTCCAATCAACTACAACTTCTAACCAAGCATACTTCTGGAAATGGCAGAGGTTTGTGGTCTTTTGGGAGAGATAAATTTGGTGGAAATTCGTCCTTAAGGGTGGAGGCAAGAATTTCACACCTTTGGGGTGAAGAGATTGAGAGTGGGTGTGTTCTCTCAGTTGGTTTGTTTCTCTAGGTGGAAATTCGTCCTTAAGGGTGGAGGCTTGAATTTCACACCTATAGAGGAGTGGTGGTGGTAAGGGATGAGAAGGATGGAGAAGGGATGATGAAATGAGGTTGCAAAGGCCTCTATTTATACTACTTCCAAGGCTTAGGGTATTAAATGTTGAACTTGGCCTCCAAGGAGCTTGGAAGGGACTAGAAACTGAGTGGGAAGGACCTAGAATCTTTTGGGACAATTTTGGAGTCTTAGTGATGAAGAAATGGCTATCCAAGGCTTCCCAACCGAATCGGTAGGGCTCCAACCGTTTCGGTTGGTCTACTTGACTGCTCTCCAACCGTTCCGGTTGCGGGGCACGACCGAACGGCTGGAGCCTTTTGACAGAAAATGACAAGCTCCAAAGTTGTAGATCTTTCTCTTAGCTTTCCGTGGCCGCGAACCGGGGGTCAAACGGAGTCCGTATGCAAAAGTTATGGCCAAAATGGTGAAGGTGTGTCGGGAACAACGAGTCTTTCAATATGTCTTCGTTTAAGCTTCTTTTCTTTATTTCTTTCTCGTTTCCGTTCTTGAAATTCATTCTTGAGTCTTAAGACCACCATCTTGATGACTTTACCTTCTCGAATATACTTCACAAGTCTTGCTTTTTTCGGGAATTCTTCATATATGGAGAAATCTTCGTATTTTACTTCTTTTTCCGCCTTTTCTCCACTCTTTCTGCACTTTGGCTACAAATGAACTTGCAAACACACTTTTATACGATTAAGCATCAAAAGCATATGATTATAGCCAAATAACACACATAAAATCACGGATAACGCTACTAAAAACATGTACAATTTGAGCGTTATCAGTATTGTTGAATTACATTTCGTAAGGACTGATTACCAACTCGCTGATCTATTTACCAAAACCCTTCCAAAAAAAAGGTTTAAGTATCTAGTTCATCGAATTGGAATGTGAAGTTTAACTCCTTAAAAGTTAGAAAGTCTTCCCAATCTTCTTGAAAATTATATCTCAAAAGCTTCGCTAATCTATAAATATTTTTGAAAACAAAATTAAAATATAAAATATAAAAAAAGAAAAAAAAAAATCATAAAAAAATCCAAAAATATTCTTCTTTGTTGGGAATTGCGTAGTTGATGATTACAAAACCACGAGCAAGAATGAAGAAAGAAGAAACCATGAGGGCCTAATATGTAATAGCTTAGCTTTAGCTTTCTAGTAAGCTAAGATTAGGGTTTTGTAACCCCTCTTGTATATAAAGAGGTAGGCGTCTAGGTTACAGTATCCCTTTGATTTCAATTCAATTCAGTAAAACTCTTCAATGAGAGTCTAGACACACGATTATAGCGTGTATATATAATAGTTGTAGTAGTTTCATTATTATAAAGAAAACCTTATTAGTAATGTTGATTGTGTTATTCTATTCACGCGTGCATCCAATCAATCAATGTTACTCATATCCTAGTTGAGTCCTGATCCATGGATTCTACAATTGGTATTAGAGCCTCATGGGCTCTCATCTGTGGTTTATAAGGTTTTCATGTCATTAGGGTTTATGCAGCAGTTGTGAAAAAGAAAGGAGGCAGCAGGCAAGAAGAGCAGATCTGATGATTTGGTGTTTAATGTGATCGAAGATTGTTTTTGTATGTCATTCAATCTCATGATGATTGAGATTCATTCTAGTGATCACGTGGGGTTGTCAGGTGTGTATTTCAAATAATTCATTAATTAGATCTAATTGGTATTATATTCTGGTCCTCACTTGTTTATATGATACTGATTAAATGGTTCATGGAGGTACAAGCAGCAGATATTTATAATTGATTGATTCTTGTATTTTGATTGGTCATGTGGTAACTAGTACTGGTCCCACGCATGTCTTTTTGGATCAGTAAGTAATGGGTTCATAATAATATGTTGGTTTCGTGGGTCCCTCATTTTCTACTGATATTGGTCCCTCAGCAGCAATGGTTCCCATTTGCACTTGGTTCACACATGAATACAAGGATGTTATTGGTTAATATTATTGCATTGGTTGGTAATTGAATCAGTCAAGCTCTGGTCCCCACTCACAAGCACAAACACGTGTATTTTGGTTCATTATATGGGTAGATCCCAGGTGTGTTGTGATGCATGATTATTTCGTTGATCTTGCTTTTGATTGGTGGGCTATTATTAAATGCGGTTTCTTTAATTCATTTGATCGCCTACTGATCATTAACTACCGTCATGTACTTTTGATTGGTCGATGATTTCAAGATCACGTGGGTTTGATAATATATTCATGCTTGGGTTCACTCTTGATTGGATCCACGTGTGTATTGATGAAGGCCCACATTGGTTTCTTATTTGGATTTAACATTTGAATTATTTGATAGTACACTATTTGCTACTGGTGGGGCTGACATTTTTTAACCGTCAGATTCTGGTGATGATACGTTCGTGTTCTATCCATAATGCCTAGTCGATTCATGGTTAAATGGCAGCGTGGGAACTTAATTCTGGTTGGATAATATTTATTTTGTTCATGATCGGTTGTTGTTCATGATCGGTTGTTGTTCATGTTAATTCTGGTCTTGACAGTTTGTGCTAGTCTTCTAATGTTTTACTAGTCTTGGTGAGTTGAATTTTTATTCAACGATGAACCCTAGTAATTAACATAATTTCGGCTTGATTTGATGTTTCTACTGGCTGCATATTATGATGTACTAGATTATTAGTTCCAGCGATACGTTTCTGGCGGTGTTATTAGTTTCTGGCGATCAGTTCCTAACGATACTAGTTCATGCGATGTCGGTTTTCTTGGTGGAGTTCCTCTTGGGTGGTCAGTCGTCTTATCATATCTCAAGTGGCAGGGAGACACTTTTGGGGTAACTTGTTTTAATGTTAATAGTGTGACAAAACTTGATGAATCTAGCGAATGTTGAGATCTAAAAGCGAAAGTGCTTAATGCTTGCATTTGTTATCACTTTAGGGGATTCGTTGTAGTGCTTAGTGTTGCTCGAAGGTAAAGTCTGATTAAAGGTGCTTAATGCTCACATTTGCTAGTATCTCATCGAGTTTGGAGTCCGCGAGAATAGTACAAGATATAAGAGCGCATGCTTTGGTGTTTCTCTTGGTTCTCTATTCCTCTTGGTACTATTGGATTGTCTTCTTTGATTTGATTTTTCTGTTGTTGCACTTTATTTCTTTTGTTTAAAAAAAAAATTACAGCGATAGCATAGTTTACCGATTGGTTGTTCTTGGGTTGGTTCTGTGATATAGTTATTTTGGGTCGAAGAGCGCCCTTGGATTTTTGAACAATGATGATGTGTATGGTTTGTTTGAAGATTGATTGCGATATAATTATTGATTGGAGCAGTTACAAGCTCTTTACAAAATATTTTTGGGGCATATGATACCATCTGATTCATGATATGATTATTGAGGAAAAGAATAATCATAAGCATTGAGTGGTTTTACGGTTGATAAGTCTGACTCAGAGACTATATCGGCCATTGCATGTGATGCATACATGCATATATTATTTAAAGAATTATCAAAGACATTTTATTATGTCTTTTATACTTGAAGGAAGAAATGATCTATACTCTTGAGTTCATGATTCAAGCACGGATGGTTAGTATATTTTTAAGGGAAGCATATTGTTTATATACTTACCATCACATGCAATCACCAGGGGAAGTGTAATGCATGAGTTGCGCAAAGACCCATATTAGAAAAAGGGAAGAAGATTCATAGTGTGCAGCTTATTATTTTGTGACATGTTTTAGCATTGTTCTTCATACAGGTTGTTTTGTATACCAAGAAGCTGGAACTAACCTAGTCAAATTCGGTTAGGGGAAGATTGTTGGGAGTGCGAGTTGATGATTACAAAACCCGCGGCAGAATGAAGAAAGAAGAAACAATGAGGGCCTAATATGTAATAGTTAGCTTAGCTATTCTAGTAAGCTAAGATTAGGGTTTTGTAACCTCCCTCTTGTATATAAAGGGGTAAGTACAGGTTCACGGTATCACTTTGATTTCAATTCATAGTAAAACTCTTCAATGAGAGTCTAGACACCGCGATTATAGCGTGTGTATAATAGTTGTAGTAGTTTCTTTATTAATAAAGAAAACCTTATTAGTAATGTTGATTGTGTTATTCTATTCCGTTGTGCATCCAATCAATCAATGTTACTCATATCCTAGTTGAGTCCTGATCCATGGATTCTACATTCTTACAACATGTCTCTTGTATAATCTGTAGAAAACTAGAAGGGGGGTTGAATAGTTTACCGATTAAAAACTTTGTTTTGAAACTTATTGAAAGATCAATTGATATTGATCTTAGGTATGTTAATGAAATATGCAAGCAATATGTAATGAGTAAATAAGGAAAGAAATGATCAAACCACAACAAGTTGTTTATAGTGGTTCTACAAGGACTCTTTTTCCTTGCCCTACTCCACTCAGTCTCTCACACTCGAGAGTTTAACTTCACTAGTCAACAAGCTCCTTTCACCGGCGGAGAAAACCTTTACACTTCGCTTACACTATTTCGACACTAAGCTAGATGTCGAGTTCTTTCCAAGGGTACAACTACTCCCACACACAATGTATTTTGAGGACTAAAATACTAACCACTCACACTCACAAGATTATGATGGTTTGATACAACAATGAAGTATGAATCAACACTAGATCATACAACACTAAACAAACAAGACTTCCAACTTCTCGTTGAAGCTTGAATATGACTTGATCTTCTTTGCTACAAAGAGATCACTAATATGATATGAAACTGAGTTAGAAAGGTTAGAGAGGAGATATGTATGAGAGTATGTTAGAAAGGGATGAGAAACTACTTGGCTTGTCATTGCTATTTATAGCCAAATTGGACGAGGCGTCCGCGGACGGACCCCTAAAAAGGGTTCCTAGTGTATAAAATTGTACCGCCATCGAACAGTCAAGATATCAAATCTTGCCTAAAGTCAACTCTATCTAAGTAAGATTGTGCAAGATATGAAGAGTACAAATCTTCACAAAATATCTAATGGAATCTTCCAATGATTTCCATGATGTAATACATGATGTCAAATGTTGTATTACTATTAATAGAAATATGCAAATGCTTAAGTAGTGTTTGGTTTTAAGAACCTAACACATTCTACAAAATATTATCATACATAATGATTAGAGTCATATCAAGATGTTACTAATCATAAATGTAAATGCTTGAATGATGAATATATTGTTTAAGAAAGCTTGTTTTAATATCTAATAAACTTGACAAGCTTTAAGCTCTTATAAATTAAATTTACTTTTGTCGTTAACAAAACTTAGGCAAAGATCAAAAATATAAATAGCGTTTAATGACGATATTTGTATTAACAATCTCCCCCTTTTTGTTGAGGACAAAATATAAATTTTATTTTTATAAAAAAAACAAAGTTTGTACAAGAGTTATAAAAATATTAGTTTTAGAACTTGAAAAGAAAATGATAATGCAAGTGTATGAAATTTGACTTTTTATGAAAGTCAAAGAATTCACTAGTTGATGCATGATGTTGACTTTTTCATAAAGTCAAAGTATGCGGTTTGACTTTTGAGAAAAGTCAAATATAAATAATTTCAAGTTCTATATTTTCTCCCCTTTTCTCAACAAAAAGAAGAGGCTATCTTGAATGTAATGAGCCCGAGCTATTATCTCCCCTTTGTTCAAAGCTCCCCCTAAATTGGGTGCTTTTGTGGAATACATGGATTGTGAAAATAAAGCAAAAAAATTGTTAGTAATAATGATCATTCACAAGCATTTCCAAACACTATGTACATGTAACAATATAAGAAACAACATTCATTAGTTAAAATTTTTCATGAGTAAAGATCATGAAAAGAGAACACAATGATGTGTTTTTTAGTACAAGAAATGAAAATATCCTAAAGAGCAAATAAAAGAAAGACTATTCAAAAACCATCCTAAAGTGATGGTGGATGGGAAAGAGCGTTGAGGCGCTCAAGAATGTGGTTGAGGATGAACCTCATTTCTTCGTGGAAGTCATGGCCCATAATCCGGGTCCGATCACGGTTTGACCGTTTGCTCACAAGTTGAGCAACCATGCCTTGGAGGGTAGAAAGTTTGAGGAGGTTGTGGTGGTGGAATGGTGGATGTGTTGGTGGTGTTGGGGATGTTTGGAGTGGTCATGATGGATGCAAGCAAAGCACTTTGCATTTGCATTGTCTCACTTACGTGAGAATCCACCATGCCTTTGAATTGGTGGAGGTTGTGGAGTTGGCTTGAATCTCTCTCTCTAGTGGGATTGTCATCCCACATGCTCTCGAATGTCCTCATGAGGGACATTGATGAAGTGGATGATCCCATTATAAGGACCATGAATGTCCTTGTGAATGGGGTGGAAAGGAGAGGTCTTGGCCCTAATGGGGCGTTTGGGTCAATGGATGACCGGGGTGATTCATGAGCGATTCGCTCAATGGTGCCAAAGGATGGCAATGGTGGTGGATGACTTGGCCTAGGAGGCAAGTCTTCCAAGTCCTCTAGGAAAGGATTTGGTGATGTTGGTAGAGTTGAAAATAACTCATGGGGTGAGAGTGGGAGACCTTGGTGAAGGTGGTGAGGGTGTTTTGGATGTTTGGATGGGTGGCGGTGGAGGTGAAGTAGGTGTTTTTATTGGTGGTGGAGTGGTGATCACAATGTGTGATGAAGTAGGTGTAGCTAAGGTAAGGTGTGTATCATCTCTAATGGGAGATGAGATTGTGAGTGGTGAAGAGTCGGATGATGAGCTAAGATTGACAAAACAACAAGGCCTTACGCTCATTCTAGCGGTTTTCTTGCAAGGGTTTGGTGATGATTTAGTCATTTTTAACTTGGGTTTTGATTTGCTAGATAGTAATGAGAATGAAGAAGGTGTGAGGATGATCATGGTAAAACCTTTCAATTTATAGAGGTAAGAAAATTGTTGAGAAGGTTTGATTTGATGTTGAACCATTGAAGAGATGAGGTTCCTAATGATTTGGAAGTGGGTTGAATGCTAGTCATATCACCCAAGTCAATCCATACAAAGAAGATGGAGTGAAGAAGAAAAGATATGCAATAAATGTGTTCTAGTGAGTGGAATTTCCTAATATTCAGATTACCCACGGGTTTGAAGGTACCAAAAATTTGGTTCCTTCCTTTATGCAAAAGGGCTCCTTGGGTGGATTTTTCAAATTTTGAATTTTGGTGGGAAATGGATTTCTTATATACCTTAGTGAATAATACTAGTTCTAATAACAGTATAAACTAGTTAAGATTGATTTTTAAGTGATGGAAGATAATTTGGAATCACGAAAGAGTCGAAATTGAGAAAATTACCGGAGGATCCACGGCACCAAAATCATACACGGCGGAACCCAAAAAGGGTGCCGTCCGGTCCTTTGTCTGATATGGCGGTACAAATTACATAAAGGCGGTACCAAAATAATGGTGCCGTGCGATCCGGAAGTCTTGAAATTTGGACAGAATGTTTTTAAAACTGTGAAATTTTCGAAACACGAAATTTTTCTCAAAACTGTTATACTAAACATTTCTAGTTAGGAAAAGTAAATAACACATATGTAAACATAGTGGAGCATAGATTTTGAGCAAGGCTTATTGATTTTCACAATATAGTGAAAATGGGTAAAATTTGATAGCGTACTTGTGCTATCCCCACATGAGTTTGTTAGCATACACCATTGTTTTAAGTTATATTATCATCCTACATAATAAAAACAACTAAATTGTATCAAACATTAATGATAATGCATTGTTCCAAACACTCCTTAAAGTACCCTCATTTGTCCAATTTCTTGTAAATCTTGTTCATCATCCTACCAAGGCACTTGAACATTCCCTTAGTTTGCTTGAATTCTGATGATTCATTCTCAATCTCGAAGAGATCGTAATACTCATGAGGTGGAAGATGAGCTTGGAAGACCATCCTCGGAGCTATTTGATGATGATGATGAAGGAGTTGGAGGTTTAGCTCTCTTGCCTTTAGTCTTAGCAACTCGATCATCACTCAAAGGTACAAAGATGTGAGGGATGAGTTCATAGTGAAGGTGCATCCCTTTTGGGGTTGGTGGAATTGGTGCGAAGTTTCTATAGAGACGGGTGAGAAGCATTCCGTATGGAAGAGCAACGGATCCTTGAGTTGGAATATCAATCATTCTCCTAGCTATGTAGTAGGCTAAGTTGAATGGTTGTCGGGTGGACAAGTTGTAAAGCATGTGACAAAGACAAGCGTTTATGTGATCCCTATTCCCTATGGTGCTAATGACGTTTGCTCTAAGTAACTCCTCCCATTTCTTAAATTCGTGCTTAAGTTCATTGAGCTCCATTCCATATGGATCTCGGTTTACCTCTTTTCCCTTTCGGGTTACTCGGGTTGTATCGTTTTGGGTTAAAAGGTGTTCACGGATGACATCCTTATCGGCTAAGCGGGTTATGTAGGGAAGAGAGCGGTCATTGATTGCATCAAAGGCGGTGAGTGACCACTTATCCGTGTAGACACAAGTTCCTCGGTTGGGAATTCCTAGTACTTTAGCAAATTCACTTAAAGTGATGGTGTAGTCATTTTGGTTGATTCTAAATCTAAGACAAAACTCATCATCTTCATCACTAAAACCGGTCACACTAGCATAGAATTCTAACACGAACCTAGGACAAATTGGTTCATCAATGTCAAGAAGACAATCGAATTGAATGGCGGCTAGTTCTTCACGAAGATTGGTATGCTCAAGGAAGGATGAGTGAATGGTTCTACCCTCATGGAAATACCTTGATTCTAGAACCCTAAATATTTCTACTTGTTCCTTGGTAAGTCCTTTGGTTTTGTGGTGTTTGGGAATGTAGTTAAGAGTGTCTTTGTGATCATAGAATCTTGCGGCTACCATGGTTATTCCTAAGGACAAGTATTAATATGTTAAAAAAGAATAAATTTAACATTTTTGATTCTAGTGTGTGCCTATATGAAAACAATTTGGAGTTGCGGTTATCTCGACTCATTTTATGCACAAAATGGTTTTAGTGGAGTGTTTGGCAAATACCATGAGATAACCCAAATGCTCCTAATTCAATGTGGCTATATTTGAATATACCCAGGAGTGCATATTAGTTATGCAATACCTTTAGTATTCAAGAGCATGCAAGTGATGAAAATTCTAACGTTTCTATTTGTATTAGCAATGAAAAATGTGTTCCTACAAGTGAGAAGCTTTTCAAAACTTTTGACATGGGGTGTTTGGTTGTTTGAATAAGGCCTTATATTTATTATCTATTAATTAGTGGGAAACATGATTTGTTTATGCAATATGATAATGTAGTACCTAATTTGAATGACTAGTTATGCAATTTGCCAATTGAATTCATATTTGGTATAAAAGCATACATAAAACCCCATGTAATGATTTGTGATAGTTTTGTGCATAAATAAGAATCCTAGACTCCGAATTAAGAGATGAAATGTAGTTAGGATACTTACAATGATGTTATCTTCAGTGATTAGTGAGTGGGAAGATGACAATAATGAGCTTGGTTTAAGTTTTTCACGTTTTGGTAAAGTGGGTTGTGAGGAAGAAGATGTTATGTATAAAGCATTTTGCTTACGTAGACACCACGGACGAGCGGCACCAAATTTTGGTTCCGTCCGTGTTGTCGTTTGTGCCGTACTTCGATAGAGAAACAAGACAAAATTGTTTTGGTTTGACTATTCTAATGTTTTAAGCTATGTTTATCCTACATGTTTGGTTCCATTAACCCTAAACCAAGTCTAAGAAGATTAAAAGGTTCTCGTTTAAGAGGTTTAGTAAAGATGTTGGCAATGTTGTCTTGAGGAGGATACTTTCTCGATTGAAATGTTTCCTTTTTGAACATTGTCGCGAAGAAAGTGATGACGGATTTCAATGTGCTGTGTACGAGCATGTTGAGCGGGATTCTTGCAGATCGATGGCTCCTTGTTGTCGCAAAGTATCACAATGTCGTTGAGATGAATTCCGTATTCTACTAGAGCTTGCTTCATCCAAAGAGCTTGTTGACATGCTTTTCCGTGAGGCGTATTCGGCCGATGGTAGAGATGGCTAAAGCCGTTTGCTTCTTTGCAAACCATGAGGTGAGACAATGTCCAACAAAAGTGCAAATACCACTTGTACCTTTTCTATCGACATAATCACCGGCATGATCCGAGTCGGCATACACTATGGTTTCTATACCCGTTCCTTTGGGATACCATAATCCTAAACACGTTGTTCCCTCAATATATCTAAAAATCCTTTTTAATGCTTCTAAGTGTGATGCCTTTGGGTTTTCTTGAAAGCGAGCACATAGACAAACACTAAACATAATGTCGGTCTACTAGCCGTAAGATAGAGTAGGCTACCAATCATTCCTCTATATTTAGTGTTATCTACGGATTCACCTTCTTCGTCCTTGATGAGTTTAGTGTCCGAGGACATGGGTGTTTTAGTTGGTTTGGAATCTTCAAGACCAAATTTCTTAAGCATGTCTTTTATATATTTAGATTGATTAAAGAAAATACCATCTTCTAGTTGTTTAATTTGAAGTCCTAGAAAGACGTTTAACTCACCCATCATACTCATTTCAAACTCGGTCATGCATTTTAGAGAAATCATTACATAGTTCTTGACAAGTTGATCCGAATATAATGTCATCAACGTATATTTGAACAATAATAATTTGTGATTCCCTTTTCTTAGTAAAAAGAGTATTATCTACTAATCCCATAGTATATTTGTTATCAATAAGAAAAGTCTTAAGGCGGTCGTACCAAGCTTTAGGTGCTTGTTTAAGGCCATATAATGCTTTCTTGAGTTTGAAGACATGATGTGGTTTCTCAAAGTCGGTAAAACCGGGAGGTTGAGCAACATACACTTCTTCGTTAATAAACCCATTAAGGAAAGCACTTTTAACATCCATTTGAAATAATTTAAAATCATAAGCACATGCATAAGCACGTAATATTCTAATAGATCAAGTCTAGCTACGGTGCATAAGTTTCATCATAGTCAATTCCTTCTTGTTGATTATAACCTTGTGCAACAAGCCTAGCTTTGTTTCTAGATACTACACCATTTTCATCCATTTTGTTTCGAAAGACCCATTTTGTTCCAATTATAGTTTGATCTTTGGGTTTTGGAACTAGTTTCCAAACATCATTTCTAACCAATTGGTTTAATTCTTCTTGCATGGCAATTACCCATGATTCATCTTTTATTGCTTCATTTATGGGTTTTGGTTCAATGGTGGATACAAAACAAAAATAATTACTTTGATTTTGGGCTTGTGATCTTAAGGTTCTTTGATTAAGTTTTCCTATGACCTTTTCTAATGGATGACTTTTAGATTCTTTGATGTTGACAATTTCCTTATTTAATGGTTCATCTTCCTTGTTATTATTAATTTGACTTTTAATTATTTGACTTTCAACTAAGTCATCATCTACCAAAGGTGATGTCTTAGAGGGAGGTGGACTTTCGTCAAATGTTATGTTCAACGATTCCTCGACTATCATTGTTTCTTTATTTAGGACAATGTAAGCTTTACTAGTTTGAGAGTAACCAAGAAATACACCTTCATAAGACTTTGGGTCAAACTTGGTGAGATAATCCTTAGTATTAAGAATAAAGCATTTACAACCAAAGACTTTAAAATATCCTAATGTTGGCTTTTACCTTTATAAAGTTCATATGGTGTTTTGTTTAGGAAAGGGCGTATTAGACTCTATTTAAAATATATGTAGAAGTGTCAACGGCGTTACACCAAAACTTTTGAGGAATGTTTTGTTCATTAAGCATTGTTCTACTCATTTCTTGAATTGTTCTATTTTTACGTTCTACTACTCCATTTGATTGAGGTGTTCGTGGGGCCGAAAAGTTATGTGTTATACCATTTGTATCACAAAAGTTTCCAAATTGAGTTTCGTTGTCAAATTCCCGACCATGATCCGTTCGGATCGACACAATTTTGACACCTAGAAGATTTTGAATTTTCTTGCTAAGTATTTCAAATTTATCAAAAGCTTCATTTTTGGTTTTCAAAAATAATGTCCAAGTAAACCTTGAGTAATCATCTACTATGACCAAAGTGTATAAGTTGCCTCCATAGCTTCTTATAGCGGATGGTCCAAACAAGTCCATATGTAATAATTCTAGACACTTAGATGTGGACACCATATTTTTAGATTTGTGACTACTATGTGTTTGTTTACCAATTTTGCAAGCGTCACAAAAGTGTTGGTCATATTTAAGTTTTGGTAAATTCTAACCAACTCTTTTGAAGATAGGTTTTGTATAAGTCTCATATTAGCGTGACCTAAGCGTCTATGCCAAAGAGATGAGCTATCGTCTAATGTTGTTAGGCAAAGTTTGTCATTATATGTTTTATCTATTTTCATGACGTATATGTTATTTTTCCTAACTCCTTTAGCTATGGTGATACCATCTTTTAGTATTTTACTACCATTTTCATCAAATAGTACTTTATACTTTTTATCACATAGTTGGCTAATACTAAGTAGATTAAATCCTAACCTATCCACATGAGCAACATTTTCAATAGTTAGAGAGTTATGAGCAATCGTACCTTTGCCAATGATTTTGCTTTTGAGATTGCTACCAAAAGTGACATTACCTCCGTCATACTCTTGGTATGATGAGAAGAGACTTTGTTGCCCGTCATGTGTCGTGAGCATCCACTATCTTTTATCCATTCATCAGGTTCCAATCCAACTTTCAAGCATACCTAAGAAGCAAATAACTCAAACATTTGGTCCCCAATATCTCATGGGTCCGTTTGGGTTAAACATACCATTTATTTGATTCATGTATGGAAATGATGGGTAAGGGTTCCATGGCATGTAATCTGGAGTTTGATATGGTCTAGAAAGTTTTGATTCCAACGTTGTGTTGGTAGTTAGGTTGAACGTTGTGGTTGCTCTTAGGAAAGGGGCGTTTGGCAAATGAAGTTTTATATCGTTGTTGAGTAGTTTTGATCTAAATTCATTTTAACAAGTCCTACTCGATATAATGCTGGTTTTAGTTTAACATTATCATTGGTTTTCTTTGTTATTTTAACAAATTGATGCGGTCCGTATGCGAACATTACATTTTCTTTGAAGTACCCAGCGGTACCATTTATAACGGACGGAACCCTTATTTTGGTTCCGTCACGTCCGTCTTTATCTTTACGGCAATTTTGACAGAATGTTCGTCTTTTTCGGCCGGTTTGTTTTGACTCTTTGGAATTAATACTTCATTAAAACCTAGCCCATTCATGTCTCTTGGTGTTTTATGAATTTTAACTATTTCATCGGCAGGCGATGTTTTGTTAAACCTTTTAAACTTAGAATTATTTTCTATTAAAACTTCTTGTGTGAGCTTTAGTTTTTCTATTTCAAGATTAAGCTCTTGACTTGATTTACAATCATCCATCATTGCTTTTCCTTTTCAAGTCGTTTTGCTTTTTCTTTTAACTCATATACCTCATTTTCCAAAACTCCTTTTGGTTTTAGAAATTTTTTTAGTTATGATTTTTAGACTTAGCTCACACAATTGATTATATTGTTTTTGCAGGTGTCATCATCATATAGAAGAATAAGAAGAGTCGGAAAGTACCTCATTTGACTCATGTGCCATTAGAGCGATCTCTTCCTTGCTTGATTCTTCATCGTCTTCACTATCACTCCAAGCACCACTTACAAAAGCTCGTTGAGTTTTGTTTTTAGGTGGCTTGGGACATTCTCCTATGAGATGACTTGCATCACCCCATCTAAAACACTTTCTTTCACCTTTAATCTTCTTATCATCCCGATCTTTTCGGAATGGCTTCTTTTCTTTTCGAGGTTGTCTTACAAACTTTCCTCTTCTTCTAAAGAACTTCTTGAAATCTCTAACGGCCATGGCATACTCCTCATCTTCACTATCGGAGCAAGATTCACCATCATCGCTTGATTCCGCCTTTGCTTTTAGAACAGCGGTTTGATCTTCTCCTTTCTTCCTTTGATGATCTCGAATCTTTCTCCATTACCATTTCGTGAACTTTGAGGTTGCCAATTAGCTCGTCTAGTGACCTTATTGAGAGATCTTTTGATTCTTCAATAGCGGTCACTTTAGCTCTCCATTTGGGATGGAGTGCTCTAAGAAATTTCCCGACAAAGTTCTTACTACGAAAAGATTCATCAAGTGCTTTAAGTGATGTAATAATAGTGTTAAACGAGCAAAGCCACAATCAATGGTTTCATCTTCGGGGATAACAAATTGTTCATATTGTTGAACAAGAAGATCAATTTTGTTATCCTTGACTTGTGAATTACCTTGATGTGTAACAATTAAAGATTCCCAAATATCTTTGGCGGTTTCACACATAAAATTCTTTCATATTCTTTTCTAGGTAAAGCATTATAAAGCATCATTTTAGCTTCATTAATTTTAGCAACTAATTTCTTTTGTTCATCAACGGAAATATCCTTTGTTGTAGAACTAAAATCTCCTTTAACAATAATAAACCAAAGATCTATATCTTTTGATTTTACATATGTTTCAAAGCGGTTTTTCAATAGATAAATCCATTGGTTTCAAAGAGTGGTGGTCTTTGCATAGATTGCCCTTCTTTAAAGTTTTGAGAATCCATGGATCGTTTCAAGTTTATAAAATACAAGTTATTTTAGAAATTCTTGAGCAACGACTCTCGGTACCAATTGTAGAAAACTAGAAGGGGGTTGAATAGTTTACCGATTAAAACTTTGTTTTGAAACTTATTGAAAGATCAATTGATATTGATCTTGAGTATGTTAATGAAATATGCAAGCAATATGTAATGAGTAAATAAGGAAAGAAATGATCAAACCACAACAAGTTGTTTATAGTGGTTCGGCCTACAATGACTCTTTTTCCTTGCCTACTCCACTCCCCGAGTCTCACACTCGAGAGTTTAACTTCACTAGTCTACAAGCTCCTTTCACCGTGGGAGAAAACCTTCACAACACACTATTTCGACACTAAGCTAGATGTCGAGTTCTTTCCAAGGGTACAACTACTCCCACACACAATGTATTTTGAGGACTAAAATACTAACCACTCACACTCACAAGATTATTGCTGTTTGATACAACAATGAAGTATGAATCAACACTAGATCATACAACACTAAACAAACAAGACTTCCAACTTCTCGTTGAAGCTTGAATATGACTTGATCTTCTTTGCTACAAAAGAGTTCACTAATATGATATGGCCGAGTTAGAAAGGTTAGAGAGAAGATATGTATGAGAGTATGTTAGAAAGGATAAGAAACTACTTGGCTTGGCATTGCTATTTATAGCCAAATTGGACGAGGCGTCCACGGACACGGACCCCTAAAAGGGTTCCGCGTGTACCAAATGGTACCTTGGTCGGCAGTCAAGATATCAAATCTTGTCTAAAGTCAACTCTATCTAAGTAAGATTGTGCAAGATATGAAGAGTACAAATCTTCACAAAATATCTAATGGAATCTTTCAATGATTTCCATGATGTAATACATGATGTCAAATGTTGTATTACTATTAATAGAAATATGCAAATGCTTAAGTAGTGTTTGGTTTTTAAGAACCTAACATTCTACAAACTATTATCATACATAATGATTAGAGTCATATCAAGATGTTACTAATCATAAATGTAAATGCTTGAATGATGAATATATTGTTTAAGAAAGCTTGTTTTAATATCTAATAAACTTGACAAGCTTTAAGCTTTTATAAATTAAATTTACTTTTGTCGTTAACAAAACTTAGGCAAAGATCAAAAATATAAATAACGTTTAATGACGATATTTGTATTAACATAATCGATAGTATTTATGTTTCTAGAAATGTCATTAAAAAATAATACGGAAATATATATATGCTTGAGCAAGAGTTCATTAAAATGTTTTCAAAACATGTCATTTCTTTTAAAAAAATTCTTTATGGCTTGTGCACACTTCGATTACACAACAGGTGCTAAACTTTTAGCTTGTAAGTACCGACACAACCCGAGCAAATCATGACTTACGGTTAAATGACATGTAACACAATTTCAATAAAAGTGAATTTGTATGTATCGGTAGCATTTTTGCTAAAGCAAAAGAAGATCTTCTCATTTTTGAAAAATTTAATCAATTTTTTTAGATTCTCAAAATCTCTCAATTTTTTCAAAACTCAAATGACTTATAAGTATTTCAACTTAGGACTCGCATTTAAATATGGAATATTTTTCAAAATAGTTAGAGTATAAATGCTTGAAAAGATTTTAAAACCAAAACTTCGTTTTTCGACTCAAAAATGATTATTCGAAATAGAATTGCACCAAGACGGTAATAATTTCAAGTTAGATATTATAGTTAGCGATCACCTAAAAGCTGATGATGGATCTCTTTAACTAGCGACGTAAACCTGTGCCGCAAAGTCTAGTCTTATTAGGATAATTCACCAATTTCAAAGGTGTTTACTAATTCCTCCATGTTCAAAACCATTAATAAATGGTTACAAGAGCTATACATGAATCGTGAAGCGTTTATTTTCAAAAATCTTCATAAGTACATGTGTAAAGGGGAGTAGTTCTTCAAAACAAAAAAACTTTCAACGTGATATCAAAACAAGTTTATCCAAAACACGTTGACTGATTTTAAAATGGTTTAAAGGTTGAGATGTTACACCAACCCAACAAAACCAACACTTATGTTCATAAAGAAATAAGGCAGTTAAGTTTAGGTTTTATCCTATGATCCAGCCGAGGCGGAAGAAACTACCCAGGGACAATCTACTAGTTAGTGTAGAAGTCCTAGTTATGAAAAAAAGGAGTGAAAAGGGAATGAAGGGGTTGAAGAATGAAAAAGAAAAGTTAATGAAAGGGTGAAAATAAATAAACCCTCCATAAACTTAGGATGAAAGCGGGTCAATTCATATACTATCTATAATCACAAAGATGATTAAGATATTGAAGACATATATCATGGACCCAGTGATGCAATGCACACACCATTCCCGACCACTCAAGTCTCTCTCAGATTCTTTCACGGAGATTAAACCGCGTAATCTATAAGCCTCTCATTCGAAGATGTGTTAATATTGAAAAGGTGGCACTCTGCTCCGACCTCGGTTCACTAAACCAAAATGCATGAATTGAGTCTAGAGCCAAATGAGATTCACAAATAAAATCTCTTGAGACACATGTCAATCATACATTTGTTATTCATCAACAAGATCTTAGTATCCTGCCAACATTCATGAGGGGATTCACATTTGTGATCCACAGTGATCGAATGTAAATTCTAACTAATGTCAACATCAAACAACACTAACAACAGGTCACTTCGTTAATTCTTCTTGAACTAAGCTTAGTGTTTCGGTGGCAACTTATGCATCAAATGGTCTGATGCGTGAAGTGATATCTCAATATACTTCAAAGACTCTCGGAAAGTATTATAAGCACTCCTATGGCATCTAATTCTGGAATAAGCCTTGTAAGGATTCAAATAGTATTTATACACTATGCTGCGAATACTCTCGATATTTAAACTTGTAAGCACTAGAATTCCTGCAAAGGAGATTCATATTACGAATCGATTCCTGAAGACATAGGTCTTTACTTGGATTTATCCAATGCATTGAGAACTGTCCCTAACGGGATTATGACGGCTGATTCGCCCGACCAAGGTGAATTGGATTGGGACATTCACCAGTAAAACGATTAAGTGAATCAACTTTCTAAGAAGAGATTCACAATAATCAATTGAACTAACATGATTATTATTATCTACCTTAGTAAATGCAGGTACAAAAGATGTTAACACTCAAGATGCACCACCATCATACATATCGATATCTTCACTTCCTTGTACTTATACTTACGCATATATCATCCTCAACAAAAATCAAATCAAGAACGTTCAAGACAAAGAAATCAAGATAAGACAAAGTGTTTCATCAAAGTCAATATCCAATTAAAGAAAGTCAAGAACAGTTTCATAAGCTAAGTGAGGAAAGCTTAAGTATGAAGATCAAAGCTATACAAAGTCGTATGAGTATGGAAAGAAAGTGACAAAGACAAAATGAAGATATACGATCAAAGGCAAGAAAAGACGACAAAATCATATCACAAGATCACATAGCATGTAAAGGACAAAAATCAAGACTCATTTACTTCAAGGTTCAAGGTTCAAGATTAAAGAAGACCAATTCACAACAAGTCATCCAAGATAACTAAGGAATGACATCCCTTAGGGGGAGATTGTTAGCATTACTTTTAGTAATTGAAGTGATGGTCATTCTACGTTTAGGAACTATGTAACGTTAATATAGAATATGTAAGAGTCTAGTATCGGGCTATAGGTACTAAGCTAATAGGCTACTAGTTTAGTCTAATTGTTTATGTATTAAAGGGTCAAGCCCACGAGAACTAAGGCTCAACTTAAGCCCATGATGCGTTGGGATAGATATAAGATACACAGAAATCTCACTTCTGTGTGCGCGCTTGTAGGTGTTATAGTGTGTGAAATACAAACCTCCTTTCTTCATTTCATTTTCTCTCTATCACACGACCACAACACTACCACCATCAAGTCACCATCTTTTGTGTTTAAGTTGATAAATATGGGATCCTACAGTGACTAATATCACTAAATGTGAGGTCTCGAGTTCAATTTATGCTAGGTGCAAACAACTCTTAAGATGTCACACCAACCTTTTAAAAAAGGAGGATTTTTTACCGATTTGAATTTGTGTGGTAGTTGATTCAAACCAGTGATTAACAGCCAAAAATTAGAAACCAACTTAAAAAAGTAAAAACACAAAACAAGCTGGAACAAAGTTTTTGAATGTTCAAATATTTTGTGGAGAGAAAAACTTATTCAATTCCTACCAACCTGGAGTAATACAATATTATGTAATGGGTCAATTTTTCTTTTTCGTTTTCTTTTATACTATTAGAGTGTATGGTGTAGTGCAACTATAACATGTTATAGGGTCATTTGTGCCTTTATAGTTGCGATGTACTTGTTATAGGTAGTAAGGGGGTCTCTGTTATAGGGTCATAGCCATCCTAATGGCTATCGTTTTCAGATTTCTTTTTGTGAGTGAGTGTGGTTTTGATGGTATGTTATATTAATGTTATTAGAGGCTTGTTTTTATATTGTGACAAAGAATGTTATAAAAGTAAAAGGCGGCGTGGTGGCGCCTATAAGTTATAGGCTATAACAGTTATACACGTCAAAATGCACCTTACATCTTATGACATCTTACTCATTTGTGCAAAAAACTATATGTCTTTACCAGCGTTTTATGTTAGAAAAATAGGAATATAACTTGTTAAATGCTCTTTAGTTGTTGTTGATAAATCTTTTAAAAGTAGTATATTAGCATTTACGCAAAATATAATTAGTTTCCTTTTACTTTTCTTTCAAAAAACAGGGTGTAGACTTTCATTTTTTTTCGTGGGTGTTTCTTTAAGCTTATATAGCTGGCTTAAGTGTTTTCCAGCTTATGTTATGGCTTTTTCAAAACTTTTAAACATATAAGTTTATCATGTAATAATAAGCTAAAACAAAAAACTCTAGAACACAAAGAGCCATTGATGCAAAGAAGGTCTATACGCCCTTGTAGATTAATGGAGTAAACATGTGTTATCAGCTACCAATCTTTTTGATTTGTGAAAATCGGTCAACGACGGCCAACAGTGGTCAAACATGTCAAAAACCAGCAAATATTGCCGGAAATACCCAAAACTTGCCATAAACTTGTTTTAATAACTTATACTCATTTTTATATCTATCACAAGTTATTTTTTTTAAGGAAAATCTTGTTAGGAATACCCAAGCTCATTGGAAATACCCAAACTTGTGCGATAAATGCTAATCGATTAATCATCGATTAATCCCACCTAAACCAATTACAAACCCGGTTCAAGTCTCATCCTTGGCATTTGCTTCATATAAGTACCCACCTCAACATTTATGGGCACCTTGCTGGAGAGCTTTGAATAAAATTTCAGGGTCGAAATCTTGGCTGCGTGTTATTTCACTCCAGTTGGTGCCCTACTAGGCCAAAAGAGAGTTGGGAGCTATTAACTTTGGGGTGGACAATGGTATCTTGAAACCCCAGACTTAGAGATCGGCGATTAAGGGATGTTCGTCCTACACGCTTAGAACAATATTATTATTATTATTTTTTTCACCTCAAATTGTAAAGAAGCAAAAAAGCTTAAATGGATAAACTCCATACCTTGAAGGGGACAAACTAAAACTTAATTTGGGATAAATCACCACTCCAAAGAGGCGGGAAAATCATCAAGAAAACAAAAACCCTAATTCACACACCATCTTCAATTCACAAAAAATGGGAATCAAGGTACAACTTTCTTATACAAAAAATTCAATCTTTATTACTTTTTATACTTTTAATTTCACTAATTTTGATGGGTTAATTTTTGTATATAAAAAAATTAGGGTTTAACGAAGCTTTTGGCGGATAATGCACCAAAGGCAATGAAAGAACAGAAATTTGAAAGCTATTTTGGGAGAAAGATTGCTATTGATGCCTCTATGAGTATTTATCAGTTTCTGGTATGCCCCTTCTTTTTTTCTGCTTAAAAATAAGTGCTTTTTGCTTATTTTGTAAAAGATGCTCCAAAAATGAGAAATTGACAGATATTGGTATTTTGTGGTATTAAATTTACTATTTTGCCCCTTTTCAGCTTTTTGGGGTTGCTTATTTTTCTGCTTAAAAATAAGTAATTTCTGCTTTTTTTTTTTTTTTTGTAAAAGATACTCAAAAAATGATAAATTGACAGAAATTGGTAGGTATTAAATTTACGATTTTGCTCCTTTTTAGCTTTTGGGGTTGCTTATTTTTCTGCTTAAAAATAAGCACTTTCTGCTTATTTTGTAAAAGATACTTCAAAAATGATTAATTGACAGAAATTGGTATTTTGTGGTATTAAGTTTACTATTTTTCCCCTTTTCAGCTTTTGGGTATTGCTTATTTTTTTGCTTATAAATAAGTACTTTTTGATTATTTTGTAAAAGATACTCCAAAAAATGATAAATTGATAGAAATTGGTATTTTGTGGTATTAAATTTACTATTTTGCCCCTTTTCAGCTTTTTGGGGCTGCTTATTTTTCTGCTTAAAAATAAGCACTTTCTGTTTATTTTGTAAAAGATACTCCAAAAATAATAAATTGACAGAAATTAGTGTTCTGCTTAAGAATAAGTACTTTTTGAAATAGTGTTCGGATTTGCTTATGTTATAAGTTAAATGTGAGCTTCTACTTTTATGTTGAACAAGTTATGTGAAATAAGCAGAAAATGTTTGGATATTAAACTGTTTTTCTGTTACTTATTTTTACTGCTTTGCCCCTTTTTCTGCTTACAAATAAGTGCTTTTTAAAGGGGGTGTTTGTTTACGCTTATATGTGGGCTTATGAGCTTATGTGATTTAAAACTTATGTTACATAGGCTCAAATTTTCTGGCCTATTTTGAGACTTATGGGTTATTATATTATAAGGTTATTATGATATAGTAAGGTTTTATAAGTCTCAAAATAATCGAAAAAGTTGAGATTTTGAAAAATAAGCGAAATCATATAAAATCATAACACAAATAACTTAAACAAAACATATGTGATTATGAGTGTTGTTTTTATGTTTGAACTTTGAAATATGAATATGTTTTGTGTGTAGATTGTTGTTGGAAGAACTGGGACTGAAATGTTGACTAATGAAGCTGGTGAGTTCTGAGGTTGTTGTTACTCTAATTTTTATTTTATTTTTAATTTTAACTTTATACATAATGGTTTTGAGTGATAGATTAGTAATTTCTGGAATGATTTATATATATAAGGGCGTATTTGGGATTGCCTATATATTTAGCTTGAAGTCACCTGATTGTGCTTATCTGTTTATGGTGAGGTAAAATAAGCAGATAGCTGCTTATTCTATTGTATTTAGAGTTACGACATTTCTATAAAATAGACATATCCTAACACAAGTTCTAGAAATCCCAAACACCCTCTAACATATAAACTTTATGTTAGGAATATGATCTCTTTAAACTTGTGGATAATATATTTGGATTTAAGCTTAACACTGGTTGTACAAATGGCAGTCATTTGCAAGGAATGTTCAATCGGACGATTAGGCTTCTGGAGTCTGGATTGAAGCCAGTGTAATCTCACTATTTTTAATTTTTTCTCTCTGTTTCATCTTTTTAGTATAAAAAATTAACTTTGTAGAGTATGTAACTGTTTCTGTTTAACGTTTTTGTAGTTATGTTTTTGATGGGGTACCTCCTGATTTGAAGAAACAAGAGCTTGCCAAACGGTAATTAAACTCTTGCAGTCTCAGTTGATTTTAATAAACAATGTTAAATAGTGTTGTAAGGTTTACATGGATATAAATTATGATACAGTTACTCAAGAAGAGAAGATGCGACAGCTGGCTTAGATGAGGCGATACAGGTGAGTTAGCGTTTGTTTGAGCAATGTGTTTGATATAGCTTTCACTTTCTTTGCTAACTTCAATATTGCTTTTGCTGTTATTGTAGTCTGGCAATAAGGAGGATATTGAGAAATTTAGTAAACGTACAGTGAAGGTTGGTTCTGGTCGTTTTTTTTATGATAATTCGTTCACATTTGTTTTAAACTTTTAACTAAACAAAAAGGGAAGAAAAATTCATTAATCAAGATTTATGTGTTCTGATGACTTGTGCTTTCTCTGTTATAGGTAACAAAACAACATAATGAGGATTGTAAAAAGCTTCTAAGGCTTATGGGAGTGCCTGTCATTGAGGTAACATTTTCAATTACAAGTGTTGCTGCTCTTACATTATTCTCAAATCATATGAAGTGTGAGTGACTTATCTCTACTTGTCTGTCAATTTTTGTAGGCTCCATCTGAAGCAGAGGCACAGTGTGCTGCCCTTTGCAAAGTTGATAAGGCATGCATCTTTGCTTTACTCCGTGTTTGTGTCTTAATATTTACATAGTTTATTGTTTTTCGTGTAACACACATCTTGTATCAGGTCTATGCTGTTGCTTCTGAAGATATGGATTCCCTTACTTTTGGAGCACCAAAATTTCTACGCCATTTAATGGATCCTAGCTCAAGGAAGATTCCTGTGATGGAATTTGATGTTTCAAAGGTGCTGAATATAGCAAATTATACGGAAATCATGGTTTGTCTGTGAGCATTTTTAACACAGGTGCTTGTTTTATGTCAGGTTTTGGAGGGAACTTAATCTCACGATGGATCAATTTATCGATCTGTGCATTCTATGTGGGTGTGATTATTGTGACAGCATTAAAGGTAAAACGCGACTTTCACATCAAGTATTTTGTTTGTGCGCTAATTTTTGTTCTTTTGATTATTAGGCATTGGTGGTCAGACGGCTTTGAAGCTCATCCGTCAGCATGGCTCAATAGAGACTATTCTGGAGAATATTAACAGAGAAAGGTTAAGTGGAGTTTGTGCATGAGTGGTCAGACGGCTTTGAAGCTCTACGTACTTTGTGCATGAGTGTTCCCACACATACATATGTACTTAAGTGGAGTTTTTTATTGCTTCTATATATGATATCATGACTTGAACAGTAATCTAATCTTTTTTTATATCAGCTAATAACACCTAAGACAAGAAGGAAGGTGACTCAAAGGACAATATAAGAGGTAGTTTGTAGCGAATTTTCACTATAGGTAGTTTGTTTCTTGTAGGTGGTACCTTATTGCATAATTTTTTTTTTAACCAATAGAATTTCTAATTATGCGAATGGCATGATAGGCTCTCTAGTAATCATTATCTATTACACTTCGGTTTGTGGTACTTATAGTGGATAATGCAAACATTTATCAGTGTACGTAATTACTGTTCTTATATCTTATCTATACTCGTGTCTGACCTGCTGATAGGAATACTCTTTAGTAGCCATTTTGTAGCGAATTTTAGATTTATAGGTATATTGCCTGTTGCTTCCTGGTTTATCGCTATAACAACATATCTTGAAAATCTGCCCAGGACATTTTCTTTTGCTATTTTTTATGTTTTTTTTATTAATGATCTTGACTTATACTGTATATATTTTTAATCCAGACAGGGTGCAAGTGGGAATGATATAGTCGAAGCTCTTATTGCCAACAGTGCAACCTTTGAGAAGAAAACAGCCTTTTCACAAGTGAGTACGTTATTTGAAATTTGAACAACTATTGCTGCTGCATACGTAGTGCTGAACTTTACCGTCTACAGGAAAAGTACAGGCTAAAGAAACAAAAGAAGTATGCTCCTAAAATACTCTTGAGACGTCCCTTTGCACGGAGGTAACTTTGCACCAGTTTTAGAACTACATATGTGAATTGAGTTTGTCAGTTGTAGAGCTATAAAAGCTGTCCAAGAAGTGCATACCTTTTTTTTTGTTGGTTTAGCTGTATATGATTTAATCTCATATCATCTTTGGATATTTTTGTTGGTTTAGCCGTATTAGACAGAAATGGATCATTTTTTGATTGTTATGAAAGTGTTTAATATGTTCGTTTATCTGTGTATGATACATGTAGTCATGTACGTTAGAACAAGGCACGGGAGCGGAGGGAAAACGCGTTCATATATAAATAAATTAGCAACCTTAGACATGCCTGATGGAGAAATCACTAAAATTATTATTATCATAGCAGTATAGTTTGAGTTATGTATTATGATATTACTGATTGAGAATTTGGAAAAGCCTTTTTGGGTTTTGCATGATGATTATGGCAGTTCTAAGATTTTTAGTCAGTCCCAAAAAGTTGGTCTGATTTTAGTTTTGGAGTCAAAAGACACCTTACAACTCTAAATCTGACAACTTGATTATAGCATATCATCGTGCAAAAGTTACTTCAAACAAAAAGAATGGTGTATCAACTCTTATTTCTGCTGTGTTCCTCAGCTATAAATTCTTATTTCTATGTATAGAAAATGATTCCACATTGCTTTTCTAAATTTACGCAAGGTTGATGAGGACATAGAGGTGTACAGAAGAGATAGTGGACTTTTAGAGGCAAAAAAATATGAACATTCTATAGATATGGACAAAGTATTGTATTGCGGCTAAGGATAACGGTAATCCCACCAGTCACTAGATAAGAAACAACCAAAAATATTCTGCTCAAAGTTTATCTTACCATTTCATCTTAGATAAGCACATGAATAAGACTCTTCTCGAAATACTTCGTCATCCCAACTTGATATTTAGCTGATAGTCATGTTACTATAGGCACGATAAGTCTATGGCTGTTCACATTTTTCCGATATATAATTAATCATGTTAATATTGAGATCATTGGTATCTACTGGACTCTCATGTTGCTAGAGTAGGTAATTTGGTTTTAAGATTGAAAGTCTATTATATGCATAAGCTCTTCATGGTTAATGTGATATATTGTACTCAAGACTTGCTGTTTTTCTTTAAACATTTTGAAGTATCGCCATCGGGCACAAAGTAGTGGTAATAGGATTAATCCACTAATAGCGCTTAGGCAGAATCTCGTTATTTTTGTTTTTCTTCCCAGTTTCTTTATTAGCAGGCACTTGAATGTCCATGTCAATGAGTGTGAAATCATATGGCTTAGAAGCTGAATTTGAGGCATCTGATAACAATGAAGAGTTCATTGCCTCCGGTCTTGTTGTTCCCTGTACAAAGTTGGGGCTTTGGACCGTGGGTGATGCAAATGTTTGCTTGTTTTTCTGCAACTATGCAACTAGTTCAGATCATTATTATTTTCTTTGACTCAAAGTTTATCGCATTTGTAGGGTGACTAAAAGTTCGGTTGGATGCAAGGACTGTTCTAAGTTGGATACAAGGGTCGTTTGGTACCGAGTATTTTTCAATTGTCATTATTGAGGGTGGATATGATTCAAGACACGATGTTAAACACTTGAACGTTACATTTTTCTCTTTTGTGGTTATCTTTGTTTCCTTTGATTAGCTAGATACAAAAAATTATATGTTAAAAGAATCTTTATGTTATGCAATCATAGTGATATTTGATATATTTTTATGTTAAAATCCTTAAGTTTCAATTTTAATGCAAGTATATATTTTGTGAAATTGCTAAATCGTTTTGTAAATATGTTTGAATAAGTGACCACCTTTTTGCTTTTGGCTATGTTTGGCACACAAGATTATGGAGAGATTATGCTTATTTTTCAAAAAATAAGCTACTTAAAAAATAATCTTTGTTTGGCAGACATAACTTATAAGAGATTATAAAAAAAATAATCTTTCATAATCTTTGAAAATAAAAAGTTACTTCATGTAGCTTATAAAAATAATCTCTTTTTATAATCTTTTTAAGCATTAGCAACAGCACCAGCATCAGCACAATCTATTTTTGCCAAACATACCCTAAGAGTGACGACCAGTTGGTCTTTAAATTATATACGAAGTGACCACACACAAGGTCACTTATGGGTGTTAACAGTGAGTTAATGGGTCCGTTATCTTTAATAAATCAGTGACCACTTTCATGACCATCATTATCGGTCACTATCTTTCAATTCAGTGACCACCTTCACCTCTTAGTGACCAAAATTAGTGACCGAATATATCGTCACAAATATAGTGACCACCGTATTATGGTCATTGGTTAGAGACGGATTTTTATTTTTGGTCTCTAATAAAAATAGTGACGGAGCTATAGTGACGAAAAGTGACCACCCAGGATTCGGTCACTAAACAGTGTTAGTGACGAATTTTATACTGATAGTGACCATATTCCTTTTGTCACTAACTAATATACATACACTAGGGTGGTAAGAAAAAACTAGTACTATTTTTCATTGACGTTTTGCATGTACACCTAGGGTGGCCGTGACAAAAGCTCCTATTCTACGTTATATAGTTTCATTGAACTTGATTATGGATGATGTACATATGATTATTATACGGTACAAGTCTTTCAATTCCCCTTGATATATGCTAACTAGTTTTTTTTTTTTTTTTTATATACAATTACATTGGACGATAAACTGAAATTACCAACCACGTACGTAAATTAGATCCATTAGATTCAGTCAAGTATTTACTTAAGGTGGATTATCTTATCTTAATAAAGTAAAACGAACATCCTAGCTGCATTTTTTTTAAATAACCTTGGTGTAATCTTAATCCCTTCTTTGAGTAAGTTTTCTTTTAAAAATATATTGATTTTTTTTTGGTAAAAGGTCAATGACCCGATAAATATATTATTCCAAAAAACGTTTAAGTACAAAGGATATGGTGAATCTATATCTAATTCACGTAAAAGCTTAAATAATAAGATACTTCATATTTTTTTAAAAAGAAAATAAACCACTACTCAAAATATAACATCAGACTCAAAATATTTGTTAAAAATATATTGATTGACTTTAGAAGAATTGTATATGTGCACGAAGAAGGTAATTTCTAACAGGAAATAACTATAGTTGCGTTATTTTCACGGACTTATCTTGACATGGATCTTCGGTACGGCATTTAGTCTCGACTAAGTTAGCTTTTTTTGAACACTCAACGAACTAGGCGAAAAGAAAAAAAAAAAAAATAAAATAAATCAGGAATTACTTTATATTGCTAGAGAGAACTTTATAAGATAATTTACGAGTGAATTGAGAGATGATTGATCAAATGAGGTATCATATACCGATACTACTCAAATTAGGACAACTGTATACATTTTTCAAGATGAGTTTTTTTAGAATATTTCTACAAGTTTTCAAAAAAGAAGGCTTCTAAGAGCACTCCTTATGGTGACTTAGGTTAAACCTTAACACCATGTCCGTCGGCTTCATCAGCTTTAACATTTCACCTTAAATCAATAAAAAAACACTCATTATCATAACATTCTCAAGTTAAACCTTAACTCACCAACAATTTACAAAAACAACCCCTCATTTAGAGGGCAGACAAAAAAAAAAAAAAAAAACAAACTCCGCGTTATGGTTAACACCCCGTTAACACCATACGCGATATGATTAACATGCAAATGTTAAACCTTAACCTTGCTTTCCTCGTTACCACACCCAAGTCTCTAAGGTTTCATACCATCTTAGGGTTTTGATACACCAAATTAGAAAAAGTAATCACAAACAATTAGCTTTTTTTATGCAATTACATTGGACGAAAAACTGATATTACAAACCACGTACGTAGATTAGGTCATTAAATTCCGTCAACTATTTAGTTATGGTAGATTATCTTAATCAAGTAAAACGAACATCTTAGCTGCATCTTTTTGATACTTTTATTGTAATTGTAATGCCTTCTTTGAGTAAGTTTTCTATTAAATAAATTGATTTGACTTTAAAGGAGTATGCCAAATTGCCAACATGCATAGGTCACTACCTTACATGATATACTCAACTGTCAAATATCAAAGGAAACAATATTTCTTTTATCAACGTGACTTATCAATGAAAATTAAGATTGAAGCGTGAGAGATTAATATGTACTACAAACCTAGTTGAATTTAAAAGTTGATCACCAATTAAGATTATGAAGTGATTTGTATATTCAATTTTTTGATTAAAACGCACAAACTTATAAACAGTTGTAGTATATATATTTTTTGCTTTAACTGTTAATAACTTATGTGTTCAAATCATCTCCCGTTAAGAATGGAATGCTTAAATATATGGAACTTTGATGTTTAAATGGGTGTGGCGTTTTCGTACTGATGGTAACTCATTGTGGGCTAGGTTTATTAAAGCTATACATGGTAAAATTGGTACAACAGCTAAATTGTCTCATCCTTCTGCTTGGACGGATACTGTTAATGAAGTAAACAAGCTTAAAAATCAAGACATGGATCTTATTAATTTGATGAAGAAAAAAGTTGGTAATGGGGTTGAAACTTTATTTTGGGAGGAAGTTTGGAGGGGTGATTTATGTTCAAATCTCGCTATCCTAGAGTGTATGCTATTGAGTCTGATAAGTTGATTTCGGTGGCTGCTAAATTGGAACATGTCGACTTGGGTTCCTCTTTGCGTCGCATGCCGAGGGACGGAGTAGAGCTGATGCAGTTTTCTGAATTAAAGGAGACGTACTCTTGAAGGTTTGCAGCTCCCTATCATAAATGACTGATGGTCGTGGTCTATTGTGGGTTCGGGAGAGTTTTGTGTCTATTCGGTGAGAAAATATATAGATGATCATCAGTTAGAAGGTCCCTTTTCTACAACTCGTTGGGTCAAAGCGGTTCCGATAAAAATTAATGTTATGGCTTGGAAGTAAGGTTCGATTATCTTCCTACTTGCAATAAGGAGGTTGAATCAACCAATCACCTATTTTTTGCTTGCTCTATGGTGTGTGTTCTCTATCGTAAGATTGCTTCATGGTGGGATATTTGTTACTCGGAGTTTGCTTCTTATGAGGAATGGTTAGATTGGTTGTTAAAGCTTAAGTTAACTTCGGATCGTAGAGCTATCTTTGAAGGCGTTTTATATACTATGTGGTGGCTAATGTGGACTTTTCGGAATAAAAGCCTTTTCAGTTTAAGTCTTACCTCCAAAGCGATTATGTTTGATGAAGTTGTTAATCGCTATTTATATTGGTGTAGATATAGATGCAAGGCTAGTTTTAGTCGGATAGATTGGTAAAAAAAACCTTTCTTTTATTTTTTTGTAATGTTTTCTTAGCTTCTTGCTAGTTGTTCCTTTAATAAATCCGCTGTTCTAAAAAAAATATATGAAACATTGGAGTTGTCAATACCTGTGTTCCGCTTGACACACTATAATTCTTACGTTTCATTATAAATAATCTATTTAAGCGAACAATAATCTTATTTTCTCTACAAAGAATGTTACTGGTTCCAATATTGTGCACAAGAATAGTACAGTATATATGAGTTGTTTTCTAGCGTCCATTACGTTATACGAGTATTCTTTGTCGTCCCAATAAAACGTGCCATAAACTTTACAAATTATATCTTTTTAAACAAAATAACAAATCAGTTACTTTGACAGACAGGCGGGATTAATCAGTTAATTTAATTTGTCTATTTGTACTGTATTCTAAGGTTGTAAAAATCGCGAGTGGGTAGTCGGTCGGTCGACTTCATAGAGCTATGTAATCGTTTAGACGAGATTAGTTGGTGATAAACCGGATTGACATTTTCGGTAAGTTTTGGGTATTTCCGGCGAGTTTTTGGTATTTTCGCAAGATATACCGTAAAAAAACAACTTGTAATAAATATAAACAATGACTATAAGTGATTAAAAAAGTTTTCGGTGAGTTTATGGTATTTATGTCAAAATTACAAGTTCCGATAAGTTTGACCACCGTTAACAATCATTGACTACCGTTAACCGATTTACACAAATAAAAAAGGCCAGTGATCAGCGCCTAAACGGCGATTAAACTAGTGATGTCGTTTTATCAAGAAACAACACGTGAATGACAATTTGGTTTCACATAAATTTTAATGATTCAAAATAGGTAATTTTTTAGTGACTTTTTCCAAAACGTTGAGCAATTATACAAGTTACTAGTTTAAAATATACAAAGCGAAGAAATTAAATCACTAATAATCCACGAAAAAGACCTAAAGTTATCATCAAATAATTTGCTCCGTATTACTACCTCCGTCTCAAAATTTAAGTTCATTTGGACTTTTTAAATTCAACTTTGACCTCAAATATTTTTATTTGTATAATATAATACTTAATGCAAAATATATGAATGCATATTTTTTAAATGTATTTTTCATTGGTATAATTTTTATCAAGTATTATATAATACAAAAAAAATATGGTCAAAATTTAATTCAAAAAGGGTGAAAATGGATTTAAATTTTAAGACAAAGGGAGTAATTATCAAATGAATTCATATTTATCGATTATCTCTGTTTTCATGAGTTTTGCAACTCTATTAACATATAATGAAACTTCCTAACGAAGCCTTGACACAGTTATACTCGTTATGAGAATTATTGATAGGTGTGTGAAAAGTTTAATTTGTTTGAGTACACATATAGCAACATACAAATATAAGGTTTTGTTAACATGTATCTCACTTGTCACATGTTGAACACATGTTTTTTTAATATCAAAAAATGTATTTAATTAATAAACTATAATTATAGCTAAAAATTACTTTTATTATGCATTCTATGACATAATCAACTTGAACATTTTCTTTTATATATACTTTAACATGTATATATCCAGATCAATGCATGCATAAAATGATTTTAATTTAATATGTTACGGTAGTTCTTCTCTTTTAAAACTACTACTGGTAAAATATATAAAATTATTACGGGGGTACTATTTTTATAACTCTATCGAACTAATACTAATCCCATTTGAGCAAGTAATCCCACGTGCTCATGCTATCTTAGAATAGCATCAATATAATAGTTTCACGAAAATCTTTATTTTTTTAAGAGTTGTCTTTAACGTAGTATAGGTATCTTGAGAATACATGACATCAAAATTATACGTAAAACCATGTCATCAAAGCAACACGTACCCTTAAACAAGCCTCTATAAATAGCCATAATTCTAAAAGCTTTAATTTCTATATTAAGCCCTTATATATCCTCTTAAACTCATCTACAAATTAATTCAGTTGTTAACTTAATTTGAGATCAAAGTTCTAGTACTTTTTCATCATAACGTGTAGCTCATAGAAAAATAAACCGAAAGGAAAAATGTATGCCAAAAACGGGGGTTATATTAGTATTTTGTTAGTGATTTTGATAGGGTTTTGTGGTAGAACCGAAGGTGCAACAGTTACATGTGAACCTCAATATGGGTTCTTGCCATGCACGAGTGAAACTTGGGGACGACTATTTTTAATTGTGGTGTATCAGTATTTGATAGCACTTGCACAAAGCTATGTTTCAGAAGGATCAGATAAATTTTTTGGTCTTGTCGTGCCGGGTATTTTTGGTGCAAGTTTGTTCCATATTATTGGAAACTTTCCTTCGCTTTACCTTGTGCTTCGTAAGATTCATACCTTCCTTTACGTTTATGTACATTCGAACGTAATTTTTATGGTGTATTTAACCTTAAAATGAAATATGTACATTCTTACTTGAACATGCATGCGATACATACATGCAGAATCTGGATTATCGAATAACGTTGAAGGTGCAGCCAATAGTACAGGAATGGGAATGAGTATTCTAACAGGATCAATAGTCATGAATCTAACACTGATTTGGCCCACGGTCATTGCTTTCGGAAGCTATAGTCTTTCAGACAACGATGATGATGATGATGACTCTGATCTACAACAATCACCAGAAGACGAGCCCTCATTCTTCACGAAATTAACAGGTACCTTATTATGTAAATCACATAAAATCTGTATATCATGCTATCATAAGTCGTAACTAAAAGTTAAATATTTGTATATATTAGTTCTCATGTATTGATTTTGCTATTTTTAGCATATGGTGTTAAAACTGATGATGAAACAAGCTATTCTGCAAGAATAATGCTTGCGTCGGTGATCCCTTTTACCATTCTTCAGCTCCCATCAATCATCAATTCGACATCGATAACTCGAGTGATACTTCTAATCACTCTCATCCTTGTGGCGTCTCTCTACATTACTTATGTTACTTATCAGGTTCGTAAAGCTTTTCATATAAATTATCTTGGCTACACATGACATACTGAGGTTTACATCATTATCGAATTTCATGTCTTAATGGATATCGTTCTTTTCAATTTACGTGTAGATGTTCCAACCATTGGCTCAAAACAGGATATTTGAGTATGTAACACAACAGTTTGTTAAGAGCAAATTAGAGTCACTGCTATCTAGAAACGGAAAGCCAAATGCGAGGATAATTAAAGAGTTAGTATCAATTCTAGAAGAAATTTTTGTAGTAGAAACTTAGAACAAAACCTAATGATTAATATAATAAAACTTTGATGTGCAGGATTTATACAGGAGTTGATGTAAACCATGATGGTCAAGTGTCGAAGACCGAGTTGAAAACTTTATTAGTAGGAATGCAACTACAATCAGATGGAGAAATAAGCGACGATTTTGTGGAAAAAGTCATGGAACAATTTGACGTCTCAGGCGATGAGTTTATTCAAGAAGATGAGTTTGTTAGAGTTATGACAAAATGGCTTCGAGAAACAAGGAAGGCAGTCTCTCGAGATGACTTTAATCCTCTTAGATTCTTCATCAAGCGTAACGGGGTGAGTTTCTTTAAGTCCCAAACTTAAACAATCATTTTGTTTGTTTTAATGAACTCAAAAAAGTAAACACAACTTGCAAAATTATAATGAAAGAAAGTAGAAAATGACAATTTTAAATGTGTTTATATAGCCTGCCGACGAAGAAGAGCAAACGTCGCCTTTGATACCTAAGGAAAGCCCTAAACCACAAATTTCTATATTAGAGTATCTAGAGGCTCTGAGTTTGGTAGCATTTGGGACTGCTGTGACGATGCTTATTTCATCACCATTGACAACAAACGTTTGGACATTTGCTAGTAACGCAAATGTCCCTTCTTTCCTCATCCCATATTTTGTTATACCATGTTTTTCAAGCATATCACGCATCTTATCAACCATAAAATCCGCAAGCCAAAAGACTGAACGAGCTGCATCTTTAACGCTTTCTCAGGTATTTGCTTATCTTGGCCCTTTTACTAAACATTTTCTTTTATAGATTTACTTCAGTTATTTATTTCTCTAGATTTAAGTTTTGGACACAATGCAGATCTCACAACCCACTGTATTTCGTCTAGCATCACATAGACGAGACTCACAGAATGAAAATATATAGAGATTAAAAAGACTTAAGCTTGATTATATTTATCGTTTTGTAGATCTATTCAAGAGTCGCACAGAGTAGTTTGACCAGTTTGACGACATTTCTAGCAATTGCGTATATAAAAGATCTTCCATGGGATGTAGCAGCTCAGGTTTTGGTTGTGCTGATAATCTGTGGAGTGATGACACTTTTCACAAGTACAAGGACAGTTTACCCACTTTGGACGGGTTATGCGATTTATCTTTTGTACCCTGCATCGCTACTTATGTTGTATTTTCTTACGGTCGTAAGAGGTTGGTGATACTATTGATTGTACACTAGTGATGTTGTATCTTTGTATATATCTTGTATCCACTATCCAGCACTTAAATCTGTTTAGTTGTATTTTGGGTTGTTTCAAGTCCTTTATAATAAATGTTGCTTTCTTTTGTTGTAAGTTTGAATATGTATCATGTAAGGTATCAACCTATGAATGTTTATTGAGATAAACTTGATGCAATACATTTTATTCAAAGGATGGATATAGTGTAAAATTAGTCAAAAAAAAAAAGGCTCGATTTTTCCTAATAACCTGAACAAGATTTCTCTGTTTACCTCATTACACGATGTAACATCCCGTCTCATACTCGTCAACATTAGAATTTTATGTCTTTTAGAAGACGAAAATAACGGAATACTAAGAGTACGTTTATGCAAGAAAAGAAAAATGAAAAACGGGTTCAAACTGATCTTTTCTTTTCCATAAAACCGAAATGCTAATTTCAGAACTTATAAAACCTCATCTTTCATTCTACAAGATGGAAGACGTAAAGCCACATAGGGTTAATGTTGGCCAATTAGCAAAAGATTTGTGACTGTTAGCATTACTTTTAGTAATAGAAGAAATATAAGTGATGGTCATTCTACGTTTACGAACTATGTAATGTTATTATAGAATATGTAAGAGTCTACTATCGGGCTATAGGTACTAAGCTAATAGGCTACTATTTTAGTTTAATAGTTTATGTATTAGAAGGTCAAGCCCACGAGAACTAAGGCCCAACCCAAGCCTATGAGGCGTTGGGATAGATATAAGATACACACAAGTCTCACTTGTGTATGTGTGCTTGTAGGTGTTCTAGTGTGTGAAATACAAACCTACTTTTCTCTCTATCACATGACTATAACACGACCACCATCAAGTCACCATCTATTGTGTTTAAGTTGATATATATGGGATCCTACAATTGGCATCAGAGCTGCTGAAGCGTAGATGAAAGAGGATTACCCTTAGTACCGAGACTGTAGAGATATTCTTTGATTGTCATGAAGTTTTCAAAACTAATAGAAAGAAACCAAAATCCAAAAGGTTTCTAAAAACAAATCTTCTGTTCTTGATAGGTTATCGAGATATGTCTTTGGATCGTCGACTCAGGTTGCTCCAAGAACATAACCGGGAAACTAGAGCTGCAAATCAATTTTTTTGGAAGTTAATGGGAACTGTACGCTTTGAAAATGATCATGTAGCAGCTATTCTGGGTTATGGATATCTTCAGTTCAGGAACTATTTGATAACACATGTCTACTATGTCGAAGGATTGGGACACAACTTGTTTTCAGTTGGACAGTTTTGTGATGCAGATTTAGAAGTCGCATTTAGGAGAAATACATGCTTCATTCGAATTTAGAAGTGATGACCTCATGGACTGGGGATCACGACACCAACTTATATTCTATTTACATTTTCCAAATGGCCTCTACATCACCAATTTTTCTGATGACAAGAGCATCGGAAACTAAATTGGTTGTGGCACAGACGCTTATCTCATCTTAACTTCGACACCTTAAACAAACTTGCAAAGGATAACATCGTCACGGTCTTCCAAAGTTCAAATAAACCAAAGATCGTCTATTTCCCTCATGTGAGTTAGGAAAGAGCAAAAAGGCATCATATAAACCTAAACCTGGACCTAGTTCGAAGCAACGCTTGCATATGTTGCATATTGACTTATGCGGTCCAATGAGAATTGAAAGCATCAATGGGAAGAGGTATATTCTGGTAATTGTTGACGACTATTCCAGATATACTTGAGTAAAGTTTTTGAGATCAAAGGACGAAGCACCAAGCATCATCATCACCTTCTTGAAGCGTATCCAATTCCTTCTACAAGCTCTGTTAGGATTGTCGAAGCAGACAATGGCAAACAATTTACCAATCAGGAGTTACGAGCTTATTTTGAAGGTGTTGGAATAACACATCAAACTTCCATCGTAATAAGTAATAACTCCACAGCAAAATGGGATAGTTGAAAAAAGAAATCGCAATCTTGTCAAAGCCGCTCGCACAATGTTGATTTATTTTATTCCTATCGATTGATGATGTTGCAACTGCAAGCTTTACTCAAAATAGATCTCTAATTCATACCCGTTTCAACAAAACACCGTCTGAACTAATCAACAACAGAAAGCCTGACATCTCATATCTTCATGTGTTTAGCGCTTTGTGTTATCCAACGTATGACAAAGAAGACTTAGGCAAACTGAAAGCTAAAGGTGATATTAGAATCTTCATAGGCTACGCAGACAACTTAAGGGCGTTCAGGATCTATAATCGAAGAACCAAGAGAATAATGGAGACGATGAATGTGAAATTTGATGAAATATCACAAATGGCTTCTGTGAGACTCAATGTAGAACCCACACTTAACCCAATCAACTCAGATTAGGACCCGCACTAAACCCGCAGACTTCTGAACACATCAATTCAAGACTCGTACCTAAAGAAGCTCCAACAACAACTTGTGAAAAACATTTAGATCAAGAACTGGAAAAATTCTTCAAGTTAATGTTTGATGAATATCATGGTGGAAATTCAACAACTGCATCAAGACATCGTTCAGCATTTGCACCCACTCAAAACAATCAACAACCAAATTCACAAGATGCATCAACAACGAAAAAAAATGAAGCACCAAAACCAACAAACTCATCTACATCGACCACACAAACTCCAATAATTGAAATCTTTCTACTACAAGTTGTTGCACATAAGCAAGAACAAACAACAAATCCAATCCATAACAATGCAGAGTTAGAGGATTTTGGAAATCCATTTGCTACTCAGACAACGGGATCTCCTAAATCTTCTTCAAGATATCAAGAACCTACTAACAAGCATATGGTTAATCAACGGTATCCTTCAGAACTATAGTGGACAAAAGAACATCCACTACATCAAGTGCTCGGTGATCCCACACAGCCAGTAATGACGAGAATCAAATTTGCCACTTATATAGAATTATGTATCTTTATGTTTGCTATATGCACTGAAGAAGAACCAAAGAACATTCATGAAGTAATGGCAAATGAATGTCGGATTTAAGCGATGAAGGAAGAACTTTTTCAGTATGAAAAATATGATTCTTGAGAAAAAATTGAAAGACCGATCAACAAACCGGTTATCAATCTCAAGTGGATATGAAAAAACAAGTTGGATGAAGAAATGACTGTTATACGCAACAAGGATCGTCTTGTGGCTAAGGGATATTGTCAAAAAGAAGGATAGATTTCAAGAATCATTCACGCCAGTGGCACGACTAGAAGCGGTTCAGATATTTCTAGCCTACGCAACTCACAAGAACATCACGGTCTACCAGATGGATATCAAGACAACTTTCTTGAATGGAACTATCAAATAAGAGGTGTATGTGAGTCAACCCGGAGTCTTCGTTGATATGGAACATCCGACCATATACAAGCTCAAAAAGGCCATCTACGGTCTCAAACAGGTTCCAAGGGCGTGGTATGATGAACTATCTTCTTTCCTACTCCAAAATCATTTCACCAAAGGTATTGTTGACCCTACTCTTTTCACAAGGAGATACCACAATGACATCTTGATCGTTCAGATTTACGTGGATGACATCATTTTTGGCTCCACAAAAAATCAAAAACTTTCAAATGATTTTTCTAATCTCATGTAGAGCATATTTGAGATGTCAGCGATGGGGGAACTAAAATATTTTCTTGGACTAAAAATTCATCAAACCTCAAGTGGTATTTTCCTTAATCAACACAAATATACCTTGGAAATCCTTAAGAAACATGGAATGGACTCATGTGACCCTACTAGTACCCCAATGGCTACTACAACAAACTAGATTCTGATTTACACGGGAAACCAGTTGATCCGAAATTATATCGAAGCATGATTGGTTCTAATGTATCTAACAGCCAGTAGACAATGTGTTCATTTTGTTTTTTGTTTATTAGCTCGGTTTCAGGCAAAGCATACAGAAAATCACCTCAAAGAGGTAAAAAGAATCCTTCGATACCTCCGAATGTCTGTTCACATGGGACTTTGGTATTTAAAGGTTTCTAGATTCGATCTTATTGCCTTTTTAGATGCAGATCATGCAGGTTGTCGAGACACAACAAAAAGTAATTTTGGTGGAGTACAATTCTTGAGAGAAAAACTAGTAAGTTAGACGTCGAAGAAGCAAAAATGTACCGCACTATCAACGGCAGAAGTTGAGTATGTGTCTCTATCGGCATGTTGCGCCCAAATACTGTGGATGTGCACACAACTGACTAATTATGACTTTACTTTCGATAGAATACCTGTGTATTTGATTTGAAAAATGCCATAGCCATCTCATGCAACTCGGTAAAACATTCTCGCATGAAACACATTGCAGTCCATTATCATTTCGTGAATAAGCATGTGGAACAGTGCTGTTGAATTACATTTCGTGACGACTGATTACCAACTTGTTGATGTATTTACCAAAGCCCTTTCAAAAGAAAGGTTTAAGTATCTGGTTTATCGAATTGGAATGCGAAGCCTAACTCCAGAAAAGTTAGAAAGTCTTCTCGAATCTTCTTGAAAATTATATCCCAAAAAGCTTTGCTAATCTATAAATATTTTTGAAAAATAAAATACAAAATATTGAAATACCAACAAAAACAAAATACGAAAATAGAAAATATAAAAGAAAAAAAGAAAAATAAATAAAAAAAATCATTTAAAATCCAAAAATATTCTTCTTATGATATGTCTCTTGTATAATCGATAGTATTTATGTTTCTAGAAATGTCATTCAAAAATAATACGGAAATATAAATATGCTTGAGCAAGAGTTCATTAAAATGTATTTAAAACATGTCGTTTTTCTAAAAATTTCTTTATGACTTGTGTACACTTAGTGCACAACCCGGGCTTACACTTTATAGCTTGTAAGTACATTAGCTTACAACCCGAGCTTAAATCATGACTTACAGTTAAATGACAGACTGTAACTCGAATTTCAATAAAATGAACTTGTACGCATGACCGCATTTTTGTTAAAGCAAAAAGAAGATAAATCTTCTTATTTTTTGAAAAAATTAATCAATTTTTTTAGATTCTCAAAATCTTTTAATTTTTTCAAAACTCAAATGACTTCTAAGTATTTCAACCTAGTACTCACACTTAAATATGAAATATTTTTCAAAGTAATTAGTATATAAGTAAATAGAAAGATTTTAGAACCGGAACTCGTTTTTACAAAATGACTTGTGTATTTTTTTTTCTCTTACACAACTCGTGCTCTCAAATTATTGAAACTCTTTTATTTTGGAAAACTCATTTATACAAATGAAAATATTTCAACCAAAAACTTGATGAGAAATCATCATTAATAATTAACACATGTTTCAAGATTTATCAAGAAAATTCAAAATCTTTCGAACGAAAGTTTAGATAAATGCTTATATTAAAGGGGAGTATAAATCAAAAAGGTTTTCTTACATGCAAAATGATTCACGATATCTCCGGATGCTTTTCAAAAATATATCTTTTAATCAGTTGATATCAAAAAATATAAAAAAAATATGTTATTTTTAGGGGGAGAAAACGTGATTAAAATGTGATCAAATGTTTTGTGATCATTATTGAATCTTCAACATTTTGCTCGACTCAAAAATGATTATTCTGAATAGATTTGCACCAAGCCGGGTAATAATTTCAAGTTAGTTATTAGAGTTAGTCATCACCTAAAAGCTGATGATGGATCTCTTTAACTAGCGACGAAAACGTGTGTCGCAAAGTCTAGTCTTATTAGGATAATTCACTAATTTCAAAGGTGTTTACTAATTCTTCCATGTGCAAAAACATTAATTAATTCTTACAAGATCTATATGTGAATCGTGAAGCGTTTGTTTTCAAAAATCTTCATAAGCACATTTGTAAGGGGGAGTAGTTCTTTAAAACAAAAAACTTTCAATGTGATATCAAAACAAGTTTTTCCAGAACACTTTGACTGATTTTAAAATTGTTTAAAGGCTGAGATGCTACAACAAACCAACAAAACCAACACTTATGTTCATAAAGAAATAAGGCAGTTAAATTTAGGTTATATCCTATGATCCAGCCAGATACGGAAGGAACTACCAAGGGATAATTCACTAGTTAGTGTAGAAGTTCTTAGGTATGAAAAAAAAAGTAATTGAGAAAAATAAAATGAAGAGGTTGAAGAATAAAAAAGAAAAGTTAATGAAAGGATGAAAAGAAATGAACCCTCCATAAACTTAGTATAGAAAACGGGTCAATACATATGCTATCTATAATCACAAAGATAATTAAGATATTGAAGACAAATATCTTGGACCCAATGATGCAATTCACACCCATTCCAAGCCACTCAAGTCTCTTTCAAAAGATTCTTTCACGGATATTAAACACGTAATCTATCGGCCTCTCATTCTGAGATGTGTTAATATTGAAAAGGTGGCACTCTGCTCCAGCCTCCGCTTAAATAACCAAAACACACGAATTGAGTCTAGTGCCAAATGAGATTCACAATTAATATCTCTTAGGATATATGCCAATCATACATTTGTTGTTCATCAACAAGAAAACAAACTGTAATCTTAGACTCATTTGCAGATCTTAGTAATATTGCCAGAACATTCATGAGGGGATTCACATTTGTGATCCACAATGATCGAATGTAAATTCCTAACAGTGTCAACATCAAACAACACAAACAGCAGGTCACTTCGTTAATTCTTCGTGAATTAAGCTTAGTGTTTCGGTGGTAACTTATGCATCAAACAGGCTACTGATCGTGAAGTGATATCTCAGTATACTTGAGATACTCACCGAGTTATTGTAAGCACTCCTATGGCATCTAATTCTGGAATAGCCATTGTAAGGATTCGAATAGTATTTACACACTATGCTCGCGAATACTCGATATTTAAACTTGTAAGCGCTAGAATTCATACAAAGGAGATTCATATTACGAATCTATTCCTGAAGACGTAGGTCTTTACTTGGATTTATCCGATGCATTGAGAATTGTCCCTAACGGGATTAAGGCGGTGATTCGCCGACCAAGGTTAATGGGATCAGGACATTCATCACTAAAACAATTGAAGTGAATCAACTTTCTAATAAGAGCGTCACAACAATCAAGTGAACTAACATGATTATTATTATCTACCTTAGTAAATGCAGGTACAAAATATGTTAAACACTCGAGATGCACCACCATACATATCGATATCTTCATTTCCTTGTACTTATACTTACGCATATATCATCCTCAACAAAGCTCAAATCAAGAACATTCAAGACAAATAAATCAAGATAAAGACAAAGTGTTTCATCAAAGTCAATATCTAATTAAAGAAAGTCAAGAACAAGTTCATAAGTCAAGTGGGGAAATATTGAGTATGAAGATCAAAACTATACAAGACGTATGAGTATGATGGCAAGAAAAGACAACAAAATCATATCACAATATCACATAGCATGTAAAGAACAAAGAATCAAGACTCATTTACTTCAACATTCAAGGTTCAAGGTTCAAGATTAAATAAGGCCAATTCACAACAACTCATCCAAGATAACTAAGGAATGACATCCCTTAGGAGGAGATTGTTAGCATTATTTTTAGTAATAGAAGTGATGGTCATTCTACGTTTAGGAACTATATAACGTTAGTATAGAATATGTAAGAGTCTAGTATCGGGCTATAGGTACTAAGCTAATAGGCTACTAGTTTAGTCTAATAGTTTATTTATTAAAGGGCCAAGCCCACGAGAACTAAAGCCCAACCTAAGCCCATGAGGCGTTGGGATAGATATAAGATACATACAAATCTCACTTATGTGTATACGCTTGTAGGTGTTCTAGTGTGTGAAATAAAAACCTCATTTCTTCCTTTCTTTTTCTCTCTATCAGACGACCACAACACCACCACCATCAAGGCACCATCTTTTGTGTTAAAGTTGATAAATATGGAATCCTACAATGACTAATATCACTAAATGTGAGATCTCAAGTTCAATTTCTACTAGGTGCAAACAACTATGAAGATGTCACACCAACCTCTTAAAAAAGGAGGATTGTTAATACAAATAAGCCGTAAAAACGTTTATTTATATTTTACGATCTTCTAATGTTTTGTCGATAACAAACGTGAAATCATTTTAACGAAACAAATAAAATACGTAAATAGTTTGAGCCAATAGTTTTCTAACCACTTACGTTTTCACATAAAACACTAAAACAAGTATAAGTGATTTTATGATTTAGAGATACATATGTACAACAACTAGTGTTTACATATTGGGCTAACATATACTTAACTAAGTATATACTAAAATAGGTAAAAACAAGTATATACTAAAATGGGTAAAAACAAGTATATACTAAAATGGGTAAAAACTAACAAATGGTATTGACCCATAACCCATGGTTTTGTCCAAACCACTTAACTAGATTCATTGTATTCTAGAGATACATTGTATCTAGAAAGAAACCCATGGATCAACCCATAACCCATGACCCATGACCCATGACCCATAACCAAAAATACCCATGGGCAAAGAGGAGCGTCCCACGGATCCCTAGCTTTATGCTAGACGGATCCCTTGTGGGAGAGATCCGGGGAACAGTAGATTTTTTCCTCTATAAATAGTGAGCCATTTCTTCCCTTTTGCTCACCACTTTCACACATACTTTCTCCAAGTATTGTACCTCTCTAACCACTGATCCTAAAGGATCTCTCTATGTAGTTTGTCTTTTGTTTTTGTGTGATTCTCTAGGTTCCTCTTAAAGGCGAGATCACCATTCTTGAAGTCGAGCAAGCTCAAGTCCATGAGTTGCCATGCTTCGTCATCATCAAGACTACTGAGGTTCTCTTGTTGATAGTTATTTCTTTCTCCATAGAAGTGTTGGGTTGAAGGCATTAGTGAAGGATGCCAAAAGTGCCAAGTTGAAGGCATTAGTGAAGGATGCCGAAAGTGTCAAGACGAAGGCATTAGTGAAAAGTGCCAAGCGTTGTGTCAAAGGCATTAGTGAAGGATGCCTAGGAATCAAATCAAGTGGTATTAGTGAAGAATACCAAGGTCGTATAATCAATGAGGTACATCGTTATACATATATTGTTAGTTAATATTCAAGGATGGTGATATCCTTGATGGTGTTGTAATAAGGAGTTGGTCTCCTTAAGATTAGGTGTTGTGTTGTGTTGGGTAGTAGTTCCTCCATAAGTAATGCAACTAGGTGCTTAGCCTAGTACCTAATAAAGGGTAGGCGACGTTGTGATAGGTGTGGTTCACCTTGGAGTGAAAGAACCCGGTGGTTAGCCTAGCACCGTATAAAGGGTAGGCGACGTTGTGTTAGGTGCGGTTCGCCTTGGTGTGAAAGAACTCGGTATTTAGCTTTGTACCGGAAAAAGGTGTAAGCGACGTTGTGAAGGCTTCTCCGCCATAAGGAGATTGGTGTAGTGTTTACGAAGTCTTGAGTAGGTGACTCGGGGAGTGAAGTAGGGCAAGGAAGGTGTCCTTGTAGCCGAACCACTATAAATACTCGTGTCGTGGTTATGTGCTTCTTACTCTTTATCTTTTATTACACGTTTATATATCTATCTATCAACGTCCAACATAAACAACCAAATAGATTGACATAAGTTGATCTAATTATTTAAAAGGAAGTTTTAAATTAGTAAAACTATTCAACCCCCCTTCTAGTTTTTCACAATTGGCATAAGAGCTTCGTTACCAAGTTTTTTAAAGTATGTTGTACTTTAAAACTTGATACGATCCGTGTATGTTTGAAAACTACAAAGAAGGATTTTTTTTTCAAATCATGTTTTAAAATCATTTTGTTGGACATTGATAGATCATCCTAACATATCTGTTTCAAGAAATCTTCATGCTAGGATTTTTCCAAAACCTTCATCTCTATTCAAAGAATAATGAAGTCAACCTTCAAGAAAGGATCTAAAAGTAATCACAACTTACTTACGCCAAGTACAAAGGATTACTTTAAGAGCTCATGAAGTATTTCTGGTATTATGCCAAACCAAAAAGCATAGAGGTATGTTTTACTTTTCATTAGATAGCTTACATGAATTTATTGATATCATAGTTTTCTTTAATAATTGCTAGTCTCTTTAAAAGTCTCTTTCGTCACTTTTCCGTCTTATTCATCATCGGGAATAGTATTCCTTTTGATTCTTCAAACTAACGCCGTCGTCACACATGAACCCTCGATAAGTAACTTATCAAAACCCATCGACCAAAAACAATCTTTCATTTGATACCTCAAAACTATTTTTTTGTAGCTAGCTTATAAGCCTACTACAAAGATAATACCAAACAACCCTTTTTCGTCCACGATAGCCGGATCCCCTAGTTGTATTAGCGGGATCCCAAATACAAGGGATCCGGGAACAGGTGGAACAGAACACAGATATACGCATTTAAAATCACCACTGATCCTTTTTTTCCCTCTCCTCACATAACACAAAAAGCGACTAAGCTACTGATTTCATCCTCATTGGACTCCATACCCTCAAGTATTCCTCTCTAGAACACCATTGTAAGTAATTACACTAACTTGTTCTAATTTCCACCATCTTCATCCTAGGGTTTATGGTTACACAATTTCTAATCAATTAATTCAATTAGGGCTTTTTAATTAATCATCAAAAGGGGTTTTTAACACAATTAGGATTACACTTTGTTCACAACATTGTTAATACAAATCAAAACCATAAACCCATCTCAACTAATTTTACCTAATTTGAATACTTTTGTTTCTAGGAGCAACCATGGCTAAAGCCACTCAACAAGACCACCATGATACCGTCCATTACCTCACTCATTACTATCAAAAAGAAGGGCTATCAAAAACCGATCGCAAAGTCTTCAAAAGACTTGAAAAGCGACTCATTCTACGAAGGTCGTGTAGTCAAGGAATGTTTCCTTGAAGATACCGACATTCTTCAAGCTTTCTCGGCAATCAACTTTGATTGTCTTGTTGACATTGACGAACAAATTTGCCCGGTTTTCATCTTTGAATTCTATAAAAGCTTTAGGATCATTCGAAACGCCGATGATAGCATTTCAGTCACCTTTATCATCAATAAACAAAACTTCACTCTACCTCTCAACACATTTGCTCAAATTCTTCGCATTCTTTGTGAAGGAATTTGTATGTATTCTCAAGATTGGGCAATTAATGCTCAAAACCTTGCACTTGATTCTAAACCTATCTACAATACTCCTCTTGATGATCCCGAAATCATTCGAGATACTATCTTCAAGATTAGGACCGATCAATCCCGCTACAACCGAAACAAAAAGCTCATTCACCGTGATCCTTTTTAAATGGAACTTTTCGAAATGCATCCCATATTTAAAAAATGGGAAGAAATCCTTAGGGAAAACATCATTAGCCTAGTTGGTAACAAGGATCATCCAAATGCATGCCTTGTGCAAATGATCTATTGTCTTATCCACCAAAAGCCATTTAATCTCGCCTATTACTTGGTGAGAAGAATGGCCGGGGTATTCAAAGTTTCCAACATGGTACTTCCATATGGTTTGCTCCTAACACGACTTTGTAAGTATGTTAGTACATTGCAACCATCTCCTATCAACGATGATAATTTCTTTGCCGATCACGTAATGGCACCTCTTACCAAAATACCCTCTAAACGCTTCATGGTCAATGGAAAGAAACCTAAAGCTCTTTCGGACTCTTCGGAAGGAGAAAAAGAAGAAAATGAAGAAGAAGAAGATGTCGACCCCATAGCCAACATTGCATTGGAACCCTTTGATTACTACAAACAACTTCCAACCATTCCAAACGAAACCGCGGAATTCAAACAATTGAGGGGCATGATTCAAAATCTTGCTTATCATCTCACAAAGTCATCAAAGAGGAAAAGAAAATATTGACCAAAGAGACAATAGGAATATGCTTGTTTTTTAACATTTGATTTATGTGTGGATGATTATGTTTTTGGTAATTTGGATATTGTTACTTCTACCATTATCTATGAGTGTTGTTATGTGATGTCATGCTTGTACTTGTTGTTTAGTTTAATGGTTGATTAATGTGCAAAATATGCACATCATTCTATGATGGTTCTGATCTGCAGATGCCGGATCCCTAAGATTAGCCTAGACGGATCCCTCTCTTGAGGGAATGGGATCCGTGACATCAGATCAGCAATACAGCATCCCTTACATCAAGATAGCTTCCTAGATAACATCACATTAGCTAAACATAAGATATTAGAACTCAACTAAGTCTACTTCAAGGATGAGAAAGCCTTAGGCTCGCTTATAGCTTACATAAAGACCTTAGACAAAATGCCTTTTGATTCATCAAATCGCCAAAACTCACCATATTTCCGCTTCAATACTCACAAATTGTTTCTCATTTCTCAAAACACTTAGGTGGACATATTGAATAATTTTAGGAAATTGTTTCTAGTCATCGTTATCTCAAAACGGGTCAAAAATTAGCTTTTCAATTCTTTTGATTTTTAAGAATTTCTCAAATTCCATTTCAAGCTAAAATCTGATCTCTAGGATCATTTATTATGATTTGACACTACCAAAACTATTAGTGTTATCCTTGAACATTCATTGGTAGTCATTTAGTTCATTTTCCTTCCATAAAAAAGCAATCATTTGCTATAACATTCATTACTCTTGATCATTCAAGTACACCCTCATCTTAGATACTTAGAAGGACTGAAACACTCAAGATAATATAGGTTTTAGCTCTTAGAAACTTCATTTCTAACCTTTCATAACTACTGAAAGTCGGATCCCTAGGATTAGCCTAGCCGGATCCCTCAAAGGAGGGAACCGTGGGATCCGGGTGACAGATTAAGTCAAACTCTAGCTAAAACAATCATTTCAAATTCATCTTGCTAACTCAAATACTCCATCTCATCTTAAATGAGTTCCTAGATCAGTGAGATTCTGAACTTCAATCTTGTGCATGTTAATCATCACATTTCTGAGAATATTAGTGGCTTAAGTCTTAAATGCACTTGCTAAACTCTTCCCTTTATAAGTCATATTGCTAGAACACCTTAGTCATCAAACACAACACAACTTTCAGCAATTACAAACACCTTCCTTAGCCATTTCATCATGAGAAAAGCTCCTAGTGCTAACTCATCCACCCAAGAACCACCCAAGAAACCTACTAGGGTCATACACGAAGTTTCCTCAACCGAATCATCTCCGGTTAAGTCCACAAATGCTAGGATTTCCCCCACACCAAATAAACCAAACAAACTTATCCCCAAGAGGATTGTTCCCACAAGGATATCATCACCAAATTCTACTAAACCAAATATACCCTCTTCAACTCAACCAACATCATTGGTGCCTAGAGCCACCTCACAATCATCTCCACATTCTCACAAATTAGAGGACTTAACTCCTTGGTCATCTCATCTTCCACCACTACCAACAAATTCACTTGAAAAGGTTGTGCAACAAAACCAAAGTGTTGAATCAACACTTGCACCAATATCAAATTCTCCAATTCCCCCCAATAGTTCATTTTGGATTATGAGGAGACATCAAAGTCAACCACCCGACCACATGGAATTTGACGCTTCTTTACCTCCACCCTCAAACATTGTTGAGCCACCACTTAATGAGCCTCCACTAATTCCTCCTTTATTTAAGGATCCTCAACCCACTTCACTTGAAACTCCGCTTCAAGAAGCTTAAAACCATGACAAGGATTGCTATCAATGTCAACATGTTGAAAGGTTGATACATGAACTACGTGAAGAGCAACGTTTCATGTTTTATCACCTCCTCGAACATTTCGAAGAGGTCAACAAGCCTAAACAACAATGAGCCTCATAGTCACAAGCTCAAACTTAGAACGTTTAGGAAACCTATCTCATCCTTGATCATCCTTTTGCTCTAGGTTGAATCTTGAGTTTGGGTAACTCATTAGTATTAGAAGAAAATGTATGGCTAGATCATTCTCTTAGTTTTAGAGATTTGTTTGATTATCTCGTGGTTTTATTAAATGATTACTTATATGGCCTAATTACTTTGTGTTTATGCTTGCTAATTATATACTTATCTCACCTCATCATTAGCATTGTTTGGGATATCCTCATTGCTGAACAAACAGTCATCAGACAGCCGGATCCCTTGAAATGGCCTAGACGGATCCCTCCATAAAGGGAACCGTGGGATCCGTGGTCCAGAAGCACAAATTACTACTAACTTGAGTTTTACTTGCAGGAAATTATGCACTATACTCTTGTCTTCTAACCTTTATTTTGTAGATTTTCAAAATACACATGAAGATTTTGACACCATAAAGCTAGGGGAGCTTTGTGTCAAACCATATTGCAAAACCATTTGCAACATAATCCTTATTTGGATTATACTTCATGACACCCCATTGCAATATTGCAATCATCAAGGGGGAGCATTTTTCGTCACAAGGGAGAAATCATTTGCAAACAAATTTGCAATTCATTAGCTTATAAGTTTATACTTACTTGACGCCCTCTCAAAGGGATGGACTCGTTAAGGGGGAGTTAAGACGAGAATCATTCCCGTCACTTGCTCTCTTTACATATTTTCTCTTCACACATTTTTTCTTAAAACAAATGTGTTAGTTTCTTCGACCTCTTTTGTTTCGACAAAAAGGGGGAGAAGAGAGTAAAAACTACAATTCGAACTTTTACGAATTTTAGTTTTTCCTTAAAATAATTTTATGTTTTTGTCATCAACAAAGAGAGATTGTTAATACAAATAAGCCGTAAAAACGTTTATTTATATTTTACGATCTTCTAATGTTTTGTCGATAACAAACGTAAAATCATTTTAACGAAACAAATAAAATACGTAAATAGTTTGAGCCAATAGTTTTCTAACACACTTACGTTTTGACATAAAACACTATAACAAGTATAAGTGATTTTATGATTTAGAGATACATATGTACAACAACTAGTGTTTACATATTGGGCTAACATATACTTAACTAAGTATATACTAAAATGGGTAAAAACAAGTATATACTAAAATGGGTAAAAACTAACAAATGGTATTGACCAATAATCCATGGTTTTGTCCAAACCACTTAACTAGGTTCATTGTATTCTAGAGATACATTGTATCTTGAAAGAAACCCATGGATCAACCCATGACCCATGACCCATGACCCATAACCAAAAATACCCATGGGCAAAGAGGAGCGTCCCACGGATCCCTTGTGGGAGGAATCCGGGGAACAGTAGATTTTTTCCTCTATAAATAGTGAGCCATTTCTTCCCTTTTGCTCACCACTTTCACACATACTTTCTCCAAGTATTGTACCTCTCTAACCACTGATCCTAAGGGGTCTTTTTATGTAGTTTGTCTTTTGTTTTTGTGTGATTCTCTAGGTTCCTCTTAAAGGCGAGATCACCATTCTTGAAGTCGATCAAGCTCAAGTCCATGAGTTGCCATGCTTCGTCATCATCAAGACTACTGAGGTTCTCTTGTTGATAGTTCTTTCTTTCTCCATAGAAGTGTTTGGTTGAAGGCATTAGTGAAGGATGCCAAAAGTGCCAAGTTGAAGGCATTAGTGAATGATGCCGAAAGTGTCAAGATGAAGGCATTAGTGAAAAGTACCAAGCATTGTGTCAAAGGCATTAGTGAAGGATGCCTAGGAATCAAATCAAGTGGTATTAGTGAAGAATACCAATGTCGTATAATCGATGAGGTGCATCGTTATACATATAGTTTTAGTTAATATTCAAGGATGGTGATATCCTTGATGGTGTGGTAATAAGGAGTGGGTCTCCTTAAGATTAGGTGTTGTGTTGTGTTGGGTAGTAGATCCTCCATAAGTAATAGAACTAGGTGCTTAGCCTAGTACCTAATAAAGGGTAGGCGACGTTGTGATAGGTGTGGTTCACCTTGGAGTGAAAGAACCCGGTGGTTAGCCTAGCACCGTATAAAGGGTAGGCGATGTTGTGTTAGGTGTGGTTCGCCTTGGTGTGAAAGAACTCGGTATTTAGCATTGTACTGGAAAAAGGTATAAGCGACGTTGTGAAGGATTCTCGCCATAAGGAGATTGGTGTAGTGTTTACGAACTCTCGAGTAGGTGACTTGGGGAGTGGAGTAGGGAAAGGAAGGTGTCCTTGTAGCCGAACCACTATAAATACCCGTGTCGTGGTTATGTGCTTCTTACTCTTTATCTTTCATTACCGCGTTTATATATCTATCTACCAACGTCCAACATAAACAACCAAATAGATTGACATAAGTCGATCTAATTATTTAAAAGGAAGTTTTAAATTGGTAAAATTATTCAACCCCCCTTCTAGTTTTTCACAAGGATTTTACCCGATTTGAATTGTGTGGTGGTTGATTCAAACCCCGTGATTAACCCGCCAAAAATTTAGAAACCAACTTAAAAAAGCAAAAACACAAAACAACTTAACAAAGTTTGCTGAATGTTCAAATATTTTGTGGAGAGAAAACTTATTCCAATTCCTACAAACGAGTAATAAAATATTATATGGACAATTTTTCTTTTCGTTTTCTTTTATATCATTAGATTGTTGATTGTAGTGCAACTATAACATGTTATAGGGTCATTTGTGCCTTTATGGTGCCGATGTACTTGTTATAGCTGTAAGGGGGTCTCGTGTTATAGGGTCATAGCCATCCTAATGACTATCGTTCTCGGATTTCTTTTTGTGAGTGAGTGTGGTTTTGATGGTGTGTTATATTAATGTTATTAGGGAGGGTGGTTTTTGATTTTGTGTTAAAAGATTGTTATAAAAGTAAAATACGACGTGGTCTATAAGTTATAGGCTATAACAGTTATAAACGTCAAAGTGCACCTTGCATCTTATGACATCTTACTCATTTTGTGCATAAACTATATGTCTTCACAACTCGCGTTTTTCTGTTAGAAAAATAGGAATATAACTTGTTAAATGCTCTTTAGTTGTTGTTGATAAATCTTTTAAAGGTAGTATATTAGCTTTTATGCAAAATATAATTAGTTTCTTTTTACTTTTCTTTCAAAAAACATGGTGTAAATAATTTAATAAAAAAAACCTTTCATCTTTTTTCGTGGGTGTTTCTTTAAGCTTATAAAGTTGGCTTACGTGTTTTTCGGCTTATGTTTTATAAGCTCATTTTATAGCCTTTTTTGAAATTTTTGGCTTATATAAGTTTATCATGTAATAATAAGCTTAAACAAAAAACTCTGGAACACAAAGAGCCATTGATGCAAAAGAAGTCCTAAAACGTCTATTAATCGCCGCTTATGTGTTAATCGGCTACCAATCTTTTTTATTTGTGTAAATCGGTCAAACAAATTGATCAACGACGGCCAACAAGTGATCAAACTTTTCCGAAACCGCAAAGCTTCTTGCCGAAATACCCAAAACTTGATGTAAACTTGTTTTAATCACTTATAGTTGCTTTTATATCTATCGACGTTGTTTTTAAGGAAAATCTTGTCGGAATACCCAACTCGTTGGAAATACCCAAAACTTACCGGATTAATCATCGATTAGTCCGATTAAACCGATTACAAATTGTAAAAGAGTCGACCAACCAATTATCAATTCGCGATTTTTACAACCATCAAATTGTAAAGAAACATAAAAGCTTAAATGGATAAACTCCATAGCTTGAAGGGGACAAAGTGAAACTTAATTTGGGATAAATCACCACTCTAAAGAGGCGGGAAAATCATCAAGAAAACAAAACCCTAATTCACACACCATCTTCAATTAACAAAAAATGGGAATCAAGGTACAGCTTTTTATTCTTTATTAATCTTTCAATTTCATTAATTGTTAACTTTTTTTTATAAATTTTGTTTATTTAGGGTTTAACAAAGCTTTTGGCGGACAATGCACCAAAGGCAATGAAAGAACAGAAATTTGAGAGCTATTTTGGGCGAAAGATTGCTATTGATGCTTCTATGAGTATTTATCAGTTTCTGGTATGCCCCCTTTTTTTCTGCTTATAAATAAGTGCTTTTTGAAGGGGGTATTTTTTAAGCTTATTGGTGGGCTTATTAGTTTATTATATTATAAGATTATATAAGTCTCAAAATAATCCGAAAAAGTTGAGATTTTGAAAAATAAGCAGAAATCATATAAGCTCATAAGCCCACAACCACAAATAAGCTTAAACAAAACACATGTGATTATGAGTGTTGTTTTTATGTTTGAACTTTGAAATATGAATATGTTTTGTGTGTAGATTGTTGTTGGAAGAACTGGGACTGAAATGTTGACTAATGAAGCTGGTGAAGTTACTAGGTTGTTACTTTTACTTTTTGTGTATTGGTTTTGGATTAATTGTAAGGAGGTGTTTGGATTTGTTTATTTTCTCGGATTTACGGGGTTATTTGAGTTTGGAATAGCTTATAAGCTTGTTTGTTTTTGCTTATGAGCTTATCAAGTTGAGCTTGTGTATAAAAGGGTGTTTGTTTAAGCTTAGTTTTTGGGCTTATGAGTTTATTTGGTTTAACTAATATTTTATAATTTCATTTTTTTATGGCGTATCTTTTGACTTGTGGGATTTTATCCATCTTTAAGTCGTAGTATGCTGATAAACTGAAAAATAGGCTTATCAAATATAAGCTGAAGCAAATAAGCGCTTAAGCTAAAAAAATAAGCATTAACTAGCACCCCTTTAAAAAGAAGCCATAAGCCTAACTTGATAAGCTCATAATCCGTGATCAGCTTGTGAGCTTATCCAAATTCAAATAAGCCCATAATTCCAGAAAATAAGCTATATTTTAACACCCGTGTGTGACTTTTTTTCTATTGTTTTATGTAAAATAATATACGCTCTATTCTGGGGTTATGATATATCTTCATTCCTGTGAAAAATTATATCTGATTTAAGTTGGCAATTGGTTGTAAAAATGGCAGTCATTTGCAAGGGATGTTTAATCGGACGATTAGGCTTTTGGAGTCTGGATTGAAGCCAGTGTAATCTCACTTTTCGCTCTAAACATTTGTTCATATGTACTTTGTACAACTTTTGTAGCGTATGTGACTGTTTCTGTTTACCATTTTGTAGTTATGTTTTTGATGGGGCACCTCCTGATTTGAAGAAACAAGAGCTTGCCAAACGGTAATTGAACTCTTGACTCTCAGTTGATGTTAATAAATAATGTTAAATAGTGTTGTAAGGTTTACATGGATATAAATTATGATACAGTTACTCAAGAAGAGAAGATGCGACAGCTGGCTTAGATGAGGCGATACAGGTGAGTTAGCGTTTGTTTGAGCAATGTGTTTGATATAGCTTTCACTTTCTTTGCTAACTTCAATATTGCTTTTGCTGTTATTGTAGTCTGGCAATAAGGAGGATATTGAGAAATTTAGTAAACGTACAGTGAAGGTTGGTTCTGATCTTTTTTTTTTATGATAATTCTTTCACATCTGTTTTAACTTTTAACTAAACAAAAAGAGAAGAAAATTTCATTAAATAAGTTGTATGTGTTCTGATGACTTGTGTTTTTTCTGTTATAGGTAACAAAACAACATAACGAGGATTGCAAAAAACTTTTGAGGCTTATGGGAGTGCCTGTCATTGAGGTAACATTGTCGATTACAAGTGTTGGTGCTCTTACATTATTCTCAAATCATATGAAGTGTGAGTGACTTATCTCTACTTGTCTGTTGATTTGTGTAGGCTCCATCTGAAGCAGAGGCACAGTGTGCTGCCCTTTGCAAAGCTGATAAGGCACGCATCTTTGCTTTACTCCATGTTTGTGTCTTAATATTTACATAGTTTATTGTTTTTCGTGTAACACACATCTTGTATCAGGTCTATGCTGTTGCTTCTGAAGATATGGATTCCCTTACTTTTGGAGCACCAAAATTTCTACGTCATTTAATGGATCCTAGCTCGAGGAAGATTCCTGTGATGGAATTTGATGTTTCAAAGGTTCTCAATATACAAATTATGTGAAAATAATGGTTTGTCTGCAAGCATTTCTAACACAGGTGCTTGTTTTATGTCAGGTTTTGGAGGAACTCAATCTCACAATGGACCAATTTATCGATCTGTGCATTCTATGTGGGTGTGATTATTGTGACAGCATTAAAGGTAATACTCGATTTTAAATTAAGTATTTTGTTTCTGTGCTAATCTTTGCTCTTATGATCTTTAGGCATTGGTGGTCAGACGGCTTTGAAACTCATCCGTCAGCATGGCTCAATAGAGACTATTCTGGAGAATATAAACAGAGAAAGGTTACCTTTTCACATTTTTGTTTTGTATCGCATAGAAAGTTTAGTCTCTTAAACAACATTAATGCATAGTTTATGTTCGCTTATTTGCAGATATCAAATACCTGAGGATTGGCCGTATGAGGAGGCTCGACGCCTTTTTAAAGAACCTTTGGTCTGTGTTGATGAGGAACAGCTTGATATCAAATGGAGTGCTCCTGATGAAGCAGTGAGTTTATTTCTAAAAACGATTAGGATATCAGATAACTTACATTATTAATTTCCTTCCGTATACTAGAGGTCGAAATTTGATTTATTTATTGTTTTATTTTTCTTCGCTTTCAGGGATTGTTAAACTTTTTGGTGGCTGAAAATGGGTTTAACAGTGACCGGGTCACAAAGGTACAATCACCAAATACTTTTATTTTCTTATTATCATTTCATGTGCTGTCGCAATTATCTTTCTTCACATAAATTAACTAACTATGGACTATAACATCAGGCTGTAGAGAAAATAAAAGCTTCCAAGAACAAGTCTTCACAGAACCGGTAGGAAATCAATCAAATTACTTGTTGAATTGATTTTCTTACTCTGCATATCTGATGTATTTTCTCTCTGTGGCTCTTTGCTCTGTCTACCAGATTGGAATCGTTCTTTAAACCAGTCGCTAGCACGTCTGTTCCCATTAAAAGAAAGGTAAGTTTTCATTCGACTCCAGTTGAATCTTCTCCTGTATATCTGTTTTTTTAAATCTTCACCTATTAAGGTTTCATTTGACAGTAGTCCAACCGACCTAGTGCCTTTGTTTGCTAATACACCATACATTTGTGTGCTTAAGTATCATGTAAGATGAGTTAAAAAGACCAATGAACCCTTGACGCATTTGCTTGCTAAATTTAGAAATCCAACATAATATTGAGTACACTGGCCGTCAGGAAACTAAATGCATTCTTGGATCTTCCAAACAAGTTAGCAAGCGTAAGATATTTACTCAAGCAGCCCGACAGATCTTAAGCAGATCTAGTCCCCCAGTTGTAGGTCTGCATTCCACGCACCCTTGATGTTACGAAAGGTTTCTGCTTTGGAACATGAAGCTGAAATGGTGAATATTCACTATTTGACTGTGATTATTACCTTCTTGTTTGATCATATACTTTCATGACCATGTTATGTTTCTTGTCATGATGAATAACCTCAAACCATCAAGATCTTTGAATCTTGAACGAGATAAATCAATTAGTTAATAATCTGTCGTACCTATTAAAGTAAGCATATACATATAGTAATATTCATTATAAACTATCGATCTGTATATACATATAGTCATAGGTGCATATGGATTCATGAGTCTGTAGCATATGTATATGACATTGTGTGTATGTTGTGGCAGGAGACGAATGAGAAGGGTTCAAAAGAACCTGCCAACAAAAAAGCTAAAGCTGGAGGTGGTAGAAAAAAGAAATAGGTTAGTTTGTGAAGCCATGACCCTTCATTTGTGCAACTGCATAGAACATCACAAGATGTTCAAATACTAATATACTACTATACTTGTGCGTCCTGAAATGTTTGGAAAAACTGCATCAAATTGTCTTTTAAGAGTTAACGCCTCTTATCTGTACTTGTAGGTGTTACTACTTCTTGGGCAGTATGCTGCAGATGTGTGGCTCGTCTAACTTCCAGAGTTTTTAGAATTTTATCATGTGATGTTAAGTTGTTTTAAGTGTGATGAGATTTTGTTCTGCAGTTAGTTTATCATGTATTTTTCACTAGAACAATCTACTTAAAGCACATCTGGCGGCAGTTTTCTTTGTGTAAAGTTTACTGTGCTGTTCTTGTTTCTCCGTGCTTTTATATTGTAGTTATTGACGGTCGGGGTATGTTGTTATCTTTCACTGTATTGTGGTTATTATGTTTCTCTATGTTTTTGCAAAGGCCTGTTTTAATGCCACAATGATCAAATCAAGAAATTTTCTTCTATAAACTGCGTGTTGTATACAAGTTTAAGGATTAGTCGCGATCTTGATAAACATCAAACTATATAAGCTGAAGTACAGAAATTAAAAGAAATCGAAAAGTCTTTGCAAGTTATGTGCTTTCTACTTGTAAAGATATCTACAAAACCAAAGATTGAATTGCAA
>OU343223.1:21361578-21557214 GCA_910596185.1 Chrysanthemum makinoi | reverse complement strand
CTATGACTATATGTATATACAGATCGATAGTTTATACGAATATTACTATATGTATATGCTTACTTTAATAGGTACGACAGATTATTAACTAATTGATTTATCTCGTTCAAGATTCAAAGATCTTGATGGTTTGAGGTTATTCATCATGACAAGAAACATAACATGGTCATGAAAGTATATGATCAAACAAGAAGGTAATAATCACAGTCAAATAGTGAATATTCACCATTTCAGCTTCATGTTCCAAAGCAGAAACCTTTCGGTAACATCAAGGGGTGCGTGGAATGCAGACCTACAACTGGGGGACTAGATCTGCTTAAGATCTGTCGGGCTGCTTGAGTAAATATCTTACGCTTGCTAACTTGTTTGGAAGATCCAAGAATGCATTTAGTTTCCTGACAGCCAGTGTACTCAATATTATGTTGGATTTCTAAATTTAGCAAGCAAATGCGTCAAGGGTTCATTGGTCTTTTTAACTCATCTTACATGATACTTAAGCACACAAATGTATGGTGTATTAGCAAACAAAGGCACTAGGTCGGTTGGACTACTGTCAAATGAAACCTTAATAGGTGAAGATTTAAAAAAACAGATATACAGGAGAAGATTCAACTGGAGTCGAATGAAAACTTACCTTTCTTTTAATGGGAACAGACGTGCTAGCGACTGGTTTAAAGAACGATTCCAATCTGGTAGACAGAGCAAAGAGCCACAGAGAGAAAATACATCAGATATGCAGAGTAAGAAAATCACTTCAACAAGTAATTTGATTGATTTCCTACCGGTTCTGTGAAGACTTGTTCTTGGAAGCTTTTATTTTCTCTACAGCCTGATGTTATAGTCCATAGTTAGTTAATTTATGTGAAGAAAGATAATTGCGACAGCACATGAAATGATAATAAGAAAATAAAAGTATTTGGTGATTGTACCTTTGTGACCCGGTCACTGTTAAACCCATTTTCAGCCACCAAAAAGTTTAACAATCCCTGAAAGCGAAGAAAAATAAAACAATAAATAAATCAAATTTCGACCTCTAGTATACGGAAGGAAATTAATAATGTAAGTTATCTGATATCCTAATCGTTTTTAGAAATAAACTCACTGCTTCATCAGGAGCACTCCATTTGATATCAAGCTGTTCCTCATCAACACAGACCAAAGGTTCTTTAAAAAGGCGTCGAGCCTCCTCATACGGCCAATCCTCAGGTATTTGATATCTGCAAATAAGCGAACATAAACTATGCATTAATGTTGTTTAAGAGACTAAACTTTCTATGCGATACAAAACAAAAATGTGAAAAGGTAACCTTTCTCTGTTTATATTCTCCAGAATAGTCTCTATTGAGCCATGCTGACGGATGAGTTTCAAAGCCGTCTGACCACCAATGCCTAAAGATCATAAGAGCAAAGATTAGCACAGAAACAAAATACTTAATTTAAAATCGAGTATTACCTTTAATGCTGTCACAATAATCACACCCACATAGAATGCACAGATCGATAAATTGGTCCATTGTGAGATTGAGTTCCTCCAAAACCTGACATAAAACAAGCACCTGTGTTAGAAATGCTTGCAGACAAACCATTATTTTCACATAATTTGTATATTGAGAACCTTTGAAACATCAAATTCCATCACAGGAATCTTCCTCGAGCTAGGATCCATTAAATGACGTAGAAATTTTGGTGCTCCAAAAGTAAGGGAATCCATATCTTCAGAAGCAACAGCATAGACCTGATACAAGATGTGTGTTACACGAAAAACAATAAACTATGTAAATATTAAGACACAAACATGGAGTAAAGCAAAGATGCGTGCCTTATCAGCTTTGCAAAGGGCAGCACACTGTGCCTCTGCTTCAGATGGAGCCTACACAAATCAACAGACAAGTAGAGATAAGTCACTCACACTTCATATGATTTGAGAATAATGTAAGAGCACCAACACTTGTAATCGACAATGTTACCTCAATGACAGGCACTCCCATAAGCCTCAAAAGTTTTTTGCAATCCTCGTTATGTTGTTTTGTTACCTATAACAGAAAAAACACAAGTCATCAGAACACATACAACTTATTTAATGAAATTTTCTTCTCTTTTTGTTTAGTTAAAAGTTAAAACAGATGTGAAAGAATTATCATTAAAAAAAAAGATCAGAACCAACCTTCACTGTACGTTTACTAAATTTCTCAATATCCTCCTTATTGCCAGACTACAATAACAGCAAAAGCAATATTGAAGTTAGCAAATAAAGTGAAAGCTATATCAAACACATTGCTCAAACAAACGCTAACTCACCTGTATCGCCTCATCTAAGCCAGCTGTCGCATCTTCTCTTCTTGAGTAACTGTATCATAATTTATATCCATGTAAACCTTACAACACTATTTAACATTATTTATTAACATCAACTGAGAGTCAAGAGTTCAATTACCGTTTGGCAAGCTCTTGTTTCTTCAAATCAGGAGGTGCCCCATCAAAAACATAACTACAAAATGGTAAACAGAAACAGTCACATACGCTACAAAAGTTGTACAAAGTACATATGAACAAATGTTTAGAGCGAAAAGTGAGATTACACTGGCTTCAATCCAGACTCCAAAAGCCTAATCGTCCGATTAAACATCCCTTGCAAATGACTGCCATTTTTACAACCAATTGCCAACTTAAATCAGATATAATTTTTCACAGGAATGAAGATATATCATAACCCCAGAATAGAGCGTATATTATTTTACATAAAAACAATAGAAAAAAAGTCACACACGGGTGTTAAAATATAGCTTATTTTCTGGAATTATGGGCTTATTTGAATTTGGATAAGCTCACAAGCTGATCACGGATTATGAGCTTATCAAGTTAGGCTTATGGCTTCTTTTTAAAGGGGTGCTAGTTAATGCTTATTTTTTTAGCTTAAGCGCTTATTTGCTTCAGCTTATATTTGATAAGCCTATTTTTCAGTTTATCAGCATACTACGACTTAAAGATGGATAAAATCCCACAAGTCAAAAGATACGCCATAAAAAAATGAAATTATAAAATATTAGTTAAACCAAATAAACTCATAAGCCCAAAAACTAAGCTTAAACAAACACCCTTTTATACACAAGCTCAACTTGATAAGCTCATAAGCAAAAACAAACAAGCTTATAAGCTATTCCAAACTCAAATAACCCCGTAAATCCGAGAAAATAAACAAATCCAAACACCTCCTTACAATTAATCCAAAACCAATACACAAAAAGTAAAAGTAACAACCTAGTAACTTCACCAGCTTCATTAGTCAACATTTCAGTCCCAGTTCTTCCAACAACAATCTACACACAAAACATATTCATATTTCAAAGTTCAAACATAAAAACAACACTCATAATCACATGTGTTTTGTTTAAGCTTATTTGTGGTTGTGGGCTTATGAGCTTATATGATTTCTGCTTATTTTTCAAAATCTCAACTTTTTCGGATTATTTTGAGACTTATATAATCTTATAATATAATAAACTAATAAGCCCACCAATAAGCTTAAAAAATACCCCTTCAAAAGCACTTATTTTATAAGCAGAAAAAAAGAAGGGGCATACCAGAAACTGATAAATACTCATAGAAGCATCAATAGCAATCTTTCGCCCAAAATAGCTCTCAAATTTCTGTTCTTTCATTGCCTTTGGTGCATTGTCCGCCAAAAGCTTTGTTAAACCCTAATTTTTATAAAAAATAAAGTTCAAATTAGTGAAATTAAAAGTATAAAAAGTAATAAAGATTGAAAATTTTTATAAAAAAGTTGTACCTTGATTCCCATTTTTGTTAATTGATTGAAGAGATTGAAAGTGTGAATTAGGGTTTTGTTTTCTTGATGATTTTCCCGCCTCTTTAGAGTGGTGATTTATCCCAAATTAAGTTTCACTTTGTCCCCTTCAAGCTATGGAGTTTATCCATTTAAGCTTTTATGTTTCTTTACAATTTGATGGTTGTAAAAATCGCGAATTGATAATTGGTTGGTCGACTCTTTTACAATTTGTAATCAGTTTAATCGGGACTAATCGATGATTAATCAGATTCTGGTAAGTTTTGGGTATTTCCAACGAGTTTTGGGTATTCCCGACAAGATTTTCCTTAAAAAAACAACGTGCGATAGATATAAAAAGTAACTATAAGTGATTAAAACAAGTTTACATCAAGTTTTGGGTATTTTCGGCAAGATTTGCCGGTTTCTGGAAAGTTTGATCACTGTTGGCCGTCGTTGATCAATTTGTTTGACCGATTTACACAAATAAAAAAGATTGGTAGCCGATTAACACATAAGCGGCGATTAATAGACGTTTTAGGACTTCTTTTGCATCAATGGCTCTTTGTGTTCCAGAGTTTTTTGTTTAAGCTTATTATTACATGATAAACTTATATAAGCCAAAAATTTCAAAAAAGGCTATAAAATGAGCTTATAAAACATAAGCCGAAAAACACGTAAGCCAACTTTATAAGCTTAAAGAAACACCCACGAAAAAAGATGAAAGGTTTTTTTTATTAAATTATTTACACCATGTTTTTTGAAAGAAAAGTAAAAAGAAACTAATTATATTTTGCATAAAAGCTAATATACTACCTTTAAAAGATTTATCAACAACAACTAAAGAGCATTTAACAAGTTATATTCCTATTTTTCTAACAGAAAAACGCGAGTTGTGAAGACATATAGTTTATGCACAAAATGAGTAAGATGTCATAAGATGCAAGGTGCACTTTGACGTTTATAACTGTTATAGCCTATAACTTATAGGCGTCACCACGTCGTATTTTACTTTTATAACAATCTTTTAACACAAAATCAAAAACCACCCTCCCTAATAACATTAATATAACATACCACCAAAAACCACACTCACTCACAAAAAAGAAATCCCGAGAACGATAGTCATTAGGATGGCTATGACCCTATAACACGAGACCCCCTTACAGCTATAACAAGTACATCGGCACCATAAAGGCACAAATGACCCTATAACATGTTATAGTTGCACTACACCGAACAATCTAATGATATAAAAGAAAACGAAAAAGAAAAATTGTCCGCATATAATATTTTATTACTCTGTTTCGTAGGAATTGGAATAAGTTTTTCTCTCCACAAAATATTTGAACATTCAGGCAACTTTGTTAAGTTGTTTTTGTGTTTTTTGCTTTTTTTTAAGTTGGTTTCTAAATTTTTGGCGGGTTAATCACGGGGTTTGAATCAACCACCACACAATTCAAATCGGGTAAAATCCTTGTGAAAACTAGAAGGGGGTTGAATAGTTTTACCAATTTAAAACTTCCTTTTAAATAATTAGATCGACTTATGTCAATCTATTTGGTTGTTTATGTTGGACGTTGGTAGATAGATATATAAACGTGTAATGAAAGATAAAGTGTAAGAAGCACATAACCACGACACAGTATTTATAGTGGTTCGGCTACAAGGACACCTTCCTTTCCCTACTCCACTCCCCAAGTCACCTACTCGAGAGTTCGTAAACACTACACCAATCTCCTTATGGCGGAGAATCCTTCACAACGTCGCTTATACCTTTTTCCAGTACAATGCTAAATACCGAGTTCTTTCACACCAAGGCGAACCACACCTAACACAACATCGCCTACCCTTTATACGGTGCTAGGCTAACCACCGGGTTCTTTCACTCCAAGGTGAACCACACCTATCACAACGTCGTCTACCCTTTATTAGGTACTAGGCTAAGCACCTAGTTCTATTACTTATGGAGGATCTACTACCCAACACAACACAACACCTAATCTTAAGGAGACCCACTCCTTATTACCACACCATCAAGGATATCACCATCCTTGAATATTAACTAACACTATATGTATAACGATGCACCTCATCGATTATACGACCTTGGTATTCTTCACTAATACCACTTGATTTGATTCCTAGGCATCCTTCACTAATGCCTTTGACACAATGCTTGGCACTTTTCACTAATGCCTTCGTCTTGACACTTTCGGCATCCTTCACTAATGCCTTCAACTTGGCACTTTTGACATCCTTCACTAATGCCTTCAACCCAACACTTCTATGGAGAAAGAAAGAACTATCAACAAGAGAACCTCAGTAGTCTTGATGATGACGAAGCATGGCAACTCATGGACTTGAGCTTGATCGACTTCAAGAATGGTGATCTCGCATTTAAGAGGAACCTAGAGAATCACACAAAAACAAAAGACAAACTACATAAAAAGATCCCTTAGGATCAGTGGTTAGAGAGGTACAATACTTGGAGAAAGTATGTGTGAAAGTGGTGAGCAAAAGGGAAGAAATGGCTCACTATTTATAGAGGAAAAAATCTACTGTTCCTCGGATCCCTCCCACAAGGGATCCGTAGGACGCTCCTCTTTGCCCATGGGTATTTTTGGTTATGGGTCATGGGTCATGGGTTGATCCATGGGTTTCTTTCAAGATACAATGTATCTCTAGAATACAATGAACCTAGTTAAGTGGTTTGGACAAAACCATGGGTTATTGGTCAATACCATTTGTTAGTTTTTACCCATTTTAGTATATACTTGTTTTTACCCATTTTAGTATATACTTAGTTAAGTATATGTTAGCCCAATATGTAAACACTAGTTGTTGTACATATGTATCTCTAAATCATAAAATCACTTATACTTGTTATAGTGTTTTATGTCAAAACGTAAGTGTGTTAGAAAACTATTGGCTCAAACTATTTACGTATTTTATTTGTTTCGTTAAAATGATTTTACGTTTGTTATCGACAAAACATTAGAAGATCGTAAAATATAAATAAACGTTTTTACGGCTTATTTGTATTAACAATCTCTCTCTTTTTGTTGATGACAAAACATAAAATTATTTTAAGGAAAAACTAAAATTCGTAAAAGTTCGAATTGTAGTTTTTACTCTCTTCTCCCCCTTTTTGTCGAAACAAAAAGAGCGTCGAAAAGAAACTAACACATTTGTTTTAAGAAAAAATGTGTGGAGAGAAAATATGTAAAGAGAGCAAGTGACGGGAATGATTCTCGTCTTAACTCCCCCTTAACGAGTCCATCCCTTTGAGAGGGCGTCAAGTAAGTATAAACTTATAAGCTAATGAATTGCAAATTTGTTTGCAAATGATTTCTCCCTTGTGACGAAAAATGCTCCCCCTTGATGATTGCAATATTGCAATGGGGTGTCATGAAGTATAATCCAAATAAGGATTATGTTGCAAATGGTTTTGCAATATGGTTTGACACAAAGCTCCCCCTAGCTTTATGATGTCAAAATCTTCATGTGTATTTTGAAAATCTACAAAATAAAAGTTAGAAGACAAGAGTATAGTGCATAATTTCCTGCAAGTAAAACTCAAGTTAGTAGTAATTTGTGCTTCTGGACCACGGATCCCACGGTTCCCTTTATGGAGGGATCCGTCTAGGCCATTTCAAGGGATTCGGCTGTCTGATGACTGTTTGTTCAGCAATGAGGATATCTCAAACAATGCTAATGATGAGGTGAGATAAGTATATAATTAGCAAGCATAAACACAAAGTAATTAGGCCATATAAGTAATCATTTAATAAAACCACGAGATAATCAAACAAATCTCTAAAACTAAGAGAATGATCTAGCCATCCATTTTCTACTAATACTAATGAGTTACCCAAACTCAAGATTCAACCTAGAGCAAAAGGATGATCAAGGATGAGATAGGTTTCCTAAATGTTCTAAGTTTGAGCTTGTGACTATGAGGCTCATTGTTGTTTAGGCTTGTTGACCTCTTCGAAATGTTCGAGGAGGTGATAAAACATGAAACGTTGCTCTTCACGTAGTTCATGTATCAACCTTTCAACATGTTGACATTGATAGCAATCCTTTTCATGGTTTTGAGCTTCTTGAAGCGGAGTTTCAAGTGAAGTGGGTTGAGGATCCTTAAATAAAGGAGGAATTAGTGGAGGCTCATTAAGTGGTGGCTCAACAATGTTTGAGGGTGGAGGTAAAGAAGCGTCAAATTCTATGTGGTCGGGTGGTTGACTTTGATGTCTCCTCATAATCCAAAATGAACTATTGGGGGGAATTGGAGAATTTGATATTGGTGCAAGTGTTGATTCAACACTTTGGTTTTGTTGCACAACCTTTTCAAGTGAATTTGTTGGTAGTGGTGGAAGATGATATGACCAAGGAGGTAAGTCCTCTAATTTGTGAGAATGTGGAGATGATTGTGAGGTGGCTCTAGGCACCAATGATGTTGGTTGAGTTGAAGAGGGTATATTTGGTTTAGTAGAATTTGGTGATGATATCCTTGTGGGAACAATCCTCTTGGGGATAAGTTTGTTTGGTTTCTTTGGTGTGGGGGAAATCCTAGCATTTGTGGACTTAACCGGAGATGATTCGGTTGAGGAAACTTCGTGTATGACCCTAGTAGGTTTCTTGGGTGGTTCTTGGGTGGATGAGTTAGCACTAGGAGCTTTTCTCATGATGAAATGGCTAACGAAGGTGTTTGTAATTGCTGAAAGTTGTGTTGTGTTTGATGACTAAGGTGTTCTAGCAATATGACTTATAAAGGGAAGAGTTTAGCAAGTGCATTTAAGACTTAAGCCACTAATATTCTCAGAAATGTGATGATTAACATGCACAAGATTGAAGTTCAGAATCTCACTGATCTAGGAACTCATTTAAGATGAGATGGAGTGTTTGAGTTAGCAAGATGAACTTGAAATGATTGTTTTAGCTAGAGTTTGACTTAATCTGTCACCCGGATCCCACAGTTCCCTCCTTTGAGGGATCCGGCTAGCCTAATCCTAGGGATCCGACTTTCAGTAGTTATGAAAGGTTAGAAATGAAGTTTCTAAGAACTAAAACCTATATTATCTTGAGTGTTTCAGTCCTCCTAAGTATCTAAGATGAGGGTGTACTTAAATGATCAAGAGTAATGAATGTTATAGCAAATGATTGCTTTTTTATGGAAGGAAAATGGAACTAAATGACTACCAATGAATGTTCAAGGATAACACTAATAGTTTTGGTAGTGTCAAATCATAATAAATGATCCTAGAGATCAGATTTTAGCTTGAAATGGAATTTGAGAAATTCTTAAAAATCAAAAGAATTGAAAAGCTAATTTTTGACCCGTTTTGAGATAACGATGACTAGAAACAATTTCCTAAAATTATTCAATATGTCCACCTAAGTGTTTTGAGAAATGAGAAACAATTTGTGAGTATTGAAGCGGAAATATGGTGAGTTTTGGCGATTTGATGAATCAAAAGGCATTTTGTCTAAGGTCTTTATGTAAGCTATAAGCGAGCCTAAGGCTTTCTCATCCTTGAAGTACACTTAGTTGAGTTATAATATCTTATGTTTAGCTAATGTGATGTTATCTAGGAAGCTATCTTGATGTAAGGGATGCTGTATTGCTGATCTGATGTCACGGATCCCACGATTCCCTCAAGAGAGGGATCCATCTAGGCTAATCTTAGGGATCCGGCATCTGCAGATCAGAACCATCATAGAATGATGTGCAGATTTTGCACATTAATCAACCATTAAACTAAACAACAATTACAAGCATGACATCACATAACAACACTCATAGATAATGGTAGAAGTAACAATATCCAAATTACCACAAACATAATCATCCACACATAAATCAAATGTTAAAAAACAAGCATATTCCTATTGTCTCTTTGGTCAATATATTCTTTTCCTCTTTGATGACTTTGTGAGATGATAAGCAAGATTTTGAATCATGCCCCTCAATTGTTTGAATTCCGCGGTTTCGTTTGGAATGGTTGGAAGTTGTTTGTAGTAATCAAAGGGTTCCAATGCAATGTTGGCTATGGGGTCGACATGTTCTTCTTCTTCATTTTCTTCTTTTTCTCCTTCCGAAGAGTCCGAAAGAGCTTTAGGTTTCTTTCCATTGACCATGAAGCGTTTAGAGGGTATTTTGGTAAGAGGTACCATTACGTGATCGGCAAAGAAATTATCATCGTTGATAGGAGATGGTTGCAATGTACTAACATACTTACAAAGTCGTGTTAGGAGCAAACCATATGGAAGTACCATGTTGGAAACTTTGAATACCCCGGCCATTCTTCTCACCATGTAATAGGCGAGATTAAATGGCTTTTGGTGGATAAGACAATAGATCATTTGCACAAGGCATGCATTTGGATGATCCTTGTTACCAACTAGGCTAATGATGTTTTCCCTAAGGATTTCTTCCCATTTTTTAAATATGGGATGCATTTCGAAAAGTTCCATTTGAAAAGGATCACGGTGAATGAGCTTTTTGTTTCGGTTGTAGCGGGATTGATAGGTCCTAATCTTGAAGATAGTATCTCGAATGATTTCGGGATCATCAAGAGGAGTATTGTAGATAGGTTTAGAATCAAGTGTAAGGTTTTGAGCATTAATTGCCCAATCTTGAGAATACATACAAATTCCTTCACAAAGAATGCGAAGAATTTGAGCAAATATGTTGAGAGGTAGAGTGAAGTTTTGTTTATTGATGATAAAGGTGACTGAAATGCTATCATCGGCGTTTCGAATGATCCTAAAGCTTTTATAGAATTCAAAGATGAAAACCGGGCAAATTTGTTCGTCAATGTCAAGAAGACAATCAAAGTTGATTGCCGAGAAAGCTTGAAGAATGTCGGTATCTTCAAGGAAACATTCCTTGACTACACGACCTTCGTAAATGAGTCGTTTTTCAAGTCTTTTGAAGACTTTGCGATCGGTTTTTGATAGCCCTTCTTTTTGATAGTAATGAGTGAGGTAATGGACGGTATCATGGTGGTCTTGTTGAGTGGCTTTAGCCATGGTTGCTCCTAGAAACAAAAGTATTCAAATTAGGTAAAATTAGTTGAGATGGGTTTATGGTTTTGATTTGTATTAACAATGTTGTGAACAAAGTGTAATCCTAATTGTGTTAAAAACCCCTTTTGATGATTAATTAAAAAGCCCTAATTGAATTAATTGATTAGAAATTGTGTAACCATAAACCCTAGGATGAGGATGGTGGAAATTAGAACAAGTTAGTGTAATTACTTACAATGGTGTTCTAGAGAGGAATACTTGAGGGTATGGAGTCCAATGAGGATGAAATCAGTAGCTTAGTCGCTTTTTGTGTTATGTGAGGAGAGGGAAAAAAAGGATCAGTGGTGATTTTAAATGCGTATATCTGTGTTCTGTTCCACTGTTCCCCCGGATCCCTTGTATTTGGGATCCGGCTAATACAACTAGGGGGATCCGGCTACTGTGGACAGAAAAAGGGTTGTTTGGTATTATCTTTGTAGTAGGCTTATAAGCTAGCTACAAAAAAATAGTTTTGAGGTATCAAATGAAAGATTGTTTTTGGTCGATGGGTTTTGATAAGTTACTTATCGAGGGTTCATGTGTGACGACGGCGTTAGTTTGAAGAATCAAAAGGAATACTATTCCCGATGATGAATAAGACGGAAAAGTGACGAAAGAGACTTTTAAAGAGACTAGCAATTATTAAACAAAGAGAACTATGATATCAATAAACTCATGTAAGCTATCTAATGAAAAGTAAAACATACCTCTATGCTTCTTGGTTTGGCATAATACCAGAAATACTTCATGAGCTCTTAAAGTAATCCTTTGTACTTGGCGTAAGTAAGTTGTGATTACTTTTAGATCCTTTCTTGAAGGTTGACTTCATTATTCTTTGAATAGAGATGAAGGTTTTGGAAAAATCCTAGCATGAAGATTTCTTGAAACAGATATGTTAGGATGATCTATCAATGTCCAACAAAATGATTTTAAAACATGATTTGAAAAAAAAATCCTTCTTTGTAGTTTTCAAACATACACGGATCGTATCAAGTTTTAAAGTACAACATACTTTAAAAAACTTGGTAACGAAGCTCTTATGCCAATTGTGAAAAACTAGAAGGGGGGGGGGTTGAATAGTTTTACTAATTTAAAACTTCCTTTTAAATAATTAGATCGACTTATGTCAATCTATTTGGTTGTTTATGTTGGACGTTGATAGATAGATATATAAACGTGTAATAAAAGATAAAGAGTAAGAAGCACATAACCACGACACGAGTATTTATAGTGGTTCGGCTACAAGGACACCTTCCTTGCCCTACTTCACTCCCCGAGTCACCTACTCGAGAGTTCGTAAACACTACACCAATCTCCTTATGGCGGAGAAGCCTTCACAACGTCGCTTACACCTTTTTCCGGTACAAAGCTAAATACCGAGTTCTTTCACACCAAGGCGAACCACACCTAACACAACGTCGCCTACCCTTTATACGGTGCTAGGCTAACCACCGGGTTCTTTCACTCCAAGGTGAACCACACCTATCACAACGTCGCCTACCCTTTATTAGGTACTAGGCTAAGCACCTAGTTGCATTACTTAAGGAGGAACTACTACCCAACACAACACAACACCTAATCTTAAGGAGACCCACTCCTTATTACAACACCATCAAGGATATCACCATCCTTGAATATTAACTAACAATATATGTATAACGATGTACCTCATCGATTATACGACCTTGGTATTCTTCACTAATACCACTTGATTTGATTCCTAGGCATCCTTCATTAATGCCTTTGACACAACGCTTGGCACTTTTCACTAATGCCTTCGTCTTGACACTTTCGGCATCCTTCACTAATGCCTTCAACTTGGCACTTTTGGCATCCTTCACTAATGCCTTCAGCCCAACACTTCTATGGAGAAAGAAATAACTATCAACAAGAGAAACTCAGTAGTCTTGATGATGACGAAGCATGGCAACTCATGGACTTGAGCTTGCTCGACTTCAAGAATGGTGATCTCGCCTTTAAGAGGAACCTAGAGAATCACACAAAAACAAAAGACAAACTACATAGAGAGATCCTTTAGGATCAGTGGTTAGAGAGGTACAATACTTGGAGAAAGTATGTGTGAAAGTGGTGAGCAAAAGGGAAGAAATGGCTCACTATTTATAGAGGAAAAAATCTACTGTTCCCCGGATCTCTCCCACAAGGGATCCGTCTAGCATAAAGCTAGGGATCCGTGGGACGCTCCTCTTTGCCCATGGGTATTTTTGGTTATGGGTCATGGGTCATGGGTTATGGGTTGATCCATGGGTTTCTTTCTAGATACAATGTATCTCTAGAATACAATGAACCTAGTTAAGTGGTTTGGACAAAACCATGGGTTATGGGTCAATACCATTTGTTAGTTTTTACCCATTTTAGTATATACTTGTTTTTACCTATTTTAGTATATACTTAGTTAAGTATATGTTAGCCCAATATGTAAACACTAGTTGTTGTAAATATGTATCTCTAAATCATAAAATCACTTATACTTGTTTTAGTGTTTTATGTGAAAACGTAAGTGGGTTAGAAAACTATTGGCTCAAACTATTTACGTATTTTATTTGTTTCGTTAAAATGATTTTACGTTTGTTATCGACAAAATATTAGAAGATCGTAAAATATAAATAAACGTTTTTACGGCTTATTTGTATTAACAATCCTCCTTTTTTAAAAGGTTGGTGTGAACTCTTCATAGTTGTTTGCACCTAGTAGAAATTGAACTTGAGATCTCACATTTAGTGATATTAGTCATTGTAGGATTCCATATTTATCAACTTTAACACAAAAGATGGTGCCTTGATGGTGGTGGTGTTGTGGTCGTCTGATAGAGAGAAAAGGAAAGGAAGAAATGAGGTTTTTATTTCACACACTAGAACACCTACAAGCGTATACACATAAGTGAGATTTGTATGTATCTTATATCTATCCCAACGCCTCATGGGCTTAGGTTGGGCTTTAGTTCTCGTGGGCTTGGCCCTTTAATAAATAAACTATTAGACTAAACTAGTAGCCTATTAGCTTAGTACCTATAGCCCGATACTAGACTCTTACATATTCTATACTAACGTTATATAGTTCCTAAACGTAGAATGACCATCACTTCTATTACTAAAAATAATGCTAACAATCTCCTCCTAAGGGATGTCATTCCTTAGTTATCTTGGATGAGTTGTTGTGAATTGGCCTTATTTAATCTTGAACCTTGAACCTTGAATGTTGAAGTAAATGAGTCTTGATTCTTTGTTCTTTACATGCTATGTGATATTGTGATATGATTTTGTTGTCTTTTCTTGCCATCATACTCATACGTCTTGTATAGTTTTGATCTTCATACTCAATCTTTCCTCACTTGACTTATGAACTTGTTCTTGACTTTCTTTAATTAGATATTGACTTTGATGAAACACTTTGTCTTTATCTTGATTTATTTGTCTTGAATGTTCTTGATTTGAGCTTTGTTGAGGATGATATATGCGTAAGTATAAGTACAAGGAAATGAAGATATCGATATGTATGGTGGTGCATCTCGAGTGTTTAACATATTTTGTACCTGCATTTACTAAGGTAGATAATAATAATCATGTTAGTTCACTTGATTGTTGTGACGCTCTTATTAGAAAGTTGATTCACTTCAATTGTTTTAGTGATGAATGTCCTGATCCCATTAACCTTGGTCGGGCGAATCAGCCGTCTTAATCCCGTTAGGGACAATTCTCAATGCATCGGATAAATCCAAGTAAAGACCTACGTCTTCAGGAATAGATTCGTAATATGAATCTCCTTTGTATGAATTCTAGCGCTTACAAGTTTAAATATCGAGAGTATTCGCAGCATAGTGTGTAAATACTATTCGAATCCTTACAATGGCTATTCCAGAATTAGATGCCATAGGAGTGCTTACAATAACTCTGGTGAGTATCTGAAGTATACTGAGATATCACTTCACGACTGTAGACTGTTTGATGCATAAGTTACCACCGAAACACTAAGCTTAGTTCACGAAGAATTAACGAAGTGACCTGCTGTTTGTGTTGTTTGATGTTGACACTGTTAGGAATTTACATTCGATCATTGCGGATCACAAATGTGAATCCCCTCATGAATGTTCTGGCAATATTACTAAGATCTGCAAATGAGTCTAAGATTACAGTTTGTTTTCTTGTTGATGAACAACAAATGTATGATTGGCATATATCCTAAGAGATATTAATTGTGAATCTCATTTGGCACTAGACTCAATTCGTGTGTTTTGGTTATTTAAGCGGAGGCTGGAGCAGAGTGCCACCTTTTCAATATTAACACATCTCAGAATGAGAGGCCAATAGATTACGTGTTTAATATCCGTGAAAGAATCTTTTGAAAGAGACTTGAGTGGCTTGGAAGGGGTGTGAATTGCATCATTGGGTCCATGATATTTGTCTTCAATATCTTAATTATCTTTGTGATTATAGATAGCATATGTATTGACCCGTTTTCTATACTAAGTTTATAGAGGGTTCATTTCTTTTCATCCTTTCATTAACTTTTCTTTTTTATTCTTCAACCTCTTCATTTTATTTTTCTCAATTACTCTTTTTTTCATACCTAAGAACTTCTACACTAACTAGTGAATTGTCCCTTGGTAGTTCCTTCCGTATCTGGCTGGATCATAGGATATAACCTAAATTTAACTGCCTTATTTCTTTATGAACATAAGTGTTGGTTTTGTTGGTTTGTTGTAGCATCTCAGCCTTTAAACAATTTTAAAATCAGTCAAAGTGTTCTGGAAAAACTTGTTTTAATATCACATTGAAAGTTTTTTGTTTTGAAGAACTACTCCCCCTTACAAATGTGCTTATGAAGATTTTTGAAAACAAACGCTTCACGATTCACATATAGATCTTGTAAGAATTAATTAATGTTTTTGCACATGGAAGAATTAGTAAACACCTTTGAAATTAGTGAATTATCCTAATAAGACTAGACTTTGCGACACACGTTTTCGTCGCTAGTTAAAGAGATCCATCATCAGCTTTTAGGTGATGACTAACTCTAATAACTAACTTGAAATTATTACCCGGCTTGGTGCAAATCTATTCAGAATAATCATTTTTGAGTCGAGCAAAATGTTGAAGATTCAATAATGATCACAAAACATTTGATCACATTTTAATCACGTTTTCTCCCCCTAAAAATAACATATTTTTTTTATATTTTTTGATATCAACTGATTAAAAGATATATTTTTGAAAAGCATCTGGAGATATCAGTGAATCATTTTGCATGTAAGAAAACCTTTTTGATTTATACTCCCCTTTAATATAAGCATTTATCTAAACTTTCGTTCGAAAGATTTTGAATTTTCTTGATAAATCTTGAAACATGTGTTAATTATTAATGATGATTTCTCATCAAGTTTTTGGTTGAAATATTTTCATTTGTGTAAATGAGTTTTCCAAAATAAAAGAGTTTCAATAATTTGAGAGCACGAGTTGTGTAAGAGAAAAAAAAATACACAAGTCATTTTGTAAAAACGAGTTCTGGTTCTAAAATCTTTCTGTTTACTTATACTCGAATTACTTTGAAAAATATTTCATATTTAAGTGTGAGTACTAGGTTGAAATACTTAGAAGTCATTTGAGTTTTGAAAAAATTAAAAGATTTTGAGAATCTAAAAAAATTGATTAACTTTTTCAAAAAACAAGAAGATTTATCTTTCATTTAACTGTAAGTCATGATTTAAGCTCGGGTTGTAAGCTAATGTACTTACAAGCTATAAAGTGTAAGCCCGGGTTGTGCACTAAGTGTACACAAGTCATAAAGAAATTTTTAGAAAAACGACATGTTTTAAATATATTTTAATGAACTCTTGCTCAAGCATATTTATATTTCCGTATTATTTTTGAATGACATTTCTAGAAACATAAATACTATCGATTATACAAGAGACATATCATAAGAAGAATATTTTTGGATTTTAAATGATTTTTTTTATTTATTTTTCTTTTTTTCTTTTATATTTTCTATTTTCGTATTTTGTTTTTGTTGGTATTTCAATATTTTGTATTTTATTTTTCAAAAATATTTATAGATTAGCAAAGCTATTTGGGATATAATTTTCAAGAAGATTCGAGAAGACTTTCTAACTTTTCTGGAGTTAGGCTTCGCATTCCAATTCGATGAACCAGATACTTAAACCTTTCTTTTGGAAGGGCTTTGGTAAATACATCAACAAGTTGGTAATCAGTCGTCACGAAATGTAATTCAACAGCACTGTTCCACATGCTTATTCACGAAATGATAATGGACTGCAATGTGTTTCATGCGAGAATGTTTTACCGAGTTGCATGAGATGGCTATGGCATTTTTCGAATCAAATACACAGGTATTCTATCGAAAGTAAAGTCATAATTAGTCAGTTGTGTGTACATCCACAGTATTTGGGCGCAACATGCCGATAGAGACACATACTCAACTTCTGCCGTTGATAGTGCGGTACGGTTTTGCTTCTTCGACGTCTAACTTACTAGTTTTTCTCTCAAGAATTGTACTCCACCAAAATTACTTTTTGTTGTGTCTCGACAACCTGCATGATCTGCATCTAAAAAGGCAATAAGATCGAATCTAGAAACCTTTAAATACCAAAGTCCCATGTGAACAGACATTCGGAGGTATCGAAGGATTCTTTTTACCTCTTTGAGGTGATTTTCTGTATGCTTTGCCTGAAACCGAGCTAATAAACAAAAAACAAAATGAACACATTGTCTACTGGCTGTTAGATACATTAGAACCAATCATGCTTCGATATAATTTCGGATCAACTGGTTTCCCGTGTAAATCAGAATCCAGTTTGTTGTAGTAGCCATTGGGGTACTAGTAGGGTCACATGAGTCCATTCCATGTTTCTTAAGGATTTCCAAGGTATATCTGTGTTGATTAAGGAAAATACCACTTGAGGTTTGATGAATTTTTAGTCCAAGAAAATATTTTAGTTCCCCCATCGCTGACATCTCAAATATGCTCTACATGAGATTAGAAAAATCATTTGAAAGTTTTTGATTTTTTGTGGAGCCAAAAATGATGTCATCCACGTAAATCTGAACGATCAAGATGTCATTGTGGTATCTCCTTGTGAAAAGAGTAGGGTCAACAATACCTTTGGTGAAATGATTTTGGAGTAGGAAAGAAGATAGTTCATCATACCACGCCCTTGGAACCTGTTTGAGACCGTAGATGGCCTTTTTGAGCTTGTATACGTGGTCTGGATGTTCCATATCAACGAAGACTCCGGGTTGACTCACATACACCTCTTATTTGATAGTTCCATTCAAGAAAGTTGTCTTGATATCCATCTGGTAGACCGTGATGTTCTTGTGAGTTGCGTAGGCTAGAAATATCTGAACCGCTTCTAGCCGTGCCACTGGCGTGAATGATTCTTCGAAATCTATCCTTTCTTTTTGACAATATCCCTTAGCCACAAGACGATCCTTGTTGCGTATAACAGTCATTTCTTCATCCAACTTGTTTTTCCATATCCACTTGAGATTGATAACCGGTTTGTTGATCGGTCTTTCAATTTTTTCTCAAGAATCATATTTTTCATACTGAAAAAGTTCTTCCTTCATCGCTTAAATCCGACATTCATTTGCCATTACTTCATGAATGTTCTTTGGTTCTTCTTCAGTGCATATAGCAAACATAAAGATACATAATTCTATATCAGTGGCTAATTTGATTCTCGTCATTACTGGCTGTGTGGGATCACCGAGCACTTGATGTAGTGGATGTTCTTTTGTCCACTATAGTTCTGAAGGATACCGTTGATTAACCATATGCTTGTTAGTAGGTTCTTGATATCTTGAAGAAGATTTAGGAGATCCCGTTGTCTGAGTAGCAAATGGATTTCCAAAATCCTCTAACTCTGCATTGTTATGGATTGGATTTATTGTTTGTTCTTGCTTATGTGCAACAACTTGTAGTAGAAAGATTTCAATTATTGGAGTTTGTGTGGTCGATGTAGATGAGTTTGTTGGTTTTGGTGCTTCATTTTTTTTCGTTGTTGATGCATCTTGTGAATTTGGTTGTTGATTGTTTTGAGTGGGTGCAGCGGAACGATGTCTTGATGCAGTTGTTGAATTTCCACCATGATATTCATCAAACATTAACTTGAAGAATTTTTCCAGTTCTTGATCTAAATGTTTTTCACAAGTTGTTGTTGGAGCTTCTTTAGGTACGAGTCTTGAATTGATGTGTTCAGAAGTCTGCGGGTTTAGTGCGGGTCCTAATCTGAGTTGATTGGGTTAAGTGTGGGTTCTACAACGAGTCTCACAGAAGCCATTTGTGAAATTTCATCAAATTTCACATTCATCGTCTCCATTATTCTCTTGGTTCTTCGATTATAGATCCTGAACGCCCTTAAGTTGTCTGCGTAGCCTATGAAGATTCTAATATCACCTTTAGCTTTCAGTTTGCCTAAGTCTTCTTTGTCATACATTGGATAACACAAAGCGCTAAACACATGAAGATATGAGATGTCAGGCTTTCTGTTGTTGATTAGTTCGTACGGTGTTTTGTTGAAACGGGTATGAATTAGAGATCTATTTTGAGTAAAGCTTGCAGTTGCAACATCATCAACTGATAGGAATAAAATAAATCAACATTGTGCGAGCGGCTTTGACAAGATTGCGATTTCTTTTTTCAACTATCCCATTTTGCTGTGGAGTTATTACTTATTACGATGGAAGTTTGATGTGTTATTCCAACACCTTCAAAATAAGCTCGTAACTCCTGATTGGTAAATTGTTTGCCATTGTCTGTTCTGACAATCCTAACAGGAGCTTGTAGAAGGAATTGGATACGCTTCAAGAAGGTGATGATGATGCTTGGTGCTTCGTCCTTTGATCTCAAAAACTTTACTCAAGTATATCTGGAATAGTCGTCAACAATTACCAGAATATACCTCTTCCCATTAATGCTTTCAATTCTCATTGGACCGCATAAGTCAATATGCAACATATGCAAGCGTTGCTTCGAACTAGGTCCAGGTTTAGGTTTATATGATGCCTTTTTGCTCTTTCCTAACTCACATGAGGGAAATAGACGATCTTTGGTTTATTTGAACTTTGGAAGACCGTGACGATGTTATCCTTTGCAAGTTTGTTTAAGGTGTCGAAGTTAAGATGAGATAAGCGTCTGTGCCACAACCAATTTAGTTTCCGATGCTCTTGTCATCAGACAAATTGGTGATGTAGAGGCCATTTGGAAAATGTAAATAGCATATAAGTTGGTGTCGTGATCCCCAGTCATGAGGTCATCACCTTCTAAATTCCGAATGAAGCATGTATTTCTCCTAAATGCGACTTCTAAATCTGCATCACAAAACTGTCCAACTGAAAACAAGTTGTGTCCCAATCCTTCGACATAGTAGACATGTGTTATCAAATAGTTCCTGAACTGAAGATATCCATAACCCAGAATAGCTGCTACATGATCATTTTCAAAGCGTACAGTTCCTATGAACTTCCAAACAAATTTGATCAGCAACTCTGGTTTCCCGGTCATGTGCTTGGACTAACCTGAGTCGACGATCCAAAGACATATCTCGATAACCTGCCAAGAACAGAAGATTTTGTTTTTAGAAACCTTTTGGATTTTGGTTTCTTTCTATTAGTTTTGAAAACTTCATGACAATCAAAGAATATCTCTACAGTCTCGGTACTAAGGGTAATCCTCTTTCCTCTACGCTTCAGCAGCTCTGATGCCAATTGTAGGATCCCATATATATCAACTTAAACACAATAGATGGTGACTTGATGGTGGTCGTGTTATAGTCATGTGATAGAGAGAAAAGTAGGTTTGTATTTCACACACTAGAACACCTACAAGCACACATACATAAGTGAGACTTGTGTGTATCTTATATCTATCCCAACGCCTCATAGGCTTGGGTTGGGCCTTAGTTCTCGTGGGCTTGACCTTCTAATACATAAACTATTAAACTAAAATAGTAGCCTATTAGCTTAGTACCTATAGCCCGATAGTAGACTCTTACATATTCTATAATAACATTACATAGTTCGTAAACGTAGAATGACCATCACTTATATTACTTCTATTACTAAAAGTAATGCTAACAGTCACAAATCTTTTGCTAATTGGCCAACATTAACCCTATGTGGCTTTACATCTTCCATCTTGTAGAATGAAAGATGAGGTTTTATAAGTTCTGAAATTAGCATTTCGATTTTATGGAAAAGAAAAGATCAGTTTGAACCCGTTTTTCATTTTTCTTTTCTTGCATAAACGTACTCTTAGTATTCCGTTATTTTCGTCTTCTAAAAGACATACAATTCTAATGTTGACGAGTATGAGACGGGATGTTACATCGTGTAATGAGGTAAACAGAGAAATCTTGTTCAGGTTATTAGGAAAAATCGAGCCTTTTTTTTTTTGACTAATTTTACACTATATCCATCCTTTGAATAAAATGTATTGCATCAAGTTTATCTCAATAAACATTCATAGGTTGATACCTTACATGATACATATTCAAACTTACAACAAAAGAAAGCAACATTTATTATAAAGGACTTGAAACAACCCAAAATACAACTAAACAGATTTAAGTGCTGGATAGTGGATACAAGATATATACAAAGATACAACATCACTAGTGTACAATCAATAGTATCACCAACCTCTTACGACCGTAAGAAAATACAACATAAGTAGCGATGCAGGGTACAAAAGATAAATCGCATAACCCGTCCAAAGTGGGTAAACTGTCCTTGTACTTGTGAAAAGTGTCATCACTCCACAGATTATCAGCACAACCAAAACCTGAGCTGCTACATCCCATGGAAGATCTTTTATATACGCAATTGCTAGAAATGTCGTCAAACTGGTCAAACTACTCTGTGCGACTCTTGAATAGATCTACAAAACGATAAATATAATCAAGCTTAAGTCTTTTTAATCTCTATATATTTTCATTCTGTGAGTCTCGTCTATGTGATGCTAGACGAAATACAGTGGGTTGTGAAATCTGCATTGTGTCCAAAACTTAAATCTAGAGAAATAAATAACTGAAGTAAATCTATAAAAGAAAATGTTTAGTAAAAGGGCCAAGACAAGCAAATACCTGAGAAAGCGTTAAAGATGCAGCTCGTTCAGTCTTTTGGCTTGCGGATTTTATGGTTGATAAGATGCGTGATATGCTTGAAAAACATGGTATAACAAAATATGGGATGAGGAAAGAAGGGACATTTGCGTTACTAGCAAATGTCCAAACGTTTGTTGTCAATGGTGATGAAATAAGCATCGTCACAGCAGTCCCAAATGCTACCAAACTCAGAGCCTCTAGATACTCTAATATAGAAATTTGTGGTTTAGGGCTTTCCTTAGGTATCAAAGGCGACGTTTGCTCTTCTTCGTCGGCAGGCTATATAAACACATTTAAAATTGTCATTTTCTACTTTCTTTCATTATAATTTTGCAAGTTGTGTTTACTTTTTTGAGTTCATTAAAACAAACAAAATGATTGTTTAAGTTTGGGACTTAAAGAAACTCACCCCGTTACGCTTGATGAAGAATCTAAGAGGATTAAAGTCATCTCGAGAGACTGCCTTCCTTGTTTCTCGAAGCCATTTTGTCATAACTCTAACAAACTCATCTTCTTGAATAAACTCATCGCCTGAGACGTCAAATTGTTCCATGACTTTTTCCACAAAATCGTCGCTTATTTCTCCATCTGATTGTAGTTGCATTCCTACTAATAAAGTTTTCAACTCGGTCTTCGACACTTGACCATCATGGTTTACATCAACTCCTGTATAAATCCTGCACATCAAAGTTTTATTATATTAATCATTAGGTTTTGTTCTAAGTTTCTACTACAAAAATTTCTTCTAGAATTGATACTAACTCTTTAATTATCCTCGCATTTGGCTTTCCGTTTCTAGATAGCAGTGACTCTAATTTGCTCTTAACAAACTGTTGTGTTACATACTCAAATATCCTGTTTTGAGCCAATGGTTGGAACATCTACACGTAAATTGAAAAGAACGATATCCATTAAGACATGAAATTCGATAATGATGTAAACCTCAGTATGTCATGTGTAGCCAAGATAATTTATATGAAAAGCTTTACGAACCTGATAAGTAACATAAGTAATGTAGAGAGACGCCACAAGGATGAGAGTGATTAGAAGTATCACTCGAGTTATCGATGTCGAATTGATGATTGATGGGAGCTGAAGAATGGTAAAAGGGATCACCGACGCAAGCATTATTCTTGCAGAATAGCTTGTTTCATCATCAGTTTTAACACCATATGCTAAAAATAGCAAAATCAATACATGAGAACTAATATATACAAATATTTAACTTTTAGTTACGACTTATGATAGCATGATATACAGATTTTATGTGATTTACATAATAAGGTACCTGTTAATTTCGTGAAGAATGAGGGCTCGTCTTCTGGTGATTGTTGTAGATCAGAGTCATCATCATCATCATCGTTGTCTGAAAGACTATAGCTTCCGAAAGCAATGACCGTGGGCCAAATCAGTGTTAGATTCATGACTATTGATCCTGTTAGAATACTCATTCCCATTCCTGTACTATTGGCTGCACCTTCAACGTTATTCGATAATCCAGATTCTGCATGTATGTATCGCATGCATGTTCAAGTAAGAATGTACATATTTCATTTTAAGGTTAAATACACCATAAAAATTACGTTCGAATGTACATAAACGTAAAGGAAGGTATGAATCTTACGAAGCACAAGGTAAAGCGAAGGAAAGTTTCCAATAATATGGAACAAACTTGCACCAAAAATACCCGGCACGACAAGACCAAAAAATTTATCTGATCCTTCTGAAACATAGCTTTGTGCAAGTGCTATCAAATACTGATACACCACAATTAAAAATAGTCGTCCCCAAGTTTCACTCGTGCATGGCAAGAACCCATATTGAGGTTCACATGTAACTGTTGCACCTTCGGTTCTACCACAAAACCCTATCAAAATCACTAACAAAATACTAATATAACCCCCGTTTTTGGCATACATTTTTCCTTTCGGTTTATTTTTCTATGAGCTACACGTTATGATGAAAAAGTACTAGAACTTTGATCTCAAATTAAGTTAACAACTGAATTAATTTGTAGATGAGTTTAAGAGGATATATAAGGGCTTAATATAGAAATTAAAGCTTTTAGAATTATGGCTATTTATAGAGGCTTGTTTAAGGGTACGTGTTGCTTTGATGACATGGTTTTACGTATAATTTTGATGTCATGTATTCTCAAGATACCTATACTACGTTAAAGACAACTCTTAAAAAAATAAAGATTTTCGTGAAACTATTATATTGATGCTATTCTAAGATAGCATGAGCACGTGGGATTACTTGCTCAAATGGGATTAGTATTAGTTCGATAGAGTTATAAAAATAGTACCCCCGTAATAATTTTATATATTTTACCAGTAGTAGTTTTAAAAGAGAAGAACTACCGTAACATATTAAATTAAAATCATTTTATGCATGCATTGATCTGGATATATACATGTTAAAGTATATATAAAAGAAAATGTTCAAGTTGATTATGTCATAGAATGCATAATAAAAGTACTCCGTAATTTTTAGCTATAATTATAGTTTATTAAATACATTTTTTGATATAAAAAAAACATGTGTTCATTTAATACACCATAACATGTGACAAGTGAGATACATGTTAACAAAACCTTATATTTGTATGTTGCTATATGTGTACTCAAACAAATTAAACTTTTCACACACCTATCAATAATTCTCATAACGAGTATAACTGTGTCAAGGCTTCGTTAGGAAGTTTCATTATATGTTAATAGAGTTGCAAAACTCATGAAAACAGAGATAATCGATAAATATGAATTCATTTGATAATTACTCCCTTTGTCTTAAAATTTAAATCCATTTTCACCCTTTTTGAATTAAATTTTGACCATATTTTTTTTGTATCATATAATACTTGATAAAAATTATACCAATGAAAAATACATTTAAAAAATATTCATTTATATATTTTGCATCAAGTATTATATTATACAAATAAAAATATTTGAGGTCAAAGTTGAATTTAAAAAGTCCAAATGAACTTAAATTTTGAGACGGAGGTAGTAATACGGAGCAAATTATTTGATGATAACTTTAGGTCTTTTTCTTGGATTATTAGTGATTTAATTTCTTCGCTTTGTATATTTTAAACTAGTAACTTGTATAATTGCTCAACGTTTTGGAAAAAGTCACTAAAAAGTTACCTATTTTGAATCATTAAAATTTATGTGAAACCAAATTGTCATTCACGTGTTGTTTCTTGATAAAACGACATCACTAGTTTAATCGCCGTTTAGGCGCTGATCACTGGCCTTTTTTATTTGTGTAAATCGGTTAACGGTAGTCAATGATTGTTAACGGTGGTCAAACTTATCGGAACTTGTAATTTTGACATAAATACCATAAACTCACCGAAAACTTTTTTAATCACTTATAGTCATTGTTTATATTTATTACAAGTTGTTTTTTTACGGTATATCTTGCGAAAATACCAAAAACTCGCCGGAAATACCCAAAACTTACCGAAAATGCCAATCCGGTTTATCACCAACTAATCTCGTCTAAACTGATTACTAGCTCTATGAAGTCGACCGACCGACTACCCACTCGCGATTTTTACAACCTTAGAATACAGTACAAATAGACAAATTAAATTAACTGATTAATCCCGCCTGTCTGTCAAAGTAACTGATTTGTTATTTTGTTTAAAAAGATATAATTTGTAAAGTTTATGGCACGTTTTATTGGGACGACAAAGAATACTCGTATAACGTAATGGACGCTAGAAAACAACTCATATATACTGTACTATTCTTGTGCACAATATTGGAACCAGTAACATTCTTTGTAGAGAAAATAAGATTATTGTTCGCTTAAATAGATTATTTATAATGAAACGTAAGAATTATAGTGTGTCAAGCGGAACACAGGTATTGACAACTCCGATGTTTCATATATTTTTTTTAGAACAGCGGATTTATTAAAGGAACAACTAGCAAGAAGCTAAGAAAACATTACAAAAAAATAAAAGAAAGGTTTTTTTTACCAGTCTAACCGATTAAAACTAGCATTGCATCTATATCTACACCAATATAAATAGCGATTAACAACTTCATTAAACATAATTGCTTTGGAGGTAAAACTTAAACTGAAAAGACTTTTATTCCGAAAAGTCCACATTAGCCACCACATAGTATATAAAACGCCTTCAAAGATAGCTCTACGATCCGAAGTTAACTTAAGGCTTTAACAACCAATTTAACCATCCTCATAAGAAGCAAACTCCGAGTAACAAATATCCCACCATGAAGCAATCTTACGATAGAGATCACACACCATAGAGCAAGCAAAAAATAGGTGATTGGTTGATTCAACCTCCTTATTGCAAGTAGGAAGATAATCAAACCTTACTTTCCAAGCCATAACATTAATTTTTATCGGAACCGCTTTGACCCAACGAGTTGTAGAAAAGGGACCTTCTAACTGATGATCATCTATATATTTTCTCACCGAATCGATAGAAAACTCTCCCGAACCCACAATAGACCACGGCCATCTGTCATTTATGATAGGGAGCTGCAAACCTTCAAGAGTCTCCTTTAATTCAGAAAACTGCATCAGCTCTACTCCGTCCCTCGGCATGCGACGCAAAGAAGAACCCAAGTCGACATGTTCCAATTTAGCAGCCACCGTAATCAACTTATCAGACTCAAGAGCATACACTCTAGGATAGCGAGATTTGAACATAAATCACCCCTCCAAACTTCCTCCCAAAATAAAGTTTCAACCCCATTACCAACTTTTTTCTTCATCAAATTAATAAGATCCATGTCTTGATTTTTAAGCTTGTTTACTTCATTAACAGTATCCGTCCAAGCAGAAGGATGAGACAATTTAGCTGTTGTACCAATTTTACCATCTTTACCATGTATAGCTTTAATAAACCTAGCCCACAATGAGTTACCATCAGTACGAAAACGCCACACCCATTTAAACATCAAAGTTCCATATATTTAAGCATTCCATTCTTAACGGGAGATGATTTGAACACATAAGTTATTAACAGTTAAAGCAAAAAATATATATACTACAACTGTTTATAAGTTTGTGCGTTTTAATCAAAAAATTGAATATACAAATCACTTCATAATCTTAATTGGTGATCAACTTTTAAATTTAACTAGGTTTGTAGTACATATTAATCTCTCCTCTCACGCTTCAATCTTAATTTTCATTGATAATTGTAATCACAAGTTGATCAAAGAAATATTGTTTCCTTTGATATTTGACAGTTGAGTATATCATGTAAGGTAGTGACCTATGCATGTTGGCAATTTAGCATACTCCTTTAAAGTCAAATCAATTTATTTAATAGAAAACTTACTCAAAGAAGGCATTACAATTACAATAAAAGTATCAAAAAGATGCAGCTAAGATGTTCGTTTTACTTGATTAAGATAATATACCATAACTAAATAGTTGACGGAATTTAATGACCTAATCTACGTACGTGGTTTGTAATATCAGTTTTTCGTCCAATGTAATTGCATAAAAAAAGCTAATTGTTTGTGAATACTTTTTCTAATTTGGTGTATCAAAACCCTAAGATGGTATGAAACCTTAGAGACTTGGGTGTGGTAACGAGGAAAGCAAGGTTAAGGTTTAACATTTGCATGTTAATCATATCGCGTATGGTGTTAACGTTTTTTTTTTTTTTTGCCCTCTAAATGAGGGGTTGTTTTTGTAAATTGTTTGTGAGTTAAGGTTTAACTTGAGAATGTTATGATAATGAGTGTTTTTTATTGATTTAAGGTGAAATGTTAAAGCTGATGTGGCGCTGACGTGACATGGTGTTAAGGTTTAACCTAGGTCACCATAAGGAGTGCTCTTAGAAGCCTTCTTTTTTGAAAACTTGTAGAAATATTCTAAAAAAACTCATCTTGAAAAATGTATACAGTTGTCCTAATTTGAGTAGTATCGGTGTATGATACCTCATTTGATCAATCATCTCTCAATTCACTTGTAAATTATATTATAAAGTTCTCTCTAGCAATATAAAGTAATTCCTGATTTATTTTATTTTTTTTTTTTTTCTTTTCGCCTAGTTCGTTGAGTGTTCAAAAAAAGCTAACTTAGTCGAGACTAAATGCCGTACTGAAGATCCATGTCAAGATAAGTCCGTGAAAATAACGCAACTATAGTTATTTCCTGTTAGAAATTACCTTCTCCGTGCACATATACAATTCTTCTAAAGTCAATCAATATATTTTTAAAAGAAAACTTACTCAAAGAAGGGATTAAGATTACACCAAGATTATTAAAAAAATGCAGCTAGGATTTTCGTTTTACTTATTAAGATAAGATAATCCACCTTAATTAAATACTTGACTGAATCTAATGGAGTACGTGGTTGGTAATTTCAGTTTCTCGTCCAATGTAATTGTATAAAAAAGAACTAGTTAGCCTATATCAAGGGGAAAGACTTACCGTATAATAATCATATGTGTACATCATCCATTATCAAGTTCAATGAAACTATATAACGTAGAATAGGAGCTTTTGTCACCGGCCACCCTAGGTGTACATGCAAAACGTCAATGAAAAATAGTACTCCGTACTAGTTTTTTCTTACCACCCTAGTGTATGTATATTAGTCAGATTTCTGGAGTATTCGTTTAGTGATCACTACAAGAAAAACTGGATTTAGTGACAAAAGGAATATGGTCACAATCAGTATAAAATTCGTCACTAACACTGTTTAGTGACCGAATCCTGGGTGGTCACTTTTCGTCACTATAGCTCCGTCACTATTTTTATTAGAGACCAAAAATAAAAATCCGTCTCTAACCAATGACCATAATATGGTGGTCACTATATTTGTGACGATATATTCGGTCACTAATTTTGGTCACTAAGAGGTGAAGGTGGTCACTGGTCAGTGAATTGAAAGATAGTGACCGATAATGATGGTCATGAAAGTGGTCACTGATTTATTAAAGATAACGGACCCATTAACTCACTGTTAACACCCATCAATGACCTTGTGTGTGGTCACTTCGTATATAATTTAGAGACCAACTGGTCGTCACTCTTGGCAAAAATAGATTGTGCTGATGCTGGTGCTGTTGCTTAAAAAGATTATAAAAAGAGATTATTTTTATATACTACATGAAGTAACATTTTATTTTCAAAGATTATGAAAGATTATTTTTTTTATAATCTCTTATAAGTTATGTCTGCCAAACAAAGATTATTTTTTAAGTAGCTTATTTTTTGAAAAAATAAGCATAATCTCTCTATAATCTTGTGTGCCAAACATAGCCAAAAGCAAAAAGATGGTCACTTATTCAAACATATTTACAAAACGATTTAGCAATTTCACAAAATATATACTTGCATCAAAATTGAAACCTAAGGATTTTAACATAAAAAGATATCAAATATCACTTATGATTGCATAACATAAAGATTCTTTTAACATATAATTTTTTGTATCTCGCTAATCAAAGGAAACAAAGATAACCACAAAAGAGAAAAATGTAACGATCAAGTGTTTAACATCGTGTCTTGAATCATATCCACCCTCAATAATGACAATTGAAAAATACTCGGTACCAAACGACCCTTGTATCCAACTTAGAACAGTCCTTGCATCCAACTCGCCCTTGCATCCAACCGAACTTTTAGTCACCCTACAAATGCGATAAACTTTGAGTCAAAGAAAATAATAATGATCTGAACTAGTTGCATAGTTGCAGAAAAACAAGCAAACATTTGCATCACCCACGGTCCAAAGCCCCAACTCTGTACAGGGAACAACAAGACCGGAGGCAATGAACTCTTCATTGTTATCAGATGCCTCAAATTCAGCTTCTAAGCCATATGATTTCGCACTCATTGACATGGACATTCAAGTGCCTGCTAATAAAGAAACTGGGAAGAAAAACAAAAATAACGAGATTCTGCCTAAACGCTATTAGTGGATTAGTCCTATTACCACTACTTTGTGCCCGATGGCGATACTTCAAAATGTTTAAAGAAAAACAGCAAGTCTTGAGTACAATATATCACAGTAACCATGAAGAGCTTAAAACCAAATTACCTACTCTAGCAACATGAGAGTCCAGTAGATACCAATGATCTCAATATTAACATGATTAAAATGTGAACAGCCATAGACTTATCGTGCCTATAGTAACATGACTATCAGCTAAATATCAAGTTGGGATGACGAAGTATTTCGAGAAGAGTCTTATTCATGTGCTTATCTAAGATGAAATGGTAAGATAAACTTTGAGCAGAATAATTTTGGTTGTTTCTTATCTAGTGACTGGTGGGATTACCGTTATCCTTAGCCGCAATACAATACTTTGTCCATATCTATAGAATGTTCATATTTTGTTGCCTCTAAAAGTCCACTATCTCTTCTGTACACCTCTATGTCCTCATCAACCTTGCGTAAATTTAGAAAAGCAATGTGGAATCATTTTCTATACATAGAAATAAGAATTTATAGCTGAGGAACACAGCAGAAATAAGAGTTGATGCACCATTCTTTTTGTTTGAAGTAACTTTTGCACAATGATATGCTATAAGCCTATAACCAAGTTGTCAGATTTAGAGTTGTAAGGTGTCTTTTGACTCCAAAACTAAAATCAGACCAACTTTTTGGGACTGACTAAAAATCTTAGAACTGCCATAATCATCAATGCAAAACCCAAAAAGGCTTTTCCAAATTCTCAATCAGTAATATCATAATACATAACTCAAAATATACTGCTATGATAATAATAATTTTAGTGATTTCTCCATCAGGCATGTCTAAGGTTGCTAATTTATTTATATATGAACGTGTTTTCCCTCCGCTCCCGTGCCTTGTTCTAACGTACATGACTACATGTATCATACACAGATAAACAAACATATTAATCACTTTCATAAAAATCAAAAAATGATCCATTTCTGTCTAATACGGCTAAACCAACAAAAATATCCAAAGATGATATGAGATTAAATCATATACAGCTAAACCAACAAAAAAAAGGGTATGCACTACTTGGACAGCTTTTATAGCTCTACAACTGACAAACTCAATTCACATATGTAGTTCTAAAACTGGTGCAAAGTTACCTCCGTGCAAAGGGACGTCTCAAGAGTATTTTAGGAGCATACTTCTTTTGTTTCTTTAGCCTGTACTTTTCCTGTAGACGGTAAAGTTCAGCACTACGTATGCAGCAGCAATAGTTGTTCAAATTTCAAATAACGTACTCACTTGTGAAAAGGCTGTTTTCTTCTCAAAGGTTGCACTGTTGGCAATAAGAGCTTCGACTATATCATTCCCACTTGCACCCTGTCTGGATTAAAAATATATACAGTATAAGTCAAGATCATTAATAAAAAAAACATAAAAAAAATAGCAAAAGAAAATGTCCTGGGCAGATTTTCAAGATATGTTGTTATAGCGATAAACCAGGAAGCAACAGACAATATACCTATAAATCTAAAATTCGCTACAAAATGGCTACTAAAGAGTATTCCTATCAGCAGGTCAGACACGAGTATAGATAAGATATAAGAACAGTAATTACGTACACTGATAAATGTTTGCATTATCCACTATAAGTACCACAAACCGAAGTGTAATAGATAATGATTACTAGAGAGCCTATCATGCCATTCGCATAATTAGAAATTCTATTGGTTAAAAAAAAAAAAAAATAAATAAAAAAAATTATGCAATAAGGTACCACCTACAAGAAACAAACTACCTATAGTGAAAATTCGCTACAAACTACCTCTTATATTGTCCTTTGAGTCACCTTCCTTCTTGTCTTAGGTGTTATTAGCTGATATAAAAAAAGATTAGATTACTGTTCAAGTCATGATATCATATATAGAAGCAATAAAAAACTCCACTTAAGTACATATGTATGTGTGGGAACACTCATGCACAAAGTACGTAGAGCTTCAAAGCCGTCTGACCACTCATGCACAAACTCCACTTAACCTTTCTCTGTTAATATTCTCCAGAATAGTCTCTATTGAGCCATGCTGACGGATGAGCTTCAAAGCCGTCTGACCACCAATGCCTAATAATCAAAAGAACAAAAATTAGCGCACAAACAAAATACTTGATGTGAAAGTCGCGTTTTACCTTTAATGCTGTCACAATAATCACACCCACATAGAATGCACAGATCGATAAATTGATCCATCGTGAGATTAAGTTCCCTCCAAAACCTGACATAAAACAAGCACCTGTGTTAAAAATGCTCACAGACAAACCATGATTTCCGTATAATTTGCTATATTCAGCACCTTTGAAACATCAAATTCCTGATATAAGCCAATTTGGATTCTACTGATGGATTCCACTGAAAGCCAGTTCTCCTTCCTCCCAACTGTGGATTCTACTGAAGGCCAAAAGTTAGTTATAACTTTTGGCGGGAAAATCTGTTACTTCTTCTTTTTCTTTGTATAAATACTCATTTTCATTTCACTTGTAATTCATTCATGAAAAGATTTGTAATAATTCTCTCTCTCAATTCCATTACAATCCTAGTGAATCATTTGATTTCAAATACGGTTTCATTTCTTCTTATGTGATTCCCTGTTTGTTTTCATCAACAACTACATTTCATAACTGATTTCTGGTTGTTTACTATCTGGTACATATCAAGTGGTATCAGAGCCCTTTCTTGGCACCAAGATAATTTTCAAGATTGTTAAACCGACATTCTTGATTTCCGGTTATCTTCTCCGGCGTAATTCCGACAAGAACAAGATTTTCCGGCAAGAAATTAGTCACCACTAATTTCACCTATTCTATTACATCAGATTAGTGCCAAACATCTGTACGGTCACAAGGCTAGCCCATTAGTGGTTAAATTCTCTAGCCTTGAACAAGCTGATCAGAAGCATTTGGTTTGGGTAATCAAGAATAGGACCAGTAGTTGTTATTCCATTGTAGATGAGCAATAACATTACTGGTGAGATGGTGAATACAAGAACCACAGTTAATAATCAAGATTCTTCAATGGAATCACTCCAACAAACTGTTAGTGATTTGCAAAGAACTATGGCAGATTTGATGGCTGAAATGCAAAGAATGAGGAATGGTGAAGGTACCAGTTCTGGGAATTATGGTAACAATGGTAGAAATGGTGGTCAGATAACTACACAATATGGTAGGTTGTCTAAATTTGAGTTTCCAAGATTCAATGGGGATGATGTGAAGGGTTGGATCTTTCGGTGTAGGCAGTTCTTTTGTCTTGATAATGTAGATGATGAGTTGAAAGTGGGAATTGCTGCAATGCATGTGCATGACAAGGCATTGGTGTGGCATCAACAGTTCATTAAGCGATTTGGTGAGAACAGTTCTTGGGAGGTGTATGAGAAACAAGCCTTGCAAAGATTTGGTTCATGTTTTGAAGATCCAATGATGGATTTGAAGAACTTGAAACAAACTGGTAGTGTACAACAATATCAAGATTTGTTTGAAGAATTGGTGAATAAGGTGGAGTTGAGTGAAGAATATGCCATTAGTTTGTTCATTGGAGGGTTGAAGGATGAAATTGGGATGCCCATTAGAATGTTTAAGTTGTCAACATTGATGGATGCGTATAGCCAGGCCAAGAAACAAGAAGCCACTAATGCTGCATTAAAGCCAAGGTATAATTTCCAATCTCCTATGAGATCTGTTGCTACTGGTTATGTCAATAAGGATAGGGGTATTCTACCAAAACCAGTTAATAGACCTATGGATTTGCCTGCACCCACAAGAACACCATATGGTGAGAATAGACCTTTTAAGAGGTTGACTCAAAAAGAATTGGAAGATAAGAGGGCTAAGAATCTTTGTTTTTACTGTGATCAAAAGTATGTGCCTGGACACAAATGTAGTGGTCAATTGCATTCATTAGAAGTGGTGTTAGATGAGGAAATTGAGTCTATGGAAGAAGAATTGGCTAATGATGAAATGGGTCATTTGGGGAATTATGATCAGACTTTTGAAATTGATCATAATAATGAAATGGTGGCTCAAATCTCATTGAATGCACTCACTGGTGTGTACAATTATCAGACAATGAGGGTTAAGGGTATGGTAGGCAAACAAGGGGTGCATGTGCTTGTGGATTGTGGAAGTACACATAACTTCATTGATTTGCAGAATGTTAAAAGTTGGGTTGTAAGACTAAAACTATGTGTCCTTTGCAAGTGTCTGTGGCTAATGGTCAAGCTATGACCAGTACCTTGATGTGTTGTGGTTTGTCTCTGACCATGGGAGAAGACACTTACATGATTGATGCTATGGTATTACCTTTGGGAGGTTGTGAAGTAGTGTTGGGAATACAGTGGTTGTCTACTTTGGGAGAAATGGTGTGCAATTTTGAAAAATTAACCATGAGGTTTTATGTGGGCAATAAGAAAGTACTGCTAAGGGGTTCTCAACAGGCTACACTTCAGTGGATGCAACCTAGAAAACAGAATAGTGCTATGTTGAATTCTATGACTTTGTGTGTCTGTCCTGTATCATTTTGTAGTATGGTAGGGACAAGTATGATTGAGTCAAAGAAGATTGAGGAAATTTTGGGTGAATTTAAAGGTGTGTTTGAAATTCCTACTGGTTTACCACCAAAAAGATCACATGATCATCATATTCCTCTTATGCCAAACACTCCTCCAGTTAACATCAGACCTTATAGGCATCCTCCAAGCCAAAAGGATGCCATTGAACAGATGGTTCAAGAGTTATTGGATGCTGGTGTTATCAGATCTAGTCAGAGTTCTTTCTCCTCTCCTATAGTCATGGTTAAAAAGAAGGATGGCAGTTGGAGAATGTGTGTTGACTATAGACAATTGAATAAGAACACTGTCAAAGACAAATTTCCCATTCCTATGATAGAAGAATTGATAGATGAATTACATGGGTCAGTGGTGTTTTCAAGGCTTGATCTAAGGTCTGGGTATCACCAAATCAGAATGAAGGAGGAAGACATTCATAAGACTGCATTCAGAACTCATGATGGCCACTATGAGTTTTTAGTGATGCCTTTTGGACTCACAAATGCTCCTTCCACATTTCAATCACTCATGAATGAGATCTTTAAACCCTTCTTGAGGAAGTTCACATTGGTTTTCTTTGATGATATCTTGGTTTATAGCAAGTCAATTGAAGAACACATTGTACACCTTCAAATGATTTTGCAAACTATGCAGGCTCACACCTTGTTTGCAAAAAGAAGCAAGTGTACTTTTGCAGTATCTCAGGTGGAGTATTTGGGTCATATCATTACTGATAAAGGGGTTGCAACAGATCCTTCTAAGATTGAGGCTATGAAAGATTGGCCTACACCCAAGAATGTGAAGCAACTGAGAGGATTTTTGGGCCTCACAGGCTATTATAGGAGGTTCATTAAGGGGTATGGAATAATCAGCAAGCCATTAACTGCCTTATTGAAGAAGAACTCTTTTGAATGGTCTGACATAGCTCAAGAAGCTTTTGACCAGTTGAAGTTAGCCATGATACAAGCACCAGTGTTGGGGTTGCCAAATTTTGAGAAAGAATTCACTGTGGAAACTAATGCATGTGGAACTGGTATTGGTGTTGTATTGTTGCAAGATGGTCATCCATTGGCATACCTGAGTAAGGCTTTATCTCTCAGACATCAAGCTTTGTCCACTTATGAAAAAGAATTTTTAGCTGTTATTATGGCATTGGAGAAGTGGAAAGGTTACTTAATGGGTAGACATTTTAAGATAAAGACTGACCACTTCAGCCTCAAATACTTGTTGGATCAAAGGCTTACTACTCCTTTCCAAGTTAAATGGTTGCCTAAATTGCTTGGGTATGATTATGAAATTGTCTATAAGAAGGGTAGTGAAAATGTGGTAGCTGATGCTTTGTCTAGGAAAGAAATGCAGGGTCAATTATTGGCAATGATAGCTACTAATGTGACTACTGAACTTCTCAAAGAAATTGAAGAAAGTTGGGTGACTGATGAGAAGTTGGCCAAATTAATAAAGCAGTTTGAAGATCCTAATTTTCAGTCATCAAAGTACACTTGGACTAATGGCCAGTTAAGAAGGAAAGGTAGATTGGTGGTAGGAAGTAATGATGTACTGAGAAAGAAAATCTTCTCACAAGTTCACAATGATTCAGTGGGTGGGCATTCTGGTGTTCAAGTGACTGTGCAGAAGATGAGTTCTATTTGTTATTGGAAGGGAATGAGAAAAGTGGTTAAGCAATGGATCAGGGAATGTGATGTGTGTCAGAGGCAAAAGCCTGATCTCAGTGCCTATCCAGGACTTTTACAGCCTTTGCCCATACCAGTTAGAGTATGGAGTGATATATCAATGGACTTTGTGGAAGGACCGCCAAAGTCTCATGGGAAGACTGTTATATTGGTGGTGGTGGATAGGCTCAGTAAGTATGCTCATTTTGTTTCCCTTCAGCACCCTTTCACAGCTGCACAAGTAGCACAAGTGTTCTTAGATAACATCTACAAGTTACATGGTTTGCCAAATACCATTGTAAGTGACAGAGATAAAGTGTTCCTCAGTGCTTTTTGGGAATCATTGTTCAAGGCTTTGAAAGTTAAACTACAAATGTCAACAGCTTACCACCCACAATCAGATGGACAAACTGAAGTGGTGAATAGGTGTCTGGAGTGTTACCTCAGATGTATGTCTGGTGAAAAACCAAAAGAGTGGACACAGTGGCTTTCAATGGCTGAGTTTTGGTATAACACAAATTTCCACACTGCAATCCAAACTACTCCATTTGAAGTGTTATATGGTCAAACACCACCCATCCACATGCCTTATTTGCCTGGTGAAAGTACAGTTGAGACTGTGGATAGAACAATGCAAGCAAGAGAACAGGTGATTAACATTCTTAAATTTCATCTGAAGAGAGCACAAGACAGGATGAAAAGTTTGGCAGATAAACACAGAACTGATAGGAATTTTGAAGAAGGTGTTTGGGTCTATTTGAAACTGCAGCCATACAGGCAAGTGACAGCTAGACAAAGTCCCTATAACAAACTCTCAGCTAAGTACTATGGTCCTTTCAAGATTATAGAGAAAATTGGCAATGTGGCTTATAAATTGCAGCTTCCAAGTGGTACTCAAATTCATCCAGTATTCCATGTGTCCCAACTTAAGCTTTGCAAAGGGATGGTTGATAAGCCTGGAACTCTTCCTATGTGTGATAATGAAGGACTCCTATCAGTGTTTCCAGTGAAAATCCTGGACAGGAGATTGGGGAAGGTTGGTAATAGAGCTGCTGTTTATGTGTTGGTACAGTGGTCAAATGGCAGTGAGGAAGATGCAACTTGGGAACTTTATACTGAAGTATTGAAGAAGTATCCTGGGTTTGATCAAGAGGAAACAATCGAAGGTGCTATTTGACTGTGGAAAGTCAAATGTTAAGGGGAAGGAATTTGATATAAGCCAATTTGGATTCTACTGATGGATTCCACTGAAAGCCAGTTCTCCTTCCTCCCAACTGTGGATTCTACTGAAGGCCAAAAGTTAGTTATAACTTTTGGCGGGAAAATCTGTTACTTCTTCTTTTTCTTTGTATAAATACTCATTTTCATTTCACTTGTAATTCATTCATGAAAAGATTTGTAATAATTCTCTCTCTCAATTCCATTACAATCCTAGTGAATCATTTGATTTCAAATACGGTTTCATTTCTTCTTATGTGATTCCCTGTTTGTTTTCATCAACAACTACATTTCATAACTGATTTCTAGTTGTTTACTATCTGGTACATATCAATTCCATCACATGAATCTTCCTTGAGCTAGGATCCATTAAATGGCGTAGAAATTTTGGTGCTCCAAAAGTAAGGGAATCCATATCTTCAGAAGCAACAGCATAGACCTGATACAAGATGTGTGTTACACGAAAAACAATAAACTATGTAAATATTAAGACACAAACACGGAGTAAAGCAAAGATGCATGCCTTATCAACTTTGCAAAGGGCAGCACACTGTGCCTCTGCTTCAGATGGAGCCTACAAAAATTGACAGACAAGTAGAGATAAGTCACTCACACTTCATATGATTTGAGAATAATGTAAGAGCAGCAACACTTGTAATTGAAAATGTTACCTCAATGACAGGCACTCCCATAAGCCTTAGAAGCTTTTTACAATCCTCATTATGTTGTTTTGTTACCTATAACAGAGAAAGCACAAGTCATCAGAACACATAAATCTTGATTAATGAATTTTTCTTCCCTTTTTGTTTAGTTAAAAGTTTAAAACAAATGTGAACGAATTATCATAAAAAAAACGACCAGAACCAACCTTCACTGTACGTTTACTAAATTTCTCAATATCCTCCTTATTGCCAGACTACAATAACAGCAAAAGCAATATTGAAGTTAGCAAAGAAAGTGAAAGCTATATCAAACACATTGCTCAAACAAACGCTAACTCACCTGTATCGCCTCATCTAAGCCAGCTGTCGCATCTTCTCTTCTTGAGTAACTGTATCATAATTTATATCCATGTAAACCTTACAACACTATTTAACATTGTTTATTAAAATCAACTGAGACTGCAAGAGTTTAATTACCGTTTGGCAAGCTCTTGTTTCTTCAAATCAGGAGGTACCCCATCAAAAACATAACTACAAAAACGTTAAACAGAAACAGTTACATACTCTACAAAGTTAATTTTTTATACTAAAAAGATGAAACAGAGAGAAAAAAATTAAAAAATAGTGAGATTACACTGGCTTCAATCCAGACTCCAGAAGCCTAATCGTCCGATTGAACATTCCTTGCAAATGACTGCCATTTGTACAACCAGTGTTAAGCTTAAATCCAAATATATTATCCACAAGCGTAAAGAGATCATATTCCTAACATAAAGTTTATATGTTAGAGGGTGTTTGGGATTTCTAGAACTTGTGTTAGGATATGTCTATTTTATAGAAATGTCGTAACTCTAAATACAATAGAATAAGCAGCTATCTGCTTATTTTACCTCACCATAAACAGATAAGCACAATCAGGTGACTTCTGCTAAATATATAGGCAATCCCAAATACGCCCTTATATATATAAATCATTCCAGAAATTACTAATCTATCACTCAAAACCATTATGTATAAAGTTAAAATTAAAAAATAAAAATAAAAATTAGAGTAACAGCAACCTCGTAACTTCACCAGCTTCATTAGTCAACATTTCAGTCCCAGTTCTTCCAACAACAATCTACACACAAAACATATTCATATTTCAAAGTTCAAACATAAAAACAACACTCATAATCACATATGTTTTGTTTAAGCTTATTTGTGGGCTTATGAGCCTTATATGATTTCGGCTTATTTTTCAAAATCTCAACTTTTCCGGATTATTTTGAGACTTATAAAACCTTACTATATCATAATAACCTTATAATATAATAACCCATAAGTCTCAAAATAGGCCAGAAAATTTGAGCCTATGTAACATAAGCCGAAATCACATAAGCTCATAAGCCCACATATAAGCGTAAACAAACACCCCCTTTAAAAAGCACTTATTTGTAAGCAGAAAAAGGGGCAAAGCAGTAAAAATAAGTAACAGAAAAACAGTTTAATATCCAAACATTTTCTGCTTATTTCACATAACTTGTTCAACATAAAAGTAGAAGCTCACATTTAACTTATAACATAAGCAAATCCGAACACTATTTCAAAAAGTACTTATTCTTAAGCAGAACACTAATTTCTGTCAATTTATTATTTTTGGAGTATCTTTTACAAAATAAACAGAAAGTGCTTATTTTTAAGCAGAAAAATAAGCAACCCCAAAAAGCTGAAAAGGGGCAAAATAGTAAATTTAATACCACAAAATACCAATTTCTATCAATTTATCATTTTTTGGAGTATCTTTTACAAAATAATCAGAAAGTACTTATTTTTTAAGCAGAAAAATAAGCAACCAGTAAATTTAATACCACAAAATACTAATTTCTATCAATTTATCATTTTTGAAGTATCATTTACAGAATAAGCAGAAAGTGCTTATTTATAAGCAGAAAAAAAAGTATCATACCAGAAACTGATAAATACTCATAGAAGCATCAATAGCAATCTTTCTCCCAAAATAGCTTTCAAATTTCTGTTCTTTCATTGCCTTTAGTGCATTATCCGCCAAAAGCTTCGTTAAACCCTAATTTTTTTATATAAAAAAATAAACCCTTCAAAATTAGTGAAATTAAAAGTATAAAAAGTAATAAAGATTGAAACTTTTATATATATAAAAAAAAAAGTGTACCTTGATTCCCATTTTTTGTGAATTGAAGATGGTGTGTGAATTAGGGTTTTGTTTTCTTGATGATTTTCCCGCCTCTTTGGAGTGGTGATTTATCCCAAATTAAGTTTTAGTTTGTCCCCTTCAAGCTATGGAGTTTATCCATTTAAGCTTTTATGTTTCTTTTGAGGTGAAAAAAAAAATATTGTTGCACAAAAAGTGTAGATCGGCGGGAACACATTGATCCCGGGTGCTTTTTGGCACCAGCCATTATCCACCCCACAAAGAATAGCTCCGGCAACTCTCTTGGCCTAGTAGGGCACCAACTGGAATGAGCACGAGCCAAGACTCGGACCCCTAAGCTCTTATTCAACAAAGTCTCTCCAGTGTGCCCATAAGTTTTGAGAAGGTGGGTACCTATATGAAGCAAATGCCAAGGATGGGACTTGAACATGGGTTTGTAATTGGTTTAGGTGGGATTAATCGATGATTAATCAGATTAGCATTTATGGCAAGTTTTGGGTATTTCCAATGAGCTTTGGGTATTTCTAACAAGATTTTCCTTAAAAAAAAATAACTTGTGATAGATATAAAAAATGAGTATAAGTTATTAAAACAAGTTTATGGCAAGTTTTGGGTATTTCCGGCAATATTTGCTGGTTTTTAGCATGTTTGACCACTGTTGGCCGTCGTTGACCAATTTGTTTGACCGATTTACACAAATCAAAAAGATTGGTGGCTGATTAACACATAAGCGACGATTAATCGGTGTTATAGACCTTCTTTTGCATCAATGGCTCTTTGTGTTCTAGAGTTTTTTGTTTTAGCTTATTATTACATGATAAACTTATATAAGCCGAAAAGTTTTGAAAAAGCCATAACATAAGCTTATAAAACATAAGTTGGAAAACACTTAAGCTAGCTATATAAGCTTAAAGAAACACCCACGAAAAAAAATGAAAGGTTCTTTATTAAATTATCTACACCCTGTTTTTTGAAAGAAAAGTAAAAGGAAACTAATTATATTTTGCGTAAATGCTAATATACTACTTTTAAAAGATTTATCAACAACAACTAAAGAGCATTTAACAAGTTATATTCCTATTTTTCTAACATAAAAACGCGAGTTGTAAAGACATATAGTTTTTGCACAAAATGAGTAAGATGTCATAAGATGTAAGGTGCAGTTTGACGTGTATAACTGTTATAGCCTATAATTTATAGGCGCCACCACGTCGTCTTTTACTTTTATAACATTCTTTTGACACAATATAAAAAACAAGCCTCTCTAATAACATTAATATAACATACCATCAAAAAAACCACACTCACTCACAAAAAAGAAATCCCGAAAACGATAGCCATTAGGATGGCTATGACCCTATAACACGAGACCCCCTTACAGCTATAACAAGTACATCGACACTATAAAGGCACAAATGACCCTATAACATGTTATAGTTGCACTACACCGTACACTCTAATAGTATAAAAGAAAACAAAAAAGAAAAATTGACCGCACATAATATTGTATTACTCCAGTTTGGTAAGAATTGGAATAAGTTTTTCTCTCCACAAAATATTTGAACATTCAAAAAACTTTGTTCAGTTGTTTTTGTGTTTTTTACTTTTTTTAAGTTGGTTTCTGAATTTTTGGCGGGTTAATCACGGGGTTTGAATCAACTACCACACAAATTCAAATCGGGTAAAATCCTCCTTTTTTAAAAGGTTGGTGTGGCATCTTCAGAGTTGTTTGCACCTAGCATAAATTGAACTTGAGACCTCACATTTAGTGAAATTAGTCACTGTAGGATCCCATATTTATCAACTTCAACACAAAAGATGGTGACTTGATGGTGGTGGTGTTGTGGTCGTGTGATAGAGAGAAAATGAAATGAAGAAAGGAGGTTTGTATTTCACACACTATAACACCTGCACACACAAAAGTGAGATTTATGTGTATCTTATATCTATCCCAACGCATCATGGGCTTAAGTTGAGCCTTAGTTCTCGTGGGCTTGACCCTTTAATACATAAACAATTAGACTAAACTAGTAGCCTATTAGTTTAGTACCTATAGCCAGATACTAGACTCTTACATACTCTATATTAACGTTACATAGTTCCTAAACGTAGAATGACCATCACTTCTATTACTTCTATTACTAAAAATAATACTAACAATCTCCCCCTAAGGGATATCATTCCTTAGTTATCTTGGATGACTTGTTGTGAATTGGTCTTCTTTAATCTTGAACCTTGAACCTTGAACGTTGAAGTAAATTAGTATTGATTTTTGTCCTTTACATGCTATGTGATCTTGTGATATGATTTTGTCGTCTTTTCTTGCCTTTGATCGTATATCTTCATCTTGTCTTTGTCACTTTCTTTCCATACTCATACGTCTTTGTATAGCTTTGATCTTCATACTTAAGCTTTCCTCACTTGGCTTATGAACTTGTTCTTGACTTTCTTTAATTAGATATTGACTTTGATGAAACACTTTGTCTTATCTTGATTTCTTTGTCTTGAACGTTCTTGATTTGAGTTTTGTTGAGGATGATATATGCGTAAGTATAAGTACAAGGAAGTGAAGATATCGATATGTATGGTGGTGCATCTCGAGTGTTAACATCTTTTGTACCTGCATTTACTAAGGTAGATAATAATAATCATGTTAGTTCAATTGATTATTGTGAATCTATTCTTAGAAAGTTGATTCACTTCATCGTTTTACTGGTGAATGTCCCAATCCAATTCAACTTGGTCGGGCGAATCAGCCGTCATAATCCTGTTAGGGACAGTTCTCAATGCATTGGATAAATCCAAGTAAAGACCTATGTCTTCAGGAATCGATTCGTAATATGAATCTCCTTTGCAGGAATTCTAGTGCTTACAATTTTAAATGTCGAGAGTATTCGCAACATAGTGTGTAAATACTATTCGAATCCTTACAAGGCTTATTCCAGAATTAAATGCCATAGGAGTGCTTATAATAATTCTGGAGAGAGTCTTTGAAGTATATTGAGATATCACTTCACGACTGTAGACCATTTGATGCATAAGTTGCCACCGAAACACTAAGCTTAGTTCACGAAGAATTAACGAAGTGACCTGTTGTTATTGTTGTTTGATGTTGACACTGTTAGGAATTTACATTTGATCATTGTAGATCACAAATGTGAATCCCCTCATGAATGTTGGCAAGATTACTAAGATATTGTTGATGAATAACAAATGTATGATTGACATGTGTCTTAAGAGATTTTATTTGTGAATCTCATTTGGCTCTAGACTCAATTCATGCGTTTTGGTTTAGTGAACGGAGGCTGGAGCAGAGTGCCACCTTTTCAATATTAACACATCTCGGAATGAGAGGCTGATAGATTACGTGTTTAATCTCCGTGAAAGAATCTTTTGAGAGAGACTTGAGTGGCTGGGAATGGGTGTGCATTGCATCACTGGGTCCATGATATATGTCTTCAATATCTTAATCATCTTTGTGATTATAGATAGCATATGAATTGACCCGTTTTATATCCTAAGTTTATGGAGGTTTTATTTATTTTCACCCTTTCATTAACTTTTCTTTTTCATTCTTCAACCCCTTCATTCCCTTTTCTCAATTACTCTTTTTTTCATAACTAAGGACTTCTACACTAACTAGTAGATTGTCCCTGGGTAGTTTCTTCCGTCTCTGGCTGGATCATAGGATAAAACCTAAACTTAACTGCCTTATTTCTTTATGAACATAAGTGTTGGTTTTGTTGGTTTGGTGTAACATCTCAACCTTTAAACCATTTTAAAATCAGTCAACGTGTTTTGGATAAACTTGTTTTGATATCACATTGAAAGTTTTTTGTTTTGAAGAACTACTTCCCTTTACACATGTACTTATGAAGATTTTTGAAAACAAACGCTTCACGATTCATGTATAGCTCTTGTAACCATTTGTTAATGTTTTTGAACATGGAGGAATTAGTAAACACCTTTGAAATTGGTGAATTATCCTAATAAGACTAGACTTTGCGGCACACGTTTACGTCGCTAGTTAAAGAGATCCATCATCAGCTTTTAGGTGATCGCTAACTATAATATCTAACTTGAAATTATTACCGTCTTGGTGCAATTCTATTCGGAATAATCATTTTTGAGTCGAGTAAAAACGAGTTTTGGTTTTAAAATCTTTTCATTTACTTATACTCTAACTATTTTGAAAAATATTTCATATTTAAATGTGAGTCCTAAGTTGAAATACTTATAAGTCATTTGAGTTTTGAAAAAATTGAGAGATTTTGAGAATCTAAAAAAATTGATTAAATTTTTCAAAAATGAGAAGATTTATCTTCTTTTTGCTTTAGCAAAAATGCCCTGATACGTACAAGTTCACTTTATTGAAATTCGAGTTACAGTCTGTCATTTAACTGTAAGTCATGATTTAAGCTCGGGTTGTAAGCTGATGTACTTATAAGCTATAAAGTTTAAGCACGGGTTGTGCACTGAGTGTACACAAGCCATAAAGATTTTTTTTAGAGAAACGACATGTTTTGAAAACATTTTAATGAACTCTTGCTCAAGCATATATATATTTCCGTATTATTTTTGAATGACATTTCTAGAAACATAAATACTATCGATTATACAAGAGACATGTCGTAAGAATGTAGAATCCATGGATCAGGACTCAACTAGGATATGAGTAACATTGATTGATTGGATGCACAGCGGAATAGAATAACACAATCAACATTACTAATAAGGTTTTCTTTATTAATAAAGAAACTACTACAACTATTATACACACGCTATAATCGTGTGTCTAGACTCTCATTGAAGAGTTTTACTATGAATTGAAATCAAAGGGATACCTGTAACCTAGACACCTACCCTCTTTGTATACAAGAGGGAGGTTACAAAACCCTAATCTTAGCTTACTAGAAGAGCTAAGCTAACTATTACATATTAGGCCCTCATTGTTTCTTCTTTCTTCATTCTTGCTCGTGGTTTTGTAATCATCAACTCTGCAATTCCCAACAATCTTCCCCTAAATTGGAATTTGACTAGGTTAAGTTCCAGTTTCTTGGTATTACAAAACAACCTGTATGAAGAAACAATGCTAAAACATGTCATCACAAATAATAATCGGCACACTATGAATCTTCTTCCCCTTTTTATAATATGGGTCTTTGCGCAACTCATAGACATTTCCCCTCAAGTGATGCATGTAGATGGTAAGTATATAAACAATATGCTTCCCCTTAAAATTATACTAACCATCTGCTTGAATCATGAACTCAGTAGCATAGATCATTTCTTCCTTCAAGCTAAAAAGACATAATAAAATGTCTTTGGATAATTCTTGTAGTCAATATATGCATGGCGATCACATGCAATGGCCGATAGTCTCAGTGAGCTCAGACGGATCAACCAGAAACCACTCAATGCTTATGATTATTCTTTTTCCTCAATAATCATATCATGAACTGTATGGTATCAAATGCCCCCCAAAATATTTGTAAAGAGCGTGTAACTGTTCCAATCAAGAATTATATCATGCATTGAATCTTCAAAACAAACCAAACACATCATCATTGTTCAAAAATACAAAGGCGTCTTCGGACCTAAAATACTATATCAGCAGAAACCAACCCGCAACAACCAATCAGCAGAAAATATGCTATCAGCAGAAATACTTTTTTTTAAACAAAAGAAATAAAGTGCAACAGCAGAAAATCAAATCAGCAGCATAATCCAATAGTACCAATAGGAATAGAGAACCAGTAGAAACACCAAAACATGCGTCTTATATCTTGTACTATTCTCGTGACTCCAAACTCAGATGAGATACTAGCAAATGTGAGCATTAAGCACCTTTAATCTATAGATCTCGCCTCTTCGCTAACACTAAGCACTACAACGTAACTCCTTAAAGTGATAACAAATGCGAGCATTAAGCACTTTCAGTTTTAGATCTCACCCATTCGCTAGATTCATCAAGTCTTTGTCACACTATTAACGTACAAACAAGTTACCCCAAAAGTGTCTCCTGCTCACTTTGAGATATGATAAGACACGCACCTGATCAACCAGTAGGAACTCCAGAACAACCAGTAGGAACTGACCGTACAGAAACCGATCAACATGAACCAGGATCGAGGACAAAGAAACTAATAACACCGCCAGAAAGCATCGCCAGAACCCGAATAATCTAGTACATCATAATATGCAGCCAGTAGAAACATCAAATCAAGCCAAAAATATGTTAATTACTAGGGTTCATCGTTGAATAAAAATTCAACTCACCAAGACTAGTAAAACATTAGAAGACTAGCACAAACTGTCAAGACCAGAATTAACATGAACAACAACCGATCATGAACAACAACCGATCATGAACAAAATAAATATTATCCAACCAGAATTAAGTTCCCACGCTGCCATTTAACCATGAATCGACCAGACGTATCGGGCATAGAACACGAACGTATCACCACAGACACGACAGTTAAAAAAAATGTCAGCCCCACCAGTAGCAAATAGTGTACTATCAAATAAATCAAATGCTAAATCCAAATAAGAAACCAATGTGGGCCTTCATCAATACACACGTGGATCCAATCAAGAGTGAACCCAAGCATGAATTGTTGGATCGATATACTTTAATCAAACTATCTTAACTAGCTTGTTAAGGTTTAATAACCTCGGATAAATCCTAAGTTATTAACAAAGAAACACTGAGTAATCTTTATTAAGTACGCGGAATTTACTTAACAAAGCTAAGAAGAATAACCTTTTATTATAAACTCTAAATCTGCTTATTATGCAGATACTCTAATACAACTCTAAGATAATCGAACTTTTCTCTAAAACTCTAATTCTGAAATCGTAAACTCTAAAACTCATAGACTCATAAGCAATCGTACATCTAATGCCAATCTAGGAGTCCTTTTATAGGCTCAAGGATATCCTAGTCGGTTTACAATTGATAACCTTGTACGACAAGTAATCTAAACATAGAATACAATTCTTTCCATAAACAAATATAATAGTTCTTTTGTTCTTGCAGTACTTTGACTTCATATTGCAGTACTTTGACTTTGTCTTTAACAGTACTTTAATTCTTTGACTTCTTCCAAGACTTTTACAGACTTTGATATCTTCAAGACTTTGATATCTTCAAAGACTTTCATATCCCAACAATCCTCCCTAACTTGAATTCTACTTGCTTGACTTCAAGTTCCTTTGTGAATATATCTTTAACAGCTTCATCTTTTAAAACGGATTGTTTCTTAGTCTTCAAGCTTTTATCTCTATAACATCTGTTCTTGTCAAAGTATCTCTTAGAATTGTTCTTTTACTGAAAGATCCAAAGCAAGCTCCATCTTTTCAAAGAACACAAAGAACATATGACAATTTGTACATTTAATTCAGTTTAAGTTGCATACTATTCTCATCACTTTCAAGTGAATCATTGAAAAATTAATGGATTTAGATCTCTTTACCAAAGCCATTATCTCTGGAGTAGCCAAATGTTTTGGTGTGTAAGACCATGGTACATTGATAACAATATGATTTTTAGCAAACCACCAGCTATCAACAGATTTGTTTTGTCTTTACCAAAAGTCGTACTTTCCTGACTAGTTAGTTCTTCTATCTAATGGTGAACTAATTACCAATAATGGTTTTTCCAGTGCCTTTACCACAAGCCATTTTCTTGTGGGCTAGCCAACTCTTCACATTACCGATATGGTGAGTTGAATACCATCCAACTTATTAGCAAGTTGTCAACTAAAACGGATTTGATATATCTTTACCCGAGCCGTTTGCTCATGGATTAGTCAATCCTTTTGTAACCATGGTGGATTGATAACCTATTGATGTTATCATCACAAAAACCATTTATTCAACCTTTATTTCAAAATATTTATTAATTAGCAAAAGGTTTCTTCTAAAATTTATTTAACTGGTTTAGTTCAAAGAACAAGACTTTGATGAAAGTATCTGTCGATCAGCAGATACTTTGAATAAAAGTATCGATATATCAAAAGTATTTATTCAAATAAAATTCATACCGCTTATTGATCATTCTCAGCAATGGTAGTCCAGTTTATAAACAAGTTGATAACCATGCAAGCAGCTTCATTATCCTCTTCTACTTCCAATCCATGCTCTAGCATTCTTCTCATGAGCTCAACTGTTAGAGGGTATCTTCTTTTCTCAAACATGTGTATCATTGTTCCATTTTCCAGTTCCAAAACATGAACTCCAGATTCTTCAAAGAATCTCCAAAGAAACTATTTCCCAGGCTTTCTTGATTCTTCCGGATATCATTAGTGCTCTTCTTCGCTTCCCATATAGTCATGAGATCACCATGTAAACCAAACCAATCCCTTCCAATGGATTATTTTCAAAGTAAGCCTTCACAACATGATATAAGTAGAATAGGTCTACTCTATCTATAATATGCAGTAAATCCCATAGCCTTTTAAAAACTTTGAAGCTTTCATCTTCTTTATGAAAAATCATGTAATCTCCATTCTTGGATTTCACAACTTTAAAAACACCGATCTTTGATCTGTTCATCTTCATGTCATCATCTTCCTTTGTATAATCAAAATCTACCATTCTGAGATAATTCTTCAATTCATCTCTAGTCTCAGATCTTAATTCAACCTTTTCTTTCTTTGAAAACTGAACATCTGTAACTTCAGCTTTTTCTTTTTCTCTTTAAGCTCTTCTTCCTTCATTCACCCAATGAGCTTCTCTCTAAAGTATTTAATATCAGCAACACTCTTCTTATAAGTCTGCTTTCAAAGCATCATAAAGTCTTTTCATATCAACATAATTTAACTTCTGCAAACCCTTATATCCTCGACCTTTTAAATAAGCCATCATAGCATTTTTGTCCTTAGCTAAATTAGGTCTTCTTGGCATATATCTAACAGTGTAGGGATTGTAGAAGGTTCGAAGCTTCAAAGATCTAATTTATCTTGCACCTTTTGAGTCGCTTCTCTATTCAGAGCTTCTTGAGCTTCCTCGTTTTTTCTATCTTGAGCATCTAACTCTTCTTGAACTTTTCTAGCTGCAGCTTCATTCCTAGCAACTTCAATTGCTCTAAGTTCTGCCAAAGTGAGTTTCTTTTTCTTTGTTTCAACCAGAATACCTTTCCCTTTATCTTTTGGATCAATTGCATGTTGAGAAGTTCTTGGTTGTTCTTCTTCTTGTACATCTCTAATAGTAACTCCTCCTCTTGGTTGTGACAAATATAATATTGTAGCAATTAATTCATCATCACTTGCAGAATAAATAGGTTTGAATGTAGCTTCCTCCTCTTCTTCTATAACAATTGTAGAAGGACCAGTATCTTCTTCAAAATTCAATACCCTTGGTGTTATTACTTCTTGCCTAGATGTATCATGAAAAACATTACTTTGATGTTCAAGACCTTGATCATCAATACCTTGAACTTGCACTTCTTCCTCTGAATCAAATAATCTTTTCGCAGACTTACGATTCTTTCTTCTTCGCAACATCTTCTTTCAAATTTTCCTTTTCTAAATTCCTCCCAAGTTGACAGAAGATGATTTAGGAACCTTCTTTCGTTTTAATTCCTTTCGAAGTTGTTTACGACGTTTGTTTTCCTCTTTAACCCATAAGTTGAAACCTTGAATATATGGTTTAATAAAATTCCTCAACCAAATATACTTACGCTTCAATTTCCTAAGCGCTTTAGCTTGAAACTCAACAGACTTGTTCAACCTAACGAGCTCCCTTGTCAAAGCATAATTATCCAAAGTCAAACCTTCACGAGGTATAGCATGATCATCACCTTGAAGATGTGAAGTTTCCTCTAAACAGAACGAACGTTGTGGAGATGTAGTAGGTGTTATTTCAATCTCTGCTTGAACCTCGTGACTTGGAGAAACAAGACTGTAAAGATGCAAGTACCTTCAATAGAAGCAAGTACTTTCAGATGCAGTACCTTGTGAGGCAGCACTTTATGAAGCGATCTTGAGAAGGAACTTTGAGAGGCAGACTTTGTGAAGCAAGTACCATGTACGTAATCGACCTTCACTTTCTTCATCCTCTCCATTTCATTACGCACCTTGAACAACTTCCATCATTGTAGGAGTTAATGGAATATCTCCACCTCTGAACAAAGCACTTCGCCTAGCCATAAATGTAAAGATTTTGGCTTGTTGCACAATGACAGTAACAAAGCAGGTTTTGGAACATCAACCAATTGCTTGTTTAAGAAAACCTGTACAAACCTTGGGTACATCAGCCATTTTGACCCAGAGGATATATGTGATAGCATCCCATCCAAAATAAGCTTTGAAAAATTAAACACTCTGTCAGTAGCTAGTCCAACCACTGCAGATGTTATATTGGACCCAAATCTGCTCCCAAGAAGTACTTTTAGAACTTATGCAATGAAGCAGTACATGAATCAAAAACTTCCATTAAGGACGTAATAATGCTTTCTTGAATGTTTGTTCTGTTAAAGATCCTTCATAACCAAGATTCCTAAAAGTATCCCAAATCAGTTGCTTGTCAAATCGAATAGCCCCATCTTCATCTCCAAATAATAAATCTTCGCGAATAGAGGCTTCAGTAATCTTGATAGTCCGTCCCAAAGAATCTGTAGATCTAATATAATATTCATCCTCCTCCATGTTATCTCTAGCATTAGCCCAAAATTCTTGAATCCATGGTTCAATAACATCCGGTTCAACTAAAAGAGCATAACTAATAGGCGACCCAGTAAGATAATCAACAATATCATAAAAAGCCATATTCGCCTCAATCTTGTCCAAATTAGCCACCATATTGTGCTTTGAAACAGTTAAACGATTCGCCATTGTTGAATAAGTGAGCACAATAAAGATTTTATCAAAGAATAAAGAGATGGTGATTGGGAGATAAGTATGGAAAAGATGTAAAGTAATAATGAGAGGGAAAATCGGGAAGTAGTTATTTATAGGTAGGATTTGAAAAATCACCGCCTATAATAACAAAGTTACCGTTATTATCAATTACCCATCAATATTACCGTTGGAACAGTACTTTAATACGACAAACAATACTTTCCACATAAGCAAGATTTCCCAAGCAAGTACTTTCCAAGCAAGACTTTCAGAAAAACATTACTTTGCCAAATTTCTTCATATAAACTAAGTATAAACAAGCATCCTCCCCTCAAGCAATACACATGACTATACTAACACCTTATAGTCCTCCCCTCAAACATAGCTTACTAACTAATATACTCCAAAACATCTGACAGAAACTCCTTGTCTCCTGTCATGCTCACAGAACAACCACTATCAACAATAAAATGATCTTTAAGCTCCTCTTCTGGGTTGCCCTGTCTAATAAGATGAAAAAGTTAGTGGCTTTGAGGAACCCAAGCCATTACTGACTTGTGTCCCCTTGTGGAGTTACAAACTCAAATTCTTTGAGAATGTAATTTCCACTATCTTTCAAATGATGATCCAAAATTATCTTTTGATTTTTAGCATGTGGATTTTCAAAACTTTCTGGTTTTTCAACATAAATCTCTTTTTCTGTCATCACAAAAACATCTGATTCACTTTTGGTTGAAAGTATTGTTCGTCCCTCTGCAAAGTACTTTCCCTTTTAACCCATTCTTTTTTAACACTTGGTTCCTCTGATCTAAATCTCCTATGTGTATTGGAATACCTTCTAGGTTGATAGTGAGTTTGCCTAGAATTTCTATACCAAGTATTGTGATCAAGACCTTGTTTTGTCTGAAGCAAGACTTTGTGAAAGTATCGGGTCAGATTTAACAAGACTTTGGAAAGTACTTGTGAGATATCAAGGTTTTGAAAAGGTTTTCACTGGTGTGGGTATTTATGATCCGGTGAGAAATTTCGTGATCGACCCTATTTGAATTATTCCAAACCGGTTTGTACTCTCTATGTGTCCGGTTGGTCCCGTTCTTTGGAAATTTTCTAAGGTATTTTGAGTGATGTTCACAATCCTTAATTAGATGAGTAGGAATAAAACACACAAAACACGCTTCGACCCATACTGGCTTGTCAAAGTGACATCTTCTATGTCTATGCCCAAAATTATTTTGCCTTCTTGGTGAGTGATTAAACCTGTTTTGACCAAAATTATCCCAAAAAGGTTTAGCAAGATCGCTTTTGAAAAGGTTTTGAAGAAGGTGCTGCTTGTGGAGCAAGACTTTGATTTAAAGGTACCGCTTGATTTTGAACAATCGTTTTCAACAGATTCTTTGGGTTTTTCGCACCTAGATTTAGTAACTAGCTTTTTCCTAAACTCTAGACCGCCTACTCCAAAACGAGAAACATCGTGCATAAGGGGTTGATGAATGCCGTAGGATGTGGAACAGATGATAATCATTAGCTTTCTTATATGCAGGAGGTGAGTCACTTAATGAACCATCATTACTAGATGTATCTACATAATTAATGAGTTCTTCATCACTAGTGGTTATATCCTCATACTCACCTTCATCCTGATTACTAGATTGGTTTTCTTCTATCTTACTAAAATCCATACCAAAACCTAATCCAGTTTTAAGATAGGCTCTTTTGCTTTTTGAACATAAGAAACATGTGACAGAACAGCTTCACCCCAAGCAGCAAACTTAGCTAACAAATCATCTCTTTCCTTAGTTAATTTCTCAATTTCAGCAATTTTAAAGTTTAATTTCCATTCACTAAGCTTTAACCGATAACTCGTTGTGCATATTTTTCAACCCAAGCTACTTCATTAGTTTCATGTGCTAAAATTTTGGCTTCCATAGATTCTAAGGTTATTTGATAACCTGCTACCTCAGCCCTAGCCTTAACACAATTATCACTCTCAATCACATAATGCCAAGTAATTTATGATAAAAATCATGACACTTAGAACATACCTCTGTGATAGGAGTTGATGCAAATGACATCTTGAATATAGTTGAAGTAGGGTTTCTTCCTAGTCAGAGTTTCCACACAAGCTCCGATACCACTTGTTGGATCGATATACTTTAATCAAACTATCTTAACTAGCTTGTTAAGGTTTAATAACCTCGGATAAATCCTAAGTTATTAACAAAGAAACACTGAGCAGTCTTTATTAAGTACGGAATTTACTTAACAAAGCTAAGAAGAATAACCTTTTATTATAAACTCTAAATCCGCTTATTATGCAGATACTCTAATACAACTCTAAGATAATCGAACTTTTCTCTAAAACTCTAATTCTGAAATCGTAAACTCTAAAACTCATAGACTCATAAGCAATCGTACATCTAATGCCAATCTAGGAGTCCTTTTATAGGCTCAAGGATATCCTAGTCGGTTTACAATTGATAACCTTGTACGACAAGTAATCTAAACATAGAATACAATTCTTTCCATAAACAAATATAACAGTTCTTTTGTTCTTGCAGTACTTTGACTTCATATTGCAGTACTTTGACTTTGTCTTTAACAGTACTTTGAGTCTTTGACTTCTTCCAGTACTTGCAGCTTACAGTACTTTGATATCTTCAGTACTTTGATATCTTCAGCACTTTCATATCCCAACATGAATATATTATCAAACCCACGTGATCTTGAAATCATCGACTAATCAAAAGTACACGCGACCAGTAGCAATGATCAGTAGGAATCAAATGAATTAAAGAAACCAAAGATTTAATAATAGCCCACCAATCAAAAAGCAAGATCACCGAAATAATCATGCATCGCATTACACCGGATTCTATCCCATATAATTGAACCAAAATTCACGTGTTTGTGCTTATTGAGTGGGGACCAGAGCTTGACTGATTCAATTACCAACCAATGCAATAATATTAACCAATAACATCCTTGTATTCATGTGTGAACCAAATGCAAATGGGAACCATTGCTGCTGAGGGACCAATATAACTAGAAAATGAGGGACCTACGAAACCAACATATTATTATGAACCCATTACTTACTGATCCAAAAAGACATGCGTGGGACCAGTACTAGTTACCACATGACCAATCAAAATACAAGAATCAATCAATTATAAATAATTGCTGCTTGTACCCACGTGAACCATTTAGGAAGTGTTTGTTATGCATGTATGGCACTGTTGGAATGGATTGAAACATCAAAACAATAGTTTGGTTAGATATCTCGGAATAAGATACATGATTCAACTATTAAAACTCATACCACTTCTAGATGGTGGCTATTGACGAAAACCTCTGACAAATCATCTTTTCAAATGTTCTGAACCACAACTTTTGCACTTTTCTTATTTTTTTTCTTTTTAAATTTATGTATACTATATTTTAGATATAATATAAATTCACTAAATTAAATATAATTACATATAATAATACATTTTCTCTTTCTTACTTTTTTCTCAAACCTTTCATAAATCTTTCAAACCATTCCCAAATCCAAATCCAATTCTAAACCCACCTACAAACCAAACGGGCCCTTAATCAGTATCATATAAACAAGTGAGGACCAGAATATAATACTAATTAGATATAATTAATGAATTATTCGAAATACACACCTGACAACCCCACGTGATCACTAGAATGAATCTCAATCATCATGAGATTGAATGACATACAGAATCAATCTTCGATCACATTAAACACCAAATCATCATATCTGCTCTTCTTGCCTGCTGCCATAAACCCTAATGACATGAAAACCTTATAAACCCTAGATCGAGAGCCACGAGGCTCTAATACCAATTGTAGAATCCATGGATCAGGACTCAACTAGGATATAAGTAACATTGATTAATTGGATGCACATCGGAATAGAATAACACAATCAACATTACTAATAAGGTTTTCTTTATTAATAAAGAAACTACTACAACTATTATACACACGCTATAATCGTATGTCTAGACTCTCATTGAAGAGTTTTACTATGAATTGAAATCAAAGGATACCTGTAACCTAGACGCCTACCCTCTTTATATACAAGATGGAGGTTACAAAAACCCTAATCTTAGCTTACTAGAAAAGCTAAGCTAACTATTACATATTAGGCCCTCATTGTTTCTTCTTTCTTCATTCTTGCTCGTGGTTTTGTAATCATCAACTCTGCAATTGTAGAATCCATGGATCAGGACTCAACTAGGATATGAGTAACATTGATTGATTGGATGCACAGTGGAATAAAATAACACAATCAACATTACTAATAAGGTTTTCTTTATTAATAAAGAAACTACTACAACTATTATACACACGCTATAATCGTGTGTCTAGACTCTCATTGAAGAGTTTTACTATGAATTGAAATCAAAGGGATACCTGCAACCTAGACGCCTACCCTCTTTATATACAAGAGGGAGGTTACAAAAACCCTAAACTTAGCTTACTAGAAAAGCTAAGCGAATTATTACATATTAGGCCCTCATTGTTTCTTCTTTCTTCTTTCTTGCTCGTGGTTTTGTAATCATCAACTCTGCAATTCCCAACAAAGAAGAATATTTTTGGATTTTTTATGATTTTTTTTTTCTTTTTTTTATATTTTATATTTTTAATTTTGTTTTTCAAAAATATTTATAGATTAGCGAAGCTTTTTGAGATATAATTTTCAAGAAGATTCGGGAAGACTTTCTAACTTTTCTGGAGTTAGGCTTCACATTCCAATTCGATGAACTAGATACTTAAACCTTTCTTTTGGAAAGGTTTTGGTAAATAGATCAGCGAGCTGGTAATCAGTCCTTACGAAATGTAATTCAACAGTACTTTATTCCACATGCCCATTGATGAAATGATAATGGACTGCAATGTGTTTCGTGCGAGAATGTTATACCGAGTTGCATGAGATGGCTATGGAATTTTTCAAATCAAATACATAGGTATTCTGTCAAAAGTAAAGCCATAATTAGTCAGATGTGTGCGCATCCACAGTACTTGGGCGCAACATTCCGATAGAGACACATACTTAACTTCTGCCGTTGATAGTGCAATACAATCTTACTTCTTCAACGTCTAACTTACTAGTTTTTTTCTCAAGAATTGTGCTCCACCAGAAGTACTTTTTGATGTGTCTCAACAACCTGCATGATCTGCATCTAAAAAGGCAATAAGATCGAATCCAAAACCCTTCGGATACTAATGTCCCATGTGAATAGACATTCGGAGGTATCGAAGGATTCTTTTTACCATTTTGAGGTGATTTTCTGTATGCTTTACCTGAAACTTAGCTAATAAACAAAAAACAAAATGAATATATTGTCTATTGGCTGTTAGATACATGAGAGAACCAATCATGATCTGATATAATTTCGAATCAACTGGTTTCTCATGTAAATCAGAATCCAGTTTGGTTGTAGTAGCCATTGGGGTACTAGTAGGATCACATGAGTCCATTCCATGTTTCTTACGGATTTCTAAGGTATTTGTGTTGATTAAGGAAAATACCACTTGAGGTTTGATGATTTTGTAGTCCAAGATATTATTTTAGTTCCCCCATCGTTAACATCTCAGATATGCTCTTCATGAGGTTTGAAAAATCATTTGAAAGTTTTGGATTTGTGGAGCCAAAAATGATGTCATCCTGAACGATCAAGATGTCATTGTGGTATCTCCTTGTGAAAAGAGTATGGTCAACAATACCTTTGGTGAAATTATTTTGGAGTAGGAAGGAAGATAGTTCATCATACCATGCCCGAGCCTGTTTGAGATTGTAGATGGCCTTTATGAGCTTGTATATATGGTCCGGATGTTCCATATCAACGAAGCCTTCGGGTTGACTCACATACACCTCTTATTTAATAGTTCCATTCAAGAAAGTTGTCTTGATATCCATCTGGTAGACCGTGATGTTATTGTGAGCTGCCTAGGCTAGAAATATCTAAACCGCTTCTAGTCGTACCTCTGGCGTGAATGATTCTTCGAAATCCATCCATTCTTTTTGACAATGTCACAAGACGAGTGTTGCGTATAACAGTCATTTCTTCATCCCGCTTGTTCTTCCATATCCACCTTGAGATTGATAACCGGTTTGTCGATCGGTCTTTCAACTTTTTCCGAAGAATCATGTATTTCATACTGAATAAGTTCTTCCTTCATCGCTTCAATCCAACATTCATTTGCCATTGCTTTACGAATGTTCTTTGGTTCTTCGTCAGTGCATATAGCAAACGCAAAGATACATAATTCTAGATCAGTGACTAATTTGCTTCTCGTCGTTACTGGCTGTGTGGGATCACCGAGCACTTGATGTAGTGGATACTCTTTTGTCCACTTTAGTTTTGAAGGATACTGTTGATTAACCATATGCGTGTTAGTAGGTTCTTGATATCTTGAAGAAGATTCAAAGATATCCAGTTGTCTGAGTAGCAAATGGATTTCCAAAATCCTCTAACTCTGCATTCTTATGGATTGGTGGTTGTTGTTCTTGTTGTTTGTTCTTGCTCGTGTGAAACAACTTGTAGTAGAAAGATTTCAATTATTGGAGTTTGTGTGGTTGATGTAGATGAGTTTGTTGGTGTTTGGTGCTTCATTTTTTACCGTTGTTGATGCATCTTGTGAATTTGGTTGTTGATTGTTTTGAGTGGGTGCAGCGGAACGATGTCTTGATGCAGTTGTTGAATTTCCACCATGATATTCATCAAACATTAACTCAAAGAAATTTTACAGTTCTTGATCTAAAGGTTTTTCACAAGTTGTTGTTGGAGCTTCTTTAGGTACGAGTCCTGAATTGATGTGTTCAGAAGTCTGTGGGTTTAGTGCGGGTCCTAATCTGAGTTGATTGGGCTAAGCGTGGGTTCTACAGTGAGTCTCACAGAATTCAATTGTGAATTTTCATCAAATTTCACATTCATCGTCTCCATTATTCTCTTGGTTCTTCGATTATAGATCCTGAACGCCCTTAAGTTTTCTGTGTAGCCTATGAAGATTCCAATATCACCTTTAGCTTTTAGTTTGACTAAGTCTTCTCTGTCATTCGTTGGATAACACAAAGCGCCAAATACATGAATATATGAGATGTGAGGCTTTCTGTTGTTGATTAGTTCGTATGGTGTTTTGTTGATACGGTATGAATTCTCGATCTATTTTGAGTAAAGCATGCAGTTGCAACAACATCGGCCGATAGGAATAATGATGCACTAGAATTAATCAGCATTGTGAGGGCGACTTCGACAAGAGAGCGATTTCTTTTTTCAACTACCCCGTTTTGCTGGGGAGTTCTTACGACGGAAGTTTCATGTGTTATTCTAACATCTTAAAAATAAGCTCGTAACTCCTGATTGGTAAATTGTTTGCCATTGTTCGTTCTGACAATCCTAACAGGAGCTTGCAGAAGGACTTGGATACGCTTCAAGAAGGTGATGATGATGCCTGGTGCTTCGTCCTTTGATCTTAAGAACTTCACTCAAGTATATCTGGAATAGTCGTCAATAATTACCAAAATATACCTCTTCCCATTGATGCTTTCAATTCTCATTAGACCGCATAAGTCAATATGCAACATATGCAACCGTTGCTTCGAACTAGGTACGAGTTTAGGTTTATATGATGCCTTTTTGCTCTTTCCTAACTCACATGAGGGAAATAGATGATCTTTAGTGTATTTGAACTTTGGAAGACGGGTGACGATGTTATCCTTTGCAAGTTTTGTTAAAGGTGTCGAAGTTAAGATGAGATAAGCGTCTGTGCCACAACCAATTTAGTTTCGGATGCTTTTTTCATGAGAAAAATTGGTGATGTAGAGGCCATTTTGGAAAATGTCGATAGCATATAAGTTGGTGCCGCGATCCCCAGTCATGAGGTCATCGCCTCCTAAATTCCGAATGAAGCATGTATTTCTCCTAAATGCGACTTCTAAATTTGCATCACAAAACTGTCCAACTGAAAACAAGTTGTGTCCCAATCCTTCGACATAGTAAACATGTGTTATCAAATAGTTCCCGAACTGAAGATCTCTATAACCCAAAATAGCTGCTATATGATCATTTTCAAAGCGTACAATTCCTATGAACTTCAAAACAAATTTGATCAGCAGCTATAGTTTCCTGGTCATGTGCTTGGAGTAACCTAAGTGGACGATCCAAAGACATATCTCGATAACCTGCCAAGAACAGAAGATTTTGTTTTTGGAAACCTGTTGGATTTTGGTTTCTTTCGATTAGTTTTGAAAACTTCATGACAATCAAAGAATATCTCTACAGGCCCAATACTAAGGGTGATCCTCTTTCCTCTACGCTTCAACAACTCTGATGCCAATTGTAGGATCCCATATTTATCAACTTAAACACAAAATATGGTGACTTGATGGTGGTGGTGTTATGGTCATGTGATAGAGAGAAAAGGATGTTTGTATTACACATACTAGAACACCTACAAGAACACACACACACAAGTGAGACTTGTGTGTATCTTATATCTATCCCAATGCCTCATGAGCTTGGGTTGGGCCTTAGTTCTTGTGGGCTTGACCTTATAATACATAAACTATTAGACTAAAATAGTAGCCTATTAGCTTTGTACCTATAGCCCGATACTAGACTCTTACATATTCTATATTAACATTACATAGTTCCTAAACGTAAAGTGACCATCACTTCTATGAATTCTATTACTAAAAGTAATGCTAACAGTCACAAACCTTTTTCTAATAGGCCAACATTAACCCAAAGTGGCTTTACGTCTTCCATCTTGTAGAGTGAAAGATGATGTTTTATAAGTTTTGAAATTTGCATTTTCGGTTTTGTGGAAAAGAAAATATCAATTTGAACCCGTTTTTCATTTTTATTTTCTTGCATAAACGTACCCTTAGTATCCCGTTATTTTCGTGTTCTAAAAGACATACAATTCTAATGTTGACGAGTATGAGACGGGATGTTACATCGTGTAATGAGGTAAACAGAGAAATCTTGTTCAGGTTATTAGGAGAAATCGAGCTTCTTTTTTTTTTGACTAATTTTACAATATACTCCATCCTTGAATAAAATGTATTGCATCAAGTTTATCTCAATAAACTGTTGGTTTGTGGAAGTATTAAAACACGACAAAACGACTAATTGTGTATGAGCCGATGGGGGCACACGCGATAAACACGAGTATACATGTTGAACGTTAAACTATACTTGAATAATATTTACCCGTTATGCATGATATTGACCCGAATCAAATATTTGACCCATGGACTGATTTTAGTTCATAATGTGGGTCGGTTAGGGTGTTGCCTTGGGCCTAGTTAATCCTAAACCGATTGGGTGCAAGAGAATGAAGTGTTTGGGTTGGTTTATTACTTGTCGACCAAGCCATGTAATACTTCTAGGATTTGGATTGCTAGACTATATAAACAAACATACCCTACACAAAAACACACGCATAACATTGACTCTTTATCTCTAAAATCGATCACAAGCTTCTGCTTATTGCTTCTAGTCGATTGGTAACACAATTCGACAAAGGAGTGTTTGGTTTTGGTTCTAAACTTGTATTCGTGAACAAGTGTTTAGATTGATTGATTGGTGCATGTTTCTTGTTTCCTTGTCGACACACAACAACAGCAAACAAAGGGTTTAACTGCTCCTGCTCGTTACTTTAGTTCTCAGACAAAAAGTGGTGATATCGGACAAGGCGTGTCCGATATCGGGTGATACTAAAGAAGCTGTTTTCCAGCTTGTGTTTCTCGGACAGAAAATGTGACTAGTTACTTGGGGTTTTCTGGACGTGGTGTTTAATTCAAGATACAAGGGTTGTTGGTTTTATTGTTTACGTTCTCGACTAGCGTTAATCGAACGTATACGTTAATCGGGTTTGTGTGTGATACTCTTCGAGGTATCTATTTTAGATACTTAAGGTTTCGTTAGGTTTCTTGTTCTGTTACTAGAGATCAATTGCCAAGCAATGTTAGCTTTTCTTTATCCCTTTTTAATTAATGAATATTGTATTAATTATTTGTTTATTAATTACGTGCTTAACATAATTGCGTTAACTAGATCCAATATCCGCTGCGTACTCGTAGAGGTTAATTGGTTAACTTGTTCTAAAATCCCAACAGTGACATCACTAGTCAACTCGTTTTTGCGATTATGGGTTACACGTTTCTGATATTAATAAACATATTTTAAAAGGCTGCATGAAACCTAGTTTAGTTATTATGTTTTATTTTAATTTTGATAATTACATGCAATACTTGTCAATTTTTAATAAATAATAACTAGTCACACGCAAATTAAAATTATACTGATAATTAGAATTAATTTGTTAATTGTAATTACTTGTTAATTAGAATTTAATTTACATGTTAATTATAATTACTTTGTTAATTAAAATTAAATTGTTAATTAAGAATTACATGTTAATTAAAAATTACTTGCTAACTAGAATTAAAAGCTAATTTGTATTTATTAATTGTTAATTAGAATTATTATGATAATTAGAATTACATATTGGTTTATAAATACATAAATTGCGTAATTACTTGATAATTGAGATTACCATGCTATTTTATGTGTTTTTCGGCCACAAGACCCACTCAATTGCTTTTATAAGTGATTTATGGGGCGATCTAGGTATTACATCCTAGTGACGGTCTTATGGTTCTCTGTTTGGGGAAGACTCGCAAGAGGACTCGGAACAATATGTGGTTATTTATGTTGATGTTTATGTTTATATGTTTGTGATTCCTATATGTGCATTATAACTTGTTTTGACACCTAATTGTATGCAATATGGAATAAAACATATCGTAACCATAACATTAATATTGGTCTTTATTTACACTCCTAAATACCATGCTCATTGTGACCTGCTATTTGATTCATGGAAAATTGTTTTTGTAAAATAAAGTGACCTAACATATGAAACAAGTTTTCAAGAATTTAAAAACTAGACGCTATGGACACTTGGGATGTACGGCTCACCCACTAGAACAAGCTCAAAAGGGGGTTTAAAGAGGTGCGCACAATCGCGCCGAAAGGATGTCTAAAGTTATGCTTCAGCGCTTACCTGGTCCTCTGCCTCCCTGTGCGTTCGATTGGAGCTACCGTGAACCATGATGATCACTACAGTGTCATTACCAAAAGTTTTAAAATTAGTGTTACAAAGTTGTTTTGCATGCTTCTTTGTACACAAATTTTACCACATTTATGTGTGCATACCTAATTGTTAATTTTAAGTCTATGCCATCCAACTATGAACACGTGCACTTGGATTGACTTCTCTGGTCAGACCTAAGGGCCTTTCCAACTCATAGTAATTATTTCTCACCTGGTCGACCTATGGTTATTTTTACACGTTCATACTTGGTCGACTTATCTCGAGTTAACTTGGTCAGACCTCGAACCCGGGGCATAAGATGAGAACTAAACATGCTTTTGACATTATTACTTGATACTAATGCCTTAAACAGTCTCATAAATTCTAAGAGTTGCATTATGCAATTAACGCTCGTCGCTTACCTATTGTCCTATTTTTTTATACATTGGTCAGACCTATGGTAATTAAATGGGGTTGCAAGATGGATCTTAGTCTTATTAGTAATTAATTGGGTAGTTAATTCTTTTAAGAATGTAATTATCGAAAATACTAATTATTTGAACTTTTCAATTGTAGATGACTACTTCAATTGGAAACAGTTCGGTACTCAGGAGTTTCTTTGAGAAACAAAACTCACTGGACCTAATTTCATTGATTGGTATTGCCGCTTCGCATTATACTATCAGTGAAGATAAGGAAGCTTATCTAGAGCATCCCATACCGAAGCACTGTTGCTACTCCTGGCCACCCTGTCCTACCTGAGGCTCTTGCAGCTCATACTGCTTGGGTCAAAGGTTCAAAGGATATAGCTGCCTTCATGCTCATGACCATGGAGTTAGAGATCCAACAAAATCTAACTCATCTTGGTGCTTATGACATGCTTCAGGAGTTGAAGTCTATGTTCTCCCAACAAGCAGAACAAGAGCTTCTACAAACTGCACGTGAATTCCACGCTTGATAGTTTGGAACGTCTTGGTCACCCAGTTACTCTGAACTATGGAGTTAGTTTGATCCTAATCGGTCTCTCTAAAGAAGAATAAAGCGTTTAAGGCTGCTAAGGGGAATCGTGGGAATGGAAACAACAAGTTTGGTTATGCTCCTGAGTATAAGCCATACAATGCTTTTTCCTCTAAATCCAAACCCAAGATTCCTCCACCACCCAAGAAGGATAATCCAACAAAGGACGCTACCTGTCACCAGTGTGGTGAGACAGGACATTGGAGAAGGAATTGTCCCCAGTATTTCACCAAGTTAATGAAAAAGAAGAAACAGTCTCTTGCAGCTAGTTCTTCAGGTATTTTCACTATAGAACTCTACTCTTTCCCTAAATCATACTTAGTATATGACACGGCGTGGTACTCACATCTGTAATAATACTCGGGTCTAAGGGGCGTAGGAAGTGAAACCAGGAGCTTTAAGTCTCAGACGTGGGCAATGGTCAACGGGCAGAAGTTGAAGCTATTAGAAGTTATCATTTATCACTCCCTAGTGGATTAGTTATTGTTTTAAAATATTGTCATTATGCTCCCTCTATTACTAGGGGGATTATTTCAGTTTCTCGTTTGTATGGCGATGGTTTTATTAACCGTTTTGAATTGAATAATTATATTTCAGTTTCTAAGAATAACGTTGTTTATTTTACTGCTATTCCTCGCGATGGTGTTTATGAAATTGAAATGTCTTGTTCAAATACAAATGAAAGTTCTATGTTTGCTGTAAGCAATAAAAGAGCCAAGTCAAACTTGGACTCTGCTCTCTTGTGGCATAGTCGTCTTGGACACATTAGCAAGAAACGCATGGAGAAGTTGCAACACGATGGACTTCTCAACTCATCTGACATTAAGTCTCTTGAAAAGTGTGTTGCTTGTATGTCTGGTAAGATGGCTATAAAACCTTATTCACATCAACTGGAAAGGGCTAAAGATTTACTTCGGGACTTTCACTGACGACTATAGTCGGTATGGTTATGTTTACTTGCTGAAACATAAACATGAAGTGTTTGAAACATTTAAAGTGTTTCAAAAGGAAGTAGAAAACCAACTCGGGAAGACCATAAAATCACTACGTTCTGATCGTGGAGGTGAATATATGAGTCAAGAGTTTTTGGATCATCTTAAGGAGCATGGGATTATTGCCCATCGAACCCCTCCTTATACACCACAACACAATGGTGTATCTGAGAGGAGAAATCGAACCCTGCTTGACATGGTGCGTTCTGTGATGAAACAAACAACTCTTCCAAAATCCTTTTGGGATTATGCCCTTGAGTCTGCTGCACGCATTCTCAATATGGTTCCAACTAAGAAGGTTGAAAAGACACCATACGAAGTATGGCATGGGCAAGCCCCTAAGTTGTCTTACTTAAAAGTCTGGAGTTGTGAGGCACTTGCTAAGCATGATACACTTACCAAACCTGACAAACTTGAACCTAGACCTGTTAAGTGTATCTTCGTAGGATACCCTAAGGAAACTATGGGATATTCTTTCTATCTTCCATCCGAGAACAAAGTTTTTGTTGCTCGAAATGCTGAGTTCTTTGATAGTAATCTTATTGATCTTAAAGAAAGTAGGAGTATGGATGATCTTGAATTAATTCAAGAAGAAGATACAAATCCTTCTTTAGACACTAGCATTCATCATGATGAGGATGATCAAGAAATTGAAGAACCTCAAAGTGATATTGTTCCCATTCGAAAGTCCAATAGGATACGCCGTGCTCCTGACCGTATGTGTTTATACATTGACGCTGAGGAACATGAGTTAGGGGATCTTGGTGAATCCAATAACTATAAAGCTGCATTCTTTGGATCCTGAATCCAAGAAATGGCTTGATGCAATGAATGTGGAAATGCAATCCATGAAAGACAATGATGTCTGAGTCTTAGTTGAGCTTCCTCCTAACTGCAAGACAGTTCGCAGCAAGTGGCTCTTCAAGGAGAAGACTAACATGGATGGTAAGGTATACACCTTTAAAGTTTGTCTCGTAGCAAAGGGCTTCACTCAAACCTACGGGATTGATTATGAAGAAACATTTTCTCCTGTAGCAGACATTAGAGCTATAAGGATTCTCATAGCCATAGCTACATACTATGACTTTGAGATATGGCAAATGGACGTAAAAATAGCCTTCCTCAATGGACATCTTTACGAAGAGGTCTATATGGAGCAACCTGAAGGTTTTGTTGATCCAAAATATCCTAACCGTGTATGCAAGCTCAAGCGTTCCATTTATGGACTTAAGCAAGCATTGAGGGATTGGAATAAACGTTTTGATGATGAGATAAAGAAATTTGGATTTTCTCAAATCAAGATGAGCCATGTGTATATCAGAAAGCTAGTGGGAGTTATGTCACTTTCCTAATTCTATATGTTGATGACATATTGATTATGGGAAACAATATTCCAATGTTACAAGATGTAAAATCCTATCTTGGAAAATGTTTCGCCATGAAAGATTTAGGAGAAGCTGCATATATTCTTGGAATCAAGATCTATTGAGACAAATCTAGACGATTAATTGGTTTGAGTCAAAGTGATTACATTGAGAAAATCTTGAAAAGATTTTGTATGGAGAACTCCAAACGTGGCGCGATCCCAATGCAAGATAAGCCTAAATTGAGTAAGTCAAAAGGTGCTGAAACACACCTTTCGAAAAGAGCGCATGCAAAGAATTCCTTATGCTTCGGCTATAGGTTCTATTACGTATGTTGTGAGATGTACTCGTCCTGATGTTGCGTTCGCACAAAATGTGACAAGCCGATTTCAACAGAATCCAGGTGAACTTCACTGGACTGGTGTGAAAAATATTCTTAAGTATTTACACAACACTAAGGATATGTTTCTGATTTATGGAGGGAAAGATGAACAAGAGCTCAGGGTTTCTTGCTACACTGATGCTGGATATCTGACAGATGCTGACGACTTAAAATCTCTGACTGGATACGTATTTGTTCTTAATGGAGGTGCTGTTGATTGGAAAAGCACTAAGCAAAGTATTTTTGCTACTTCATCTACTGAAGCTGAGTATATTGATGCTTGTGATGCATCAAAAGAGGCTGTATGGATTCGTAAATTCATTTCTGGGTTGAATATTGTTCCCACAATTGAATAATCCATAAATACGTATTGTGATAATACTGGAGCCATTACTATAGCTAATGAAAGCGGAATCACTAAAGGTGCTAGACATTATCGTGCTAAAGTTCATTATCTTCGAGCGACCATTGAAATGGGCGATGTGAAGATATTAAAGGTTCACACAGATGAAAATCTAGCTGATCCGTTTACGAAAGCTTTGGATTCCCCTAAGCATTCTAAATTGACTAAAGGGATAGGTTTGGTACCTGCTAATAGTCTCATGTAAACTATGTGTTAATTAGTATTTGGATAATTTGGAGTTGTAAGACAGTTATTATTTTCTGATTAATAAAGATACGAGGTACTTGATATTATATTCATATAATCTGTTATTCCATATTTGCATGTTTAATCCATGAAATCATTTATCATTCTAAATATGTCCATTGTCGGTTAACAATATGGGAATATTGTTATGATCAAGGTTATAAAAATCGTTAGGCGCTAGTGAGGCGGTCAGGTAGGGCCTAGCGATTAATCGGTTTGGCGGGGATTAATCAAGGATTAATCGGATTAGAATTTTTATGCATAAAATTGTAAATAGATATTGTATTATATCAATGTATGAGATAAGCATAGTGCATCAAAGATCAAATATTTTATGTGTTCAAATATGAACATAATACATAATTATTCAAAGTTCAAAGTCAAACATAGATATTACTCGGTTTGTTGATCATTTTTAAGCGAGCTTTGATCGATTTTTTTCGATTAAATCGGTTTGTTAACCGATTTTTAAGCGGTTCTGTCTGATTTTAAGCGATTTTTTTGACCGATTTTTAAGTGATTTTGTCCGATTAGACCGATCTTGTTCGTTTTTTTTCTGATTAATCAGTTTGTTGATCTATTTTTAAGCGATATTTGACCAAACCGATTAAATAGGCCGATTATGATTAATCAAGGCGCTTACTGAGCGATTAGCGATTATGCGTTGATTAATCGGCCGCATGGACCGAGTTTTACAACAGAGGTTATGATAAGGCAAATGTGAGTGTTGGTTATAATTCTAACGAGAATTCGGATTGTTTCCCGCCAAACTCATATGTATTCACTAGAGATGCATATTGGATTCCCCAACTTTCAAACATTTACTTTTGGATCCTTGTCATAAGTAAAATATTGAAAATGGTTTGTTATCTTCGTCCTTAGACTTGAGATACAAGTAACTTCTGTTATGTGTGGATATCACTTTTTGTAAGTATACGCAAAACGCTATCTGAATAAGGTAGTTATAAAAGCTATATTTCGGAGTGATGTGAAGCAGCATCCACAACACTTGTAGTCAATAAATGATTTGTTACTCCACTTGATATTTGCAGAAAGATACGATGGCGCCTCTCCAGATTTAATCAGATAACTGTCTGGCCAGACCCAAAGGGTAATACAAGATGATTCTTGATTACATTTGGTATATCTGAATTAAAATCTATAACGAGATTCTAAATGGTTAAACTATATGGAATGATTTGAGATCTATAATCCATGGTTTAACGGTATCTATAACAAAGGATGATTAAAGCAAGACATTGAATGACCATGCTACTGAAAAACTTTTACGAAACTATTCTCTCAGACACTTTTAGTTAAAAAAGCGAGTGAGAGCGTTTGCTAGGCGTTTCCGTCGTTATTTTTGTGTGCCATTCGACACACCAACTCCCAAGTGGGAGCTATTGGTTTGTGGGAGTATTAAAACACGACAAAACGACTAATTGTGTATGAGCCGATTGGGGCACAAGCGATAAACACGAGTATACGTGTTGAACGTTAAACTATACTTGAATAATATTTACCCGTTATGCATGATATTGACCCGAATCATATATTTGACCCATGGACCGATTTTAGTTCATAATGTGGGTCGGTTAGGGTGTTGCCTTGGACCTAGTTAATCCTAAACCGATTGGGTGCAAGAGAATAAAGTGTTTGGGTTGGTTTATTACTTGTCGACCAAGCCATGTAATCCTTCTAGGATTTGGATTGCTAGACTATATAAACAAACATACCCTACACAAAAACACACGCATAACATTGACTCTTTATCTCTAAAATCGATCACAAGCTTCTGCTTATTGCTTCTAGTCGATTGGTAACACAATTAGACAAAGGAGTGTTTGGTTTTGGTTCTAAACTTGTATTCGTGAACAAGTGTTTAGATTGATTGATTGGTGCATGTTTCTTGTTTCCTTGTCGACACACAACAACAACAAACAAAGGGTTTAACTGCTCCTGCTCGTTACTTTAGTTCTCGGACAGAAAGTGGTGATATCGGACAAGGCGTGTCCGATATCGGGTGATACTAAAGAAGCTGTTTTCCAGCTTGTGTTTCTCGGACAGAAAAGGTGACTAGTTACTTGGGGTTTTCTGGACGTGGTGTTTAATTCAAGATGCAAGGGTTGTTGGTTTTATTGTTTACGTTCTCAACTAGCGTTAATTGAACGTATACGTTAATCGGGTTTGTGTGTGATACTCTTCGAGGTATCTATTTTAGATACTTAAGGTTTCGTTAGGTTTCTTGTTCCGTTACTAGAGATCAATTGCCAAGCAAGGTTAGCTTTTCTATATCCCTTTTTAATTAATTAATATTGTATTAATTATTTGTTTATTAATTACGTGCTTAACATAATTGCGTTAACTAGAACCAATATTCGTTGTGTACTCGTAAAGATTAATTGGTGAACTTGTTCTAAAATCTCAACATAAACATCAAGTTTATCTCAATAAACATTCATAGGTTGATACCTTACATGATACATATTCAAACTTACAACAAAAGAAAGCAACATTTATTCTTAATGACTTGAAACAACCCAAAATACAACCAAACAAATTTAAGTACTGGATAGTGGATACAAAATATATACAAAGATACAACATCACTAGTGTACAATCAATAGTATCACCAACCTCTTACGACCGTAAGAAAATACAACATAATTAGCGATGCAGGGTACAAAAGATAAATCGCATAACCTGTCCAAAGTGGGTAAACTGTCCTTGTACTTGTGAAAAGTGTCATCACTCCACAGATTATCAGCACAACCAAAACTTGAGCCGATACGTCCCATGGAAGATCTTTTAGGTACACAATTGCTAGAAATGTCGTCAAACTGGTCATACTACTTTGTGCAACTCCTGAATAGATCTACAAAACGAAAAATATAATCAAGCTTAAGTCTTTTTAATCTCTATACATTTTCATTCTGTGAGTCTCGTCTATGTGATGCTAGACGAAATACAGTGGGTCGTGAGATCTGCATTGTGCGAAACATAAATCTAGAGAAATAATATAACTGAACTAAGACTATAAATGAAAATGTTTAGTAAAAGGGACAAGATAAGCAAATACCTGAGAAAGTGTTAAAGATGCAGCTCGTTCAGTCTTTTGGCTTGCGGATTTTATGGTTGATAAGATGCGTGATATGCTTGAAAAACATGGTATAACAAAATATGGGATGAGGAAAGAAGGGACATTTGCGTTACTAGCAAATGTCCAAACATTTGTTGTCAATGGTGTTGAAATAAGCATCGTCACAGCAGTCCCAAATGCTACCAAACTCAGAGCCTCTAAGTACTCTAATATAGAAATTTGTGGTTTAGGGCTTTCCTTAGGTATCAAAGGCGACGTTTGCTCTTCTTCGTCTGCAGGCTATATAAACACATTTAAAGTTGAGTTCACAGACGGTAATATAGAAATGTGTTCATTAAAACAAAGAAAATGATTGTTTAAGTTTGGGGAAATTAAAGAAGCTCACCCCGTTACGCTTGATGAAGAACCTAAGAGGGTTAAAGTTGTCTCGAGAGGCTGACTTCCTTGTTTCTCGAAGCCATTTTGTCATAACTCTAACAAACTCATCTTCTTGAATAAACTCATCACCTGAGACGTCAAATTGTTCCATGACTTTTTCCACAAAATCGTCGCTTATTTCTCCATCTGATTGTAGTTGCATTCCTACTAATAAAGTTTTCAACTCGGTCTTCGACAGTTGACCATCATTGTTTACATCAACTCCTGTATAAATCCTGCACATCAAAGTTTTATTATATTAATCATTATGTTTTTTTCTAGGTTTCTAATACGAAAATTTCTTCTAGAATTGATGCTAACTCTTTAATTATCCTCGCATTTGGCTTTCCGTTTCTAGAGAGCAGTGTCTCTAATTTGCTCTTAACAAACTGTTGTGTTGCATACTCAAATATCCGGTTTTGAGCCAATGGTTGGAACATCTACATGTAAATTGAAAAGAACGATTTCCATTAAGACATGAAATTCGATAATGATGTAAGCATCAGTATGTCATGTGTAGCCAAGATAATAACGTAACGAACCTGATAAGTAACATAAGTAATGTAGACAGACACCACAAGGATGAGAGTGATTAGAAGTATCACTCGAGTTATCGATGTTGAATTGATGATTGATGGGAGCTGAAGAATGGTAAAAGGGATCACCGACGCAAGCATAATTCTTGCAGAATTGCTTGTTTCATCGTCAGTTTTAACACCATATGCTAAACATAGGAAAATCAAGACGTAAGAACTAATATTTACACATATTTAACTTTTAGTTATGACTTATGATAGCATGATATACATATTTTATGTGATTTACATAATCAGGTACCTGTTAATTTCGTGAAGAATGAGGGCTCGTCTTCTGGTGATTGTTGTAGATCGGAGTCATCATCATCATCATCGTCGTCTGAAAGACTATAGCTTCCGAAAGCAATGACCGTGGGCCAAATTAGTGTTAGATTCATGACTATTGATCCTGTTAGAATACTCATCCCCATTCCTGTACTATAGGCTGCACCTTCAACGTTATTCGATAATCCAGATTCTGCATGTATATATCGCATGCATGTTCAAGTTAGAATGTACATAAATCATTTTAAGGACAAAAACAACATAAAAATTACGTTCGAATGTAAATAAATGTAACGGAAGGTCCGAATATCTTACGAAGCACAAGGTAAAGCGAAGGAAAGTTTCCGATAATATGGAACAAACTAGCACCAAAAATACCCGGCCCGACAAGACCAAAAAACTTATCTGATCCTGCTGAAACATAGCTTTGTGCAAGTGCTATCAAATACTGATACACCACAATTAAAAATAGTAGTCCCCAAGTTTCACTCGTGCATGGCAAGAACCCATATTGAGGTTCACATGTAACTGTTGCACCTTCGGTTCTGCCACAAAACCCTATCAAAATCGCTAACAAAATACTAATATAACCCCCGGTTTTCGCGTACATTTTTGCTTTCGGTTTATTTTTCTATGAGCTACGCGTTATGAAAAAGTACTAGAACTTTGATCTCAAATTAAGTTAACTGAATTTGTAGATGAGTTTAAGAGGATAATGGCTTAATATAGAAAGCTTTTAGAATTATGGCTATTTATAGAGGCTTGTTTATGGGTACGTGTTGCTTTGATGACATGATTTTACGTATATTTTTGATTGAGTGATTACTATTTTGTTTATGACTTTATAATCTTTTATGTCAAGTCATGTATTCTCAAGATACCTATACCACGTTAAAGACAACTCTTAAAAAAATAAAGATTTTCGTGAAACTATTATATTGATGCGATTCTAAGATAGCATGAGCACGTGGGATTACTTGCTCAAATGGGATTAGTATTTGTTCGATAGAGTTATAAAAATAGTACCCCGTAATAATTTTATATATTTTACCAGTAGTAGTTTTAAAAGAGAAGAACTACAACATATTAAAATCATTTTATGCATGCATTGATTTGGATATATACCATGCTAAAGTATATAATAAAAGTAATTTTTGTAGAGTTGCAAAAGTCATGAAAACAAGGTAATCGCTAAATATGAATTCATTTGATAATTACTAATACGGAGTAAATTATTTGATAATAACTTTAGGTCTTTTTCTTGGATTATTAGTGTTTTAATTTCTTCGCTTTGTATATTTTAAACTAGTAACTTATATAATTGCTCAACGTTTTGGAAAAAGTCACTAAAAAGTTACCTATTTTGAATCATTAAAATTTATGTGAAACCAAATTGTCATTCACGTGTTGTTTCTTGAAGAAACGACATCACCACTTTAATCGTCGCTTACAGCCTTTTTTATTCGTGCAAATCGGCCAACGATTGTTAAAGGTGGTCAAACTTGCAAGAACCAGCAAAATTCGCCAAAAATACCATTAACTCACTGAAAACTTGTTTTGATCACTTATAGTTAGAGGTGGCCATCCAAACTGGTTTCGAAACCGAAATTGAAAATAAACCGAAACCAAAACCGGTCAACACTGATTTTTCTAAGAACCGGGTTTGGTTCTTGAAGAAACTGCCAGTTCCTAGCCGGTTCTTGATTTTTTGGCTAGAAACCGGTTTGGAACCGGTTTCTAGCAGTTGGTGCCATTTTGTTCACAGTAAGCTGCAAAAGAGAAGCCATGTTGTTTTTTTGATCGTTGGTTGGATTTTATGACCGTTTAATAACGGTAAGAAACATTAAAAACACACATTTAACCCTCCTAAACTTTATTATAACTACTAAGGTTCAATTAAACACTTTAAAAACACTCAAAAAACACTCACAAACTTTATCAAAAACGCTCACAATGTCTAGAAACCGAGCTTCTCAAAACACATCATCAGATACCGTCGGTCAAAGTTCTACAAATGAACCGTATGAAGTTGGGATTGAACCAACAACCTGAAACCAAGAGGTTTGGCGTCATTTCCACATGGTTAAGTTCTCGGATGGTTCAAAAAGGGCTCGTTGTAAAGCTTGTAACACTATGATAAAATCCGATGGGAGCACTACGTCGAAGAAGCACACGAAAGAACATTGTAAAGCAACAAAATGCGTTACGGAATCAGAACAAACTACTATGGGACGAGATGGGAGTATTTTTGTATATGATGAGATGGTGCTTCGTCAGGATTTGGCACACTTTGAGATTCAAGAGGGTTTGTCGTTCAACCACTTCGACAGCCCTCGGTTAACGAGGTTGATTCAAATGCACCTTCAACCACGATATAATCATGTAAGTCGTCAAACTCTTAAACGTGATTGTATTAAATCTTGGGTAAAGGTTAAAAAGGAATTAATGTTTGGTTTTGATGCTTTAAAAACTAGTGTAAACTTAACAACCGATGTTTGGTCGGCGGGTCATGGTTTGCACGGTTCGTACATTTGTGTTACCGCACATTGGGTTGATCCCGTAACTTGGAAAATGGTGAAACGTACTATTGGTTTTGAAAACTTTGAATATCCACATACGGGTGAAAATTTAAGTATGATGTTGCGATATGTAATGAAAACGTTTAAAATAGAAAAAAAAAGTTTTTTCAATATCATTTGATAACGCTTTCAATAATACAAATGCGGTTAAAAAACTAATACTAAAATACTGACCACTTCTTGATGGCATTTTTTATCATAGTCGATGTGTTGCACACATTAGTAACTTGGTTGTGCAAAGCAGACTAGCGTCTGAGCAAATGTATAATATAAGAGAAGCTTTTAGAAAAATGTTACAAGATATTTTTCTATCGGGAAACAAAAGATACGTGGATTATACAAAATTGTGTCATGAATCGAATTCCCTTTTTTTATCCCCAAATTGGGACGTTCCTACAAGATTGAATTCGACTTATAACATGTTTGTTTGTGGTTTACGCCAAAAATTAACGTTACAACACTTTCATGATGACGTTTACTCTACATCTAGGCGTCGGGATATGGTACCATTTTCGGTTGAAAATTGGGATAGTATTAAAAAAAATAACCGAATTACTCAAAGTTTTAAATTCGCAACAACTATGTTATCGGGTGTTTATTATCCCACGAGTCATTTGGTCCTCAACCAACTTTTTTTGATGTGTAGAAAATTAGGATTATACGAATATGATGGTCCAGGTTTTGCGAATATGATTATACGGATGAAAGAAAAACTTACCAAATATTTTGAAGAAATTCCACCGGTAATTACTTGTGCCGCCGCAATGAACCCATGTTTGAACATTAACGGGGTGGAATATCTTATCGATAAGATTGTTAACGATTTGGATTTGCTTCAAATAGACCCTTTTTATGTAACAAAAGCACAAGACATGTTTAAATATAATTTCAAATGTTTATTTTGAGAAATATGGTACAAAAATGTCGGAACAAGTTCGGCTTCAACGATTTGGGCTTAGACTTCAACGGTGGATCCGGATTTGGACTTATTTTCAAATTTAAGACAAGAAAGCGGTGAACAGGCTAGGAGTGAGAACTTATCGAGCAACGAATATGGTAGATATACGGGAACAGATTGGTTAAACACTATCACACTCGAAGAGTTCAAGAATTTTGATGTTTTGAATTGGTGGAAACAAATGGAACCTCAATTTCCCATTCTAGCCGCAATGGCCCGGGATTTACTAAGCGTACAAGCTTTTACCGTTGCTTCGGAATCCGCTTTTTCTACTAGTGGAAGGATATTATCGGTAAGAAGAACAAGACTCACACCTCTATCTTTGGAGATGTGTATTTGCTTGAAGGATTGTTTAGATGGGCATGAACGTATACAACACGTTTCAATACTTGAAGAACCGATGGAATACGAAAAACAATTACAAGAGATCGAGGTGGAAGAGGGTTATGTAATCAATCTTTACGAAGAAGAAGTCGCTTTCGATGAAGCTACAAGCGCCGCTAGAGACACAACCGAAGTTGAAGATGAAGTTGAAACCGATAACGAATAAATAGTGAAAATGTATTAAATTTGTAATTCAAGTACTTTATGTGTGACGTTTATGAGTTTATTTAATAAAAGTCGAAGTTCATTAAGTTTATTGTGTTGAAAATGCGAACGAAAAAAAACCCCGGAATCAACCCATTTTGTATGCCCATTGTTAACAATATTGTCGTGGTTTTTGAGAACCGCTTTTAAAATGGAACCGGTTTAGGAACCGAACCGGTTAGACTGGTCCCGGTTTTTTCCGGATCCGGAAAAAACCAAACCAGTTTTAACCGGAACCGGTTCGTTGACCTTTGACCATGGCTCGGAACCGGTTTTTGACCGAACCGGGTTTTGGCCACCTCTACTTATAGTCATTGTTTATATCTATTACATGTTGTTTTTTATGGTAAATCTTACGAAATACTCAAGACTCGCCGAAATTAATCAAAAATTGCCAAAAATGCCAATGCGATTAATGACCGACTAATCTCTTCTAAATCGATTACAAACTACATGAAGTCGACCGACCGACTGCCGACCTCGCGATTTTCGCAACCTTCGAATGCAATACAAATGGATAGACTAATTAAACGATTAATCCCGCCTCTCTTTCAAAGTAGCTGATTTATTCTTCTGTTTAAAAAGAAACAATTCGTAGAGTTTGTGGCACGTTTTATTGGGACAATAAATAACTCGTATAACGTAATGGACACTAGAAAACAACTCATATATACTATTCTTGTGCACAATATTGGAACCAATAACATTATTTGTAGAGAAAATAAGATTATTGTTCACTTTAATAGAATCCAAGACATTATTTATAATGAAACGTGAGAATTATATATAGAGGGTGTCAAAGTGGAGCACAGGTATTGACAACTCCAATGTTTCAGATGTTTCAGCATTCCATTCTTAATGAATAGTTTATGAGTCTAGGAATGTATATTTTTATTTGGACATCTTGTTTGGGTTACTTGATTTATGTTTTTAAATTTGTGGTGTGAATATTGACAAAGTTGATTGGAACATACTTATTGTAGGTTATATATTTACTTATGCGGTTTGTCTTGCCTGTATTTTTTTGATACTCGGGAGATGATTTGAACGCATAGATTATTGATTTGTACACTTTAATATACAAACACTTAAAGCAAAATATATATACAATACAACTGTTTAATGCATAAATTAATATGTTTTAATCAAGATATTGTGTGTACAAATCACTTCTTATTGTTAATTGGTGATCAACTTTTAAATTCAACTAGGTTTGTAATACATATTTCTCTCACGCTTCAATCTTAATTTTCATTGATAAGTCACGTTGATAAAAGAAATATTGTTTCCTTTGATATTTGACAGTTGAGCATATCATGTAAGGTAGTGACCTATGCATGTTGGCAATTTGGCATACTCCTTTAAAGTCAAATCAATTTATTAATAGAAAACTTACTCAAAGAAGGCATTAGGCTGCCCCAGTAAAGAATACCAATCCCTCTTATTTTCTCTGCCACGTCTGCTTTCTCTCTCCAGCGACCTTCAGGCGATTGGGTGCCTCAATAAGAGCGACCTACACAAAAAAAAAAACATACCCCACAAAAATACCTTAACTACACACAAAAAAACAAAGAAACAAAGTTTCACACTCGATCGTGTAAACGACCGAAATCTCCCAAACAAGTCGGTCTCCTGATTTGCCGCAGTAAAGGGATCGACTCCAAATCGATCACCTCAGTCGATCGAGAGTAAAGGGATCGACATTATTGTAAGCAGCCTTACAATTACAATAAAAGTATCAAAAAGATGCGGCTAGGATGTTCGTTTTACTTGATTAAGATAATCTACCATAACTAAATAGTTGACGGAATTTAATGACCTAATCTACGTACGTGGTTAGTAATATCATTTTTTCGTCCAATGTAATTGCATAAAAAAAGCTAATTGTTTGTCAATACTTTTTCTAAGTTGGTGTATCAAAACCCTAAGATGGTCATGAAACCTTAGAAGCCTTCTTTTTTGAAAACTTGTAGAAATATTTAAAAAAAAACCCATCTTAAAAAATGTATATAGTTGTCCTAATTTGAGTAGTATCGGTATAGAATACCTCATTTGATCAAATCATCTCTCAATTCACTTGTATATTCTCTTATAAAGTTCTCTCTAGCAATATAAAGTAATTTCCGATTTTATTTGTTCCTTTCTTTAAAGTTTTTTTATTTTTATTTTTTTATATTTGCCTAGTTCGTTGAGTGTTCAGAAAAAGCTAACTTAGTCGAGACTAAGCGCCTCACGAAAGATATTTGTTAAAACAAGTCCGTTAAGATAACGCAACATAGTTATTTCCTATTAGAAATTACCTTCTCCGTGCACATATCCAATTCTTCTAAAGTCAATCAAAATATTTTTCAAAGAAAACTTACTCAAAGAAGGCATTCCGATTACACCAAGATTATAATTTTTTTTTTTTTTTAAAATGCGGCTAGGATGTTCGTTTACTTTATTAAGATAATCTACCTTAATTAAATACTTGACTGAATCTAATGGAACTAATTTACGTACGTGGTTAGTAATTTCAGTTTCTTGTCCAATGTAATTGTATAAAAAAAACTAGCTAGTTAGCATATATCAAGCGGAATTGAAAGACTTACCATATAATAATCATATGTACATCATCCATAATCAAGTTCAATGAAACTATATAACGTAGAATAGGAGCTTTTGTCACCGGCCACCCTAGGTGTACATGCAAAACGTCAATAAAAAATAGTACTAGTTTTTTTCATGGTTTTAAAAGCCTCGCAAAGGCGTGAGGCTTGGTCATGCCGTCACGCTGCTTTATGTCACTTCTTTTTGTAAACTCGATATATATATGAAATATGATATAAATATATGAATATTTTCATATTTTGTGTCGTTTTATGACACGCCTTATAAACACAAAAGACGGGAGGCTTGATAATGCCGTCACGTCACGTCTCATGCTATTTATAACCTTGGTTTTTCTTACCACCCTAGTAGTGTACGTATACTAATCAGATTTCTGGAGTATTCGTTTAGTGATGTTGTTGCTTTAGGGATTGAACTTTCATTTGTTTATATAGTTCGACAAATGGGTTATGTTTGCTATCAATGTGTATTAAAATAACTAATCCATCGTCATAACATACCTAGATTAATCTTTATTTACTGTCTTTGCGATTAGCATACGTTACTAAGGTCAAACTCTCTATGTTTTCTGGATGGACCAAGATCCTCTCAAGTTGTGGATACAACTTGAGTCAAGTTAGGTTATTGTGAGCCATTGGATTTGATCCAATGGTTCAAATCAAAAGAAGTTGTTTTGATTTGAGCCATTGGATCAAATCCAATGGCTTCCAATAACCTAACTTGACTCAAGTTGTATAACACAACTTGAGAGGATCTTGCTCATTTCTGGATTTAGATCAATTATCGGTATATGTACAGTATCTTGTATACAAATATACGTGTAATACAATATCTTGTACGTATGAAATATTGAATGAGCATAATGTGACGAATGTATTGTGTTTTGATCACTTTAGGATTTCTTTGTTTTTTATAGTATAAACTACTTGGGCCGCGATTTATTGAGATAAATTTAAACAAGCCAAAGAAGGTGCCTAAGCTAATAAACCGAAGTTGCACGGTTTTACTTATCAGTTACCGAACATATTTGGTGAGTTTTGGCGTACACACAATTGAACCAGACTAACCTAAGATAGATTGTAATGAAATAAGTACATAACGAGGTGGTCTAGAGTCCGTACTCCGTACACTAATATGAGAGAAGAGCTTAATTTGATAACTTGAATGATCGTAGTTAATCGAATTAAACAAAACACTAACTAGCCGAAAGTGAAAAGTTTTAGTTTCAATAATCGAGCATATTTGGTTGGTTTTGGCACAAAACAAAACCGAATAGTGCTTATCTTAATTGAGTATAATTCCATCCGATTAATATTTTTAGTTTTCTCAAAATAAGTGTCCACTTCATATTTGAATCAATCGAAAAGACTTTAATGGATAAAAAAGATAATATTAATGAAAAGTTTTGATTAGTGAAATAACTTAGATGGAAAGTGAAAACTCCCTTTGGCTGTGGTGATCTTGGCGACTATCTAATACTAAACAACGTTAAATCGTTTTTCAAATCATTTTCGTTTCTCAAGCTCGCTTTAACGATTCAACTATAGTTTCATCTGTAGTTGCTTTCGTCTTGGTTAGTTTGTGGTTGCGACGAGGGTTTTGGTTACTGTTTTAGGGTTTCTTTTTCCAATCGCTATCTCTGATCAATCTCACACGCTCGATCTTACCTAATCATTTATGGGTTTGATTTTTGATTCGTTATACGTTTAAAGGCTCACCATTGTTGCGTTGATTTAGGGTTTCATAGTGTTCTTTATGAAAACCTTTCTTAGGATTTATTTGCCGATCGAAGTGAGGGTTTTTTGTGCTTCTTGTTACTGATATTGGTCTCGGATGTAAGTTATATGAAACAGGGTTTCCTGAGTTCGGTAGGGAGAGGAGTATGCAAATAATGATGGTACACTACACTGGTGAACAAGGATAACCATGATGTTACTATTGAGGATGGCATGAATGCTAAGGTTAGTAATGATTATCATGTTAGTGTTAATGAGGAAGATGCGTGTTCTATTCATGCTAAAATCTATGATATTGAACGTAAAATGTTTGAGGATAAACTTGTGTTAGTGGGAGATGACGAGGTTCCTTTAAACTCTGTGAATGCTGATAGTCAAGCTACTATTTTGGAGCCGTTTCCAAGATTGTCTGATTCATTTGGTTCCCCTAATACGTCTGCTAAAGTGAATACTGGTGATGATAAATCGAATGGTACGGGGACTGGGTCATATGCTGCTCCTCTTAATGGTGATTGAAAGTTGTCAACATTCATACCTTAATCTCCCCGACTGGTAATGGGGCTGATGTTGCTATTTCTAAAGAATCAGGCCTATAGGTTAAGGACTGTTTCGAGAACTCTATTTGTGGTTGTTTTTGGATGAAAGAGTCGCGTATCATATGGTTGAAATCTTAGGGTCGATTGAGTGCAATTGCCACAAAAATTGGTACAATTGATGTTATTGATACAGCTTCAATGTGTATGAAATCTTGGGGTCGGTCAAGTTTGTGAGAGCAACGATAGATCTTCATGTTGATGTTGAGTTAAAAGATACTCTTGTTGTGGCAGTGCCTAAAATTGAAGGTAATGTTTATATTTTGCATTCGATTCGTGTTGAGTACGAGTGGGAGCTAACTAGATGTTCAACCTGTAAGGTTTTTTGTCATTCCTTGGATCTATATCCTAAGGAAATTGCATCTGATGTGTATGTAAAGACGTAAAGACAAATTATTAAAGGTCTTCATCTTGGTCCTAAGTCTCAATTAGTCTACAAACCTGTTGCAAATAAGATGGAAAATAAGCAGACTAAATCGAAAGGAACGAATTCCAATATGGCTGAGGATAGTATTTAAATCTGGTTCGAAACCTATAGGTGATGTGGCTAGTTCAAGTGATACGCAAATTGTGACTTCAAACCCTTTTGATATTCTCAATATGGTTGAAAAGGAAGATGAGATTATCTGTATTGATTCAGTGAACTTGAAAGGTGATGATGAGAATGTAGGTAACAATAAAGCTGTTAACTTGGATAATGAGAATAATAATAGCGAGAATAAAGTGCAAGAGGATGCTAATGATACAACGAGATTTATGGCGATGACATCTAAGGCTATGAAATCTTCAAAAATCGGATGTGGAATCGGGATGAAGAGTTTATACGAGCATTGGAAAAATGATTATGATGAAAACCCATAAGATAATGATGATGGTTGTGATTTGTGAAGATTCAACGGATGCGCAATTAGCTTTTTGTGACACATATGATATAAGTGTTCATGGTCATACGAGTCGTAAGTAGTTTAACTAGTGATTTTTATAAGATTGGTTTGTCTTTCTTACGAATGGTTTGGTTTGAAACACAAATAGTGTGTCTGTATTTCGCCTATATTAATGGGCTGAGATGTGAGATTCACTCATATCCTATATACTAAACTGTTTTTTGGATTAACAAATTTTTCGGGTGTAACAAACTTAAAAAAAAAAAAAAAAAAAAAAGGGTTGATTAGTGAATATGCTTAAAACCTTGTGCATTATTCAAGTAAACACTTATCTACACTCTTTTATAAAGGGTTTGAGACATTTTAAATATCGTAGTCTTAAAATTTTTAAGATAAAAAATATTTCTATTAAAAGAAAGTTACTTTTGCTAAGCATAATAATTCACAATACACAAAGTAATTAATGTCTTAAATTCTCATATTTGTAACATCTTCAAATATTGATGCATCCCATTTAAACCATATGAAGACATGTAAAAAAATGTAATAAATTAAAAGACGTAGTTCAACGAAAATTAAAATACGTAAAGTTATTGTTAGAAAAAACATATGTATGAAAAATATTTGCCCGTTACAAAAATAGTCATCGAATACCCGTCGTCGCATTGTGCGGGTACCCTTCTAGTTATAATATAGATAGCGTATTTTAAAAAAGAGATGGTTCGAAGCAGAGATAGCTATAAGAAAATAAAATAAAAAATAGAAAGGTCTATTTGCAAATATATATATATTTTGGACAGTTGCTGATTAAATAAAGAGGGGCCCGTTTGCAAATAAAAATAAACAAACTAAACAAAAAATTATATTTCATTAGTACCGGAGGGGCTCGAACCCACGACCTTCGGCTCATAAGACCAACGCTCTAACCAACTGAGCTACGGGACTTTGATGTTAGTATATTCCCTACAAACTTATATAAACTATGCTTTTGGATTTTCGAATTTCTTCTAGAAGCTACTGAAAGAATAAATAAGCAAAATTCTTAATAAACTGCATTATTGTAATAATCATAACAATTTTATCTTTTATTTTTTATGAATAATGATCCTTCTCCGTTTAAATATAAAATGGATAAGGTGGTTCGTAAATGAAACAAATAACAAGTATTCAGAATTTTGAGAGAGTGTTGCATAATTTTTTCTAAAAATTATGACTTATGAATACTAAAGTTGCCATATAAAGAATTTATTAAGTAGAATTAAGGGTTTCACATGCCAGAAAAAACATATTTTATAAAAACTTACATTTCGTGATTTAAAATCGGGTGTGACCCGTGCCACACCCAACTCTTATATGGGTTCGTCCATGCAAATAACCACTTTACAAGCGAACAATTTGGTTTGTAAACCCTCGATCATAGATGTATTCTTCTTGCTTAAAAGTTGAAACAAGCAAACTAATTTGGTTAACTAGTGCAATAAAATGTCTTCGTTTGACGCTTCAAACTTACTTCTATGTTCAATCGATATATTTTATGTTCAATCGATCACATTACTTGCAGAACTTGTTTAACTGACGCTTAGTAAATGGAAAACTATTTTGTCAAAAACATGAGCTAGAGACTTCTACAATACCTTGCTTCATTTCGACTCGACATCAAAACCATCAAATTTGTAACTACCGCTAGTAAGGTTACGTACTATGGGGTTGTGTATAGTATGTCTATATGACGACTACATACACGATCCAGCTCAATTATATATCTGCATATGTAGGTAAGCTAAAACACGCACGCTTTGTACATATAAATGATAAGATCGAGTTATATATAAATCATATACGGAACAAGTATTTTTTTTTTTGGTAAAAGGTCAAAGACCCGGTAAATATATTACTCCAAAAAACGTTTAAGTACAAAAGATTGGGTGAATCTCATATCTCAGCCCGTTACATAGACGGAAATACGGAACAAGTATTTATGAACATCATAGTACGTATTAAGTAATGGTGTTGGAGTTAGTTTCTCAAAGCTTTGATTTTCTGTTTGCTATATATTAGATGTATATAAAGCCGTGGAAACAAGAGACCGGTGTTCGATTCATGGCCCTATGCTATTTATGCTGCATATCATGACCCTCTTGTATCGATCTCTAGTCACTCAGTTGGAGACGTTCAATACATAGTTCTCATTTTGCGGGTACAAATTAAACTCATGGTCTGATCTGCATCACTGCATCAGCTTCAGTCATTAGCTATACATTGTGATGGCGGGTACCGTTGTGTATGCAAGTAACCACACAAATAGTAAAGAGTCAAGAAATTTTGATAAACCTTCTAAGGGTGCCCAAACGGACTTCAAGAGAAAACCCCCTTTTTCTATTCATCGTTACATCTTTAAACTCTAAACCTATTACAATCATTTATAATATATAGAAATAGAAGGCTTGATGAGAAAGCCAAGTATCCGGACCATAGTTAAAGTAAGGAAACAATATAACTCTTAAAATCTAAACAAATCTTTACTAAATACAAATATTAAAAAGATAGATTATGACAATGATAAAATGTCATTCTTTACCCTTCAATCTTCCCGCACCAATTAAAACGCTTGACTTCATATGTTGACCAAAGTATCGGCGGCTAAGCCAGAAGATCTGGAGCTCAAACGTGCCCTTGTATGAGGCTGGTTGTCAAGTAAATAGTTAGCATCTTTTAGGTCTAGTGGCATGTTTAGCAACGAATGTTTGCGTGTTTCTTTAGGAAGGTTTTCAAGTATATATGGAGCTTATTCAAATGTTCTTTGCTCTTTCTAGATATATATAGTTTAGAGGTTTTCAAATATTTAGGATCATAAGAGGTCTTAAGTGCATCAGCTTCAGTCATTAGCTATAGGTTGTGATGGCGGGTACCGTTGTGTATGCAAGAAACCACACAAATAGCGGAGAGCCAAGGAATTTCGATAAACCCTCAAAAGGTGCTCAAACGAGACTCCAAGAGAAAACCCCCTTTTTCTATATAATCCATCGTTACATCTTTAAGATTTAAAATCATTTGAGGACAAAAGATTATTTACATACCAAGGGATCAATCTCCACCATCCATTTTTATTTGATCTAATGGATGAGATTAATCTCAACAATTTAAAAAATCCACTTTCATCATCTTTTTTAAAATATTAATAAGAGTTAACTACATTTTTGGTCCTTGTGGTTGTACCTGGATTCCACTTTTGGTCCATTTGTTTAAAAAGTTGCGATTTTAGTCCAAAATGCATAGTTTGGTTCCACTTTTGGTCCATTTTTCTAACGAAGTTAGTTCAGTTAGTTAAGTCGTTTGCAATGTTAGTCCTTTATAAACAACGTTAGTCCTTTATACCAAAGATCTTTTGCAACATTTGCAACGTTAGTCCTTTCGGTTAGTTAGTCCCGAAAAATTTAGAAAAATATAATTTTTTCTAAAATAAATCGAAAAATTTGAAATATATTCTAAAACTTCTTTTTTCGAAAAAATTCTAAAAGAAACTTTTTTAAAAATAACTTTTCGAAAATTTTTTCGAAAAAATTCGAAATATATTCTAAAAAGAAAAAAATTCTAAAATATATTAAAAAACTTTTTTTTTCGAAAAAAATTTCAAAATATATTCTAAATTTTTAAATGTATATACACGTTTTTAAAATGTATATACATATTCTAAACTTTTTCGAAAAAATTCTAAAAGAAACTTTTTTAAAAAACTTCTAAAAAACTTTTTTTTGAAAAAAATTCAAAATATATTCTAAAAAACTTTTTTCGAAATTTTTTGAAATATATTCTATTTTTTAAAATGTATATACATTGGTGATTCCGTTTTTCAATTTTTGAAAAAAAGTTTTTTAGATTTTTAATTTTTTCGAAAAAAAAGAATTTTTTTTTTCGAAATTTTTTCAATTTTATTTTAGAAAAAAATTATAATTTTTTTCTAAATTTTTTTCAACGCATTTGGACCAAAAAGAAAATAACTTTCATTAAGCGAAAAGAAAATATCATTGCGACGAGCATTTAATTATCTTTCTATAGATAGGCACTTTGATATACTTTCGACAAATTTTTTTTTCTTCGTATTTTTCACCTTTTTTTTTAAAGTTTTTTCGTTTTTTTACGTTACTGAAATTTGCATTAAAATATCATATATGATTTAACACTAATTTGAATACCACATGTGATATTAGTGTTAAATCATATATGATATGTATATGATATGTGATTTATCATATATGATTTAACACTAGTATCACATATGATATTACATATCATATGTGATTTAACACTAATATCACATGTGATCTTCAAATTATTATTAAATCATATATGATATTTCATGCAAATTCCAGTTTCGAAGAAAAACGAAAAAAAAGACGAAAAAAGCACTACAAAAAAAAGTTGAATTCTCTATACTTATTTCTCCACGGTATGGTCAAGTGTGGATTTTTTTTTATATGAATGATAATTTTGCTACATTTTTAGGTGTCACAAATTTATTAAAAAATATTCCACGTATATAAGTGTGGACAATTACAATAACGCTACACTTATAATTGAAGTAAAACAACTTCTTAAAATGCCACACTTATAAGTGTAAAAAAACACTTTAAAAATGCTACACTTATAAATGTAATAAAAAATAACTAAAAAAAACTACACTTATAAAAAAAGCCACACTTGTTAGGGAATTATCCACATACAAAAAAGCTCACTTATAAAATCAGAAAATATCCCTCTTATCCATAAAGCCATAAAATAAAGAGTAAATTGCATTTTTGGTCCCTAAGGTTTGGCCAAATTGCAGGTTGAGTCCCTAAGGTTTCGAAAGTGCAATGGTGATCCTCATTTTGAAACTTTTGCTGCACGTTTGGTCCCTGATCAACATCAAATGACTAAAATACCCCTGTCTTCCTCTTTTTCTATTTTCTTTTTAGCTTTTTAACATAAATGGTCCCTGTGTTGTGCCAGATTTATAAATTTAGTCCTGATTTTTTTTTAATTATTTAAAATTAACTATTACAATTAGTATTATGTTTTTAATTCAAAAATATTCGAAAAATATTCAAAAAATGTTAAAGATATTCCAAAAAAAAATTAATTTTTTTTTACATAATTTTTTTTAAATTCGAAGAGAAAAGTCCAAAATATATTCGTTTCTTTACGTTTTTGTTAGGATTTTTACGTTTTCGTCCGTTTTCTTATATTTTCAACCGTTTTATTACGTTTTCGGCTGTTTTTTATGTTTTCGTCCATTTTTTTACGTTTTCATTCGGTTTTTTACGTTTTCATCCGCTGTTTTCAACCGTTTATTTTGCGTTTTCTTATGTTTTTTTACATTTTTGTCTGTTTTTATGTTTTTGTACGGGTTTGTACGTTTTCGTTCATTTTTTACGTTTTCAACCGTCTTTTACGTTTTCGTCATTTTTTTACGTTTTCGTTCGTTCTTTTTACGTTTTCAAATTTTTATTTTATTTTATTTATTTATTTTTTTTTAATTTTTTTTTATGTTTTCGTCCGTTTTTTTACGTTTTCGTCTGTTCTTTTACGTTTTCGTCAATTGTTTTGCATTTTCGGCCTTTTTTTTGTTTTCGTCTCTTTCTTTTACGTTCTCGTTTTTTTTACGTTTCGTCTGTTTTTTACGTTTTCACCCATTTTTAACCGTTTCGTCACTTTTTTATGTTTTCATCCGTTTTCAACCTTTTTTTTTTAATGTTTTCGTCTGTTTATTACGTTTTCGTCTGTTTTTTTACGTTTTCATCTGTTTTTTTACGTTTTCGTCCGTTTTTTTACGTTTTTGTCCCATAAACGAAAAATAACGTTGAAAAAAAATTAACAAAAGTAAAAAAATGGACAAAACGTAAAAAATAGATTAAAACATAAAAAAACGAATGAAAACGTAAAAAACATACGAAAACGGGAAAAATGTAAAAATAAAAAGGGGTCAAAAACATTAAAAAAAAAGGACGGAAAAAAACGAAAACGTAAAAAACTTAAAAAATGGACGAAAACGTAAAAAATGCAGTCGAAAACGTAAAAAAACGGACGAAAATGTAAAAAACCGTTTGAAAACGAAAACGTAAAAAACGGGCGAAAACGTGAAAACCGGCCGAAAAAGTAAAAAAAACGGACGAAAACGTAAAAGACGAACATGAACGTAAAAAAACGAATGAAAACTTAAAATAAGAACGAAAACGTTAAAAAACAGACGAAAATGTATTAATAATTCTATAGAAAAATATTAAAATTAAAAAAAAACTTATGTGATAAAAAAACTAAATTTCTTTTGGAATATCTTTGAATATTTTTTGAATTAAAAAAATAATACTAATTTTAAAAGTTAATTAAAAAAAAATCGGGACGAATTTTGTAAATCCTAGCAGAAGACAGGGACCATTTATGCAAGAAATATGAAAAGAAAATAGAAACAAAAGAAGACAGGGGTATTTTTGTCATTTGATCTTGATCAGGGACCAAACAAGCAGCAAACGTTTCAAAATGAGGACCACTGTTGCAGTTTCGAAACCTTAGGGACTGAACCTGCAATTTGGCTAAACCTTAGGGACCAAAAATGCAATTTACTCTAAAATAAAATATCCATCTCTCATCCATGCCTATTACTGTTACATCATAAAGCCATAAAATAAAATATCCATCTCTTTCTCTTATTAATGTTACAACGCCATCAGGTCATCTCTTATCCATCGCCTATTACCTATTACTGTTACACTTTAAAAATAACGACGCCTTTAATCGCGTTTTTAAATAAGAAAGTCTTTTAAAATAACGATTACTTATTACATTGATAGAAATCGATGTGGATCTGTAATCGTTGTAATCGCTGTGGATCTGTAATCGTTGCCGTGGTTTCGTAAACATCAGGTCAATTGTTGCCGTGGTTTCGTAATCATCAGGTCAATCGTTGCTGTGGTTTTGCAATCGTCTCCGTGGATCTGTAATTGTCGTTCCGTTTATCAGGTCATCAATGCGTTTTATTTATAAAGTTTTGATACTTTGCTTATTTTTATATGATTACAGTTAAGTGTATGATTATTGCTGTTTAAAATGTGTTTGTTTTAGTTTACAGGTAAAAATTAGTTTAAGTTGTTGATGATGATGTGTTTCGTGTTTGTTTTGATATAGTTTACATTTTTATCTTTATTCTGTTTGTTGAATGTATTATGTTTGTTGCGTTGATGATGCTTTGTGGTTTAACGTTTCGCTGGATAGTAAGATATCATAGCTTATTCATGTATAGATATTGCTTATTCAAACTTGCTAAAACAACTAGATTAGTCCTACTTTTATTGCGCGAAGATGTCATATGAATAAACTTCACTCTGTTTCCATGTTAGCATTCTTGTTTTGGCACGTGAAAAACTTTGTTTCGTTAGTATACTTTTGTGAGTCGGTTAAGGTCAAGCTTGAAAGCTTTGAGGTCAATTTGAGATTAAGCAAGTTACGATGTTTGTGGAAATCTATGGCACGTGAAAAACTTTTTTTCGTTAGGATACTTTTGTTTGTTTAGCATGTTTATGATAGGTTGCTAATAATGAGTTAGAAGTGCATTCTTAGCTCGACAAGGACTAAGCGTTTCATTATATCTTTAAGTTTTGCAAAGCATTTGTATCGTATACTAACTTAATTAATGGTATGTTATAAACATTTATTACTTGTTTAGGTAAATCAATATGATGGACAAAAGTTGGATCAACGCACACATAAAAAGCATTACTTATAGAAAAGCAGTCGAGTCTTTTATTAATTTTGCTCGTGCTAGAGACATAAGAGGATCAATTATATGTCCTTGCCTTAGATGTTGTAATGATGAATTATTGGAAGTAGACGAGGTTCATGAACACTTATTGCGTTATGGTTTTTTACCAGGGGTACACAATATGGACTATTCATGGGGAGCTTGCTACTCCCCCAACATCTCCGTCTACTAGCGTTCATGAAACTTCATTTCTTGAAGACGACATGATAGGGTTAGTCCGGGATGCCTTTGGTTTAAGTTCTTTTCCTTCGAATCATGAAAACACGGAGGAAGCAGGGCTTGATGGCGAAGTAGATGAATCTGCCGAAACAAGTGATCACAATGTCGAGGATATTCCTTATAAAAAATTGCTAGAACAGTGTGACAAAGAATTGTATCCCGGCTGCAAGTTTTCTAGTTTGTCTTTTACTTTACGCTTATATCACATTAAATGTATCGGTGGCATATCCAACAAGACTTTTGGTATGTTGCTAGAGCTTTTACGAGATGCCTTACCTCACATCACATCATTACCATCATCTGTTAACCAAACCAAAAAATTAACTAATGATTTGGGGCTTGGATACAAAAAAATCCATGCATGTCCTAATGATTGCATGCTATATTGGGATAAGAGCGAGGGTGAACAATCATGTCATACTTGTAAAGCTTCCCGATATAGAGATGATGTTGGTGATCAATCGGGGGAAAGTTCAAAATCACACAAGTCAAAAAGCCGCAAAAGTCTTGTGTTATTTTCCTTTAATTCCGAGGCGAAAAGGCTATACATGTGTGAGAAAACTGCGAAGGACATGAGGTGGCATGACACGGGTCGAAAAAAAGATGGGAAGTTAAGGCACCCGGCAGATGGTCTTGCTTGGAAGGCGTTTAATGATCGATATGAACAATTTGCCTCAGATCCTCGTAGCGTAAGGCTTGGGCTTGCTAGTGACGGATGTAATACGTTTCGTACGATGAGTACATCACATAGTACCTGGCCAGTGCTATTGATTCCTTATAATTTACCTCCGTGGATATGCATGAAACAACAATGTTTTATTCTTTCAGCGATAATTGAAGGGGAAAAAGGTCCGGGCAATGATATAGACGTTTATCTACAACCTTTAATTAAAGAACTTAATCTTTTATGGAAAGGGGTTGATGCTTATGATGCTTTCTCGAAAGAAAGGTTCAAGTTAAGAGCTTCTCTTTTGTGGACTGTGAATGATTTTCCTGCCTATGCTAAATTATCAGGTTGGAGCACTAAGGGACGTGTGGGATGCCCCACTTGCGTGAAGTCAACTCGCTCATTGTGGTTAAAGCATGGAAAGAAATTTTGCTACATGGGACATCGTAGATGGCTAGAGGAAAATCATCCTTATCGATTTCAAAAGGATAGATTTGATGGCACGATCGAGAGAGATGGTCCTCCCACCATAATGTCGGGGTCTGATATTTTGAAACAGTTAAGAGGTTCAAGGTTCAATTATGGAAAGTCAATTAAATCGAATAACAAAAGGACAAGAGACGATGTTAGTTGTTCAACAAGTAGTACTCTTCATGTAACAAATGACGATTCGAGTTCATTTGATGATTTAGAGAGTTTCATAGAAGAACATATTGATGGTGATAACCAAGTGTGGAAAAAGAGGAGTATTTTTTTTGATTTGCCATATTGGGAGTTCAATCTTATTAGGCATAACTTAGATGTGATGCATATCGAAAAAAATATTTGTGATAACGTGATCGGGACTTTATTAAATTTGGATGGGAAGACTAAAGACAACGAAAATGCTCGCAAGGATCTCATGGAAATGGGAATAAGGCATGACCTCCACCTTATAAACCGTCCTAACAAAAAGTCATATGTACCCTTGGCATGTTACACTATGTCTACTGTGGAGAAGTCGAACTTTTTACAAGTCTTAAAAGATCTAAAAGTTCCTGATGGTTATGCTTCAAATATTTCAAGGTGTGTAAGCTTGAAGGATCGTAAGCTCTCCAACCTCAAGAGTCATGATAACCATATTCTAATGCAAGACATTTTGCCTATTGCTCTAAAGGCTTCCATGCATTCAAGAGCACAAACTTGAGTAGTCAAAGCAGTGTGTGACTTATGCTCCTTTTTCAAAAGGTTATGTGCTAAAGTTCTTGATCTTAGTGAATTAGAGAAAATGAAGTATCAAGTGGTGCGGACTTTGTGTGAATTGGAGCAGTTATTTCCTCCCAGTTTCTTCACAATCATGGTTCATTTGACTATTCACTTGATATCAGAGGCCAAACTTGGTGGACCTGTTCATTATAGATGGATGTATCCAATTGAGCGGTAATTTTCTTTGTTCTAAAAATATATTTATATACACTTTTTACTCGTTAATAACTTTATTTTTATTTATTTTAAATAAAATAAAAGGTACTTGATGCGATTGAAATCATATGTTCGCAATAAGGCTCAACCCGAAGGCTCAATGGCAGAAGGTTATGTAAAAGACGAGTGTCTTACTTTTTGTTCAAGATACTTTGAAGGTATAGAGACTCCATTTAATCGCCCTCCTAGAAATGATGTAACTATTGACGGAAAGGAGATGTACATGCTTAATTCTGCGGGGCGTAAATTAGGAAAGGTTGACATTCTCGAACTTGATTACAAATCACTAGCTCAAGCACATCGTTATGTATTACTTAACCATAGAAAAATTCAACCTTTTCGCGAGTAAGTATCCTTTTAAAAGATATTGAACATATTATAAAATGATGTGTTATAGAGTCTAAGATTATATTATATTTCGTGTAGCCATTTTTTGGCTGAATTACAAGCTCTTAGGAAGGAACCAAGAAATTAAAGACAATAGAGAAGTTTGTCGTTGAGGAGTTTTTAGGATGGCTTCAATAGCAGGTGACAAAACTATTTATTTCTTATGAAAGATTATTAATCACTTAGGTGCATAATCTAACAGTGGTATTAAATAATGGTAGGTTCCGTTCTTAGAAAAGAACAATTTTGATAAAGAAGTGTTATCCCTTGCTATTGGCCCAAGCAATGTTGCTAAGCAATGCAATTGTTTTATCACGAATGGATTTAGATTCCTTACTAAGAGTCATGAAGAGTTTAAGAAGTGTCAAAATTCAGGAATCATGGTGGAAGTTGAAGGAGGAAATTACTATGGAAAGCTTACGAGCATCATTGAGCTGGAATATGTTTTTGGATATAAAGTCGTGCTTTTCCGTTGTGATTGGGTAGATATTCGACCTTCAAGGGGGCTAAAGAAAGATAAATATGGGTTTCCACTTGTAAACTTTTCCAGGCCGTTAGTCCATACCAGTATTGAATTGAAAGATGATCCTTTCATAGTATCATCCCAAGCGAGACAAGTTTTCTACATAGAGGATGTAAAAGATGTTGGATGGTTGCATGTTATTGCGAATTATCCAAGAGATACATATGACATGGGAAAAAAGGCCAGTGAAGATGATGAGGACTCATACACCCAATGTATTCCTTGTAATCTTCCACATCTTGATGATGTTAATGAGCGACCCATTTGGCATAGACGAGACATCCACGGATGAGTGTTTTAATGGCTCTGTGAAGTTGTGCTATTTGGCAGTACTATTATGAGTGATATTTTTACCAACAAAGCTTTCTATTAATACAGATTTTTACTTTTTACTTTTACAAGCATTTGCAGTTTCTGGTTTGTACACTTCTTTGTTAAGCTGTTTAGTTTATGTTAATATTGAATAGCGTGAGTAGGTCTAAGACGGCGTTAGGAATTTGGTGTGTGGTGTAGTTGAGTCTCGAATATCGTAGTTTAAGATAACCAAAGTGTTTATCTTCTTATTTTGGGGTATAATAAGAAACTTAGAAAAAAGCTGCTTGGAACATGCTTATTTCAATCACTTTTACACTCTCGTAGCTGGCCTAAAAACAATCAGATACGAGTATATGGAGTAGAGTTATCTGATTCTTTTTATCCACTTTGTTAATTTGAAATTTGGGGTTGAGACATGTTATCTCAAACTGCTTGTTCTAGATGTAATTTGAGCACGGTTACCCCATGTTTGGAATTGCTTATTTGAAATTTGTTATTTATTTAAAGATAAGCAAGTTGCTACCTGCTTTGTGTTTAGGTGTTTATTGACCATAATATAAGCCGATAAGTAGTTCTATTTAAACAATTTTAGTTAAAACTACTGATCTGCTTAGAAAATAAGCAGATAAGCGCTTACATAAGCAATCCCCTAGAAGTGCGTATTTGTTGTATCAAAACGCAATGATTTTGTTGTTACTTGTGACATGTTGCTATTATCTTAACATGACGTGTTGTTATTTACATGATGCTGCAATCGGATTGTCTAATTTGGACAGAGTACTCTTTATAATATGCATATGTTTCACTTAACACTATTACTATGCTTGTGAGTTGGATTGTATTCTGGGTGCTAATTTGTTTTTTTAGTTTCTAAAATCAATGGTCACATCCATGGTATGAATTATTTACATATTCCTAGAACAAGGATTCTATGCTGTCAATCTTGGTAGCATGAGAGAATCCTGATTCTGGGTTTTTAGCATAACTATTAGTGTTGTTATGTGTAGTTTATGAAAGTCTGGGTTGTAGATATTGTTTAATTTGATGATTAATGGATGTCATATAAGGCTTTTCAATTTTGTGTTTCTATATAAATCTTTTAGTTTATACTTATTATTATCCGACGATGCTAGTTTTGATCTCATTATGTCGATTTTGGCAACTAATTATGCGTTGATTACTTAAGTTTGCCAAAGTGGCACATTTGGAGCTATTGATTGGTCTAGGAGATATAATTTACATGGAAACAAGTGTTTCTATGTTGCATGTAAGTCATAATGGTTCTGAATGATGTTACTTGTGACTTGTGACATGTTGTTACGTTGCTATTATCTTGACATGACGTGTTGTTATTTACATGATGCTGCAATCGGATTGCCTAATTTGGACAGAGTACTCTTTATAATATGCATATGTTTCACTTAATACTATTACTATGCTTGTGAGTTGGATTGTATTCTGGGTGCTAATATTGTGTTTTTATCAGTTGACATACCAGTTCTTCCACTGGAAAAAGGGAACACCTTTTGATGATGACCAGGGTATCTACAACATGTTGATATGGTGGGAGCAAATCGATAGCGGCAAGCAGCTCACTCGCAACAGGAAGTTTCTTACACTTGTCCCTGTCGTGCTGTAAGTTTCTCTTTACTTACTTGAGCTTTCATTTAGGTTGGGCCTTAAAGCTTTACTATATCAGATTTAATTACGTGTCATATTGGGGGGTTGTAGCCCAATATTGCAATCTGATGTAGCATAGGACAATGACTATGAATGAGCACGAGATCCTACAAGGATAAGAATACCTATTAATTTAGGATCCTATAAGGTAATAATGTGCTGTTGCAGGTTTAGTCCATAAATATGTACATTGTAGCAAAAGCATCTCTATGTTGGACCATATAATATCAGTAGTTATTGATAGTTTATACATGTCTACACGCCTAAACATTTAATGTGCTATTATTGCAGGTTGAGCCAAAACAACTAATTGGAAGATGTTTCGGTCTAAAGCAACAATGGAACAACATTCAAAAAGGTATACACAGAACAAGAATAATTCCACACTCATGGAATCACATATGGAAACTGTTGGTAACTTACATGATGACTCACATCGCCCATCATCTTTTACTCCCAAAATTTTCCGCCCACCTTTTTGTTCTACTATCCAACAAAACCCTTTTTCATCGTCATCTTCTGCTGATTTTCAATCCGTACTATCCAATCCAACCACTTATAATCCAAATTTGTATGATTCTATGATGCACCATTCCACATCGTCATCATATTCTAAACCACCATCATATCCCAAACCACCAGCATCCGAGCCTATGCTGCATCAGTCCACATCTTCATCATATTCTAAACCACCAGCATCCGAGCCTAAGTTGCACCAGTCCACATCGTCTAATCAACCTTCATCTTCTAGGACTAGTTTACATCAGTCCTCCTCGTCTTTTTACTCGGGCCAAGATGATGAAGATGAATATGAAGATGAAGATCAAATTGTTGAGGACGAGGCAAAGGAGGTATAAATAGTAGGTAAGTATATAAACATATAGTAATTAGTTATTATTTCGCAAATTCCATCCTAACAATGGGTGGTGATTTTTTTGTAGATGAGTATGGCAGTATTCTTAGGACACAAAAGATGACAGCAAAAGATGTGTATAAGCTAAGAGAGGGTGAAAAAGTTCTCGTTCATGTTAATGATACTTTTCAACTAATCAAGGGTGCAACCACCGTGTGCACAAGGTTCATGACCTTACTTCTGAGACAACCCAATCTGTGTCCACCAGAAGCTAAAGATTGGAGAGAAATAAAAGCTCGTTGTGGTGTATTGCTTTTGGGAGAACTTCGGGTAATTTCTTCTAAAACACTTATCTTTTATTGTTCATAACAATGAAGGTCATTGATATCTCCTCTTTATTGCATTTTTTTGGCGTGAAATTCGACTTGCCTCAACATAGTGGTGTTGACGATGTACTTTTTGCTATGTTTTGGTGTAAAAGTCGGATACACAAAATATAGATTTAAAATGAAGCTGTTTCGATTAGCTGCCCAAAAACTAGATGAAGCTAACAATGTTGGTATTAATGGTGCACAAAAAGGAACATATACCGAAGATGAGCTTTTGCAAGCACTTGATCTTATTGATGCACCGCCAAACTTTCTTCATCACCAGTGGGAGTTATATAAAAGTAATCTTAGAACACCAATGGCAAAGGTACCAGTTTCTTTTCCTCATATTAACAAACTATTTTTACCAAGTGTTTTGTACTGACTTTTTCTATACTGAACTGAATTGTAGAAACTATCACAACAGGGGAAGAAAGCAAAATCTGCACAAGTTCATACTCACAGAACGGGTGCAACTAGTTTTGCGCGAAAACGTGACCGATTTGTAAGTACTATGAAAACATTCTCGTTTAAATTTTTCTTTAGTCTATTTTAATGAGAATTCATCTATAATAATCTGAAGTTGTACAAAAAAGCCATTTTACAATATGGCTAAAGTTGTACAAAAAAGAGTACTTTGCCTAAATCGGTACACTTGTGATAATAAGTTGCTATCTGAGGCATTATCTTATATAGCAGTATTAGTAAACCTTGTGTACTGTCATATGTGTATTGCCTAAATCGTATTTACCATTACTATTTATGAACCTAATTGGTGGGTCACTTACCTGCAAAGTAGTCTTTATCTTTGCTTTTTAAGGCAGATGTTAAGTGTTGCTAATTTTGGAAAGCATTCAAATTGTATATCATTGTTTGTTTAGTTGCATTTAGTAAGGTTGAGTTGACTTTGTATTTCAGTTTGCTGCTTTGCTCCATACAAAATAAGAATCATGAATGTTATGCAATTGTGTACTGTCACTGGGCATCGATTAGTTTGATTCTTAAATGTTTGAATTATAAAAACCGACAAAGCTAATTAATTCTCATTTGGTGTTGCTGTTTATGAACCGGCTTGGTGGAACACTTATCTGCTTAGTGAACTTTTCGATTGCTGTTTGTGGCATTAGTGAAATTTTGAACCTTGAATTTGATTGGCTAGTAGGAAATCAAATAAACTGTTAGAATCAACGTGTATAACTTGGTTGAAACTAAAGACAGCTGTTTCAATAGATGTCTTAGTTGCAATCATATTATGTTAGCTATTATTAGTTGAATCGTACTTCATGTTTACGGTCTGCTAAGATCGCCTAAAACTCAGTTTGTCTTTGAACTTTTTGCTTGTACAATGTACCAATTAGGAAGTTAGTTACTAAGTTTGTCCCTGATTAGTACCTTGACTTGTTTAGTTCTGATTCATGTGATATCGACTAAACTAGTTACTTAGGCATAGTATGTGATTTATGTAATTTGATTTCTTGATGTTTATTTGTTACAATTCTGTAAGAAGACAGAGATAAAAGATTAAATGGAAAGCATGTTTAAAATAAGTGTAGAATTAATGCATTCAAGATGAATCCTATAGGCGAATAAATTATGCATCTCTATGTTCTGTGGTAGTTGAGGTGACTGTGAGCTATTGCTCGGATATTGATATAGACTAGAGGGAGTGACTGACTCTTTAAAGTGTGTGCCAAACTGAACACCATAGCAGATTCCAAGCAATGTCGTTGCAATATAAAGTGTCCCATTAAAAGCTGATGTATATAATAGGTAATAAGCACCATGATTACTTGAGTTATGGTCGTCAAAAATGTGCGTGGGGTCGTGTTTAACCTGAAAAAAAGCAAGATTACAGGTCATTTCTTACAGGTCATACAGAAAAACATCTAAAAAGGAACGGGTCTACCACAACCCATTTTGATCCATGATTAACATATTAGTTCTTTATCAACAAATATAAGAGATGAAACGGAAAAAAAGTTTTTCTTTGGTCAACCAGCCCGGTCTTTTGCAACATGTACTGACAAATGACATATTTTGATCCGAATCCATTTTGACCCGTTACCCAACCCCGCTCATCTGACCTATTATTACTTTTAAGGGGTGTTTGGGACTTGTAATGGTTTATTGATTAATTTGTATTTAATGTGCAGAAAACGAAGTACAAGAGAGAACCTAACAGGATTGAGAGTTTTGACTTGTCATATCAATCAAACGATGGGTCATATATTCACGATATGTCGAGAGAGTTCAGGGTATACAACTATACATTTACTGAATTTATACATTTATTTATACTCATGTGTATATTTTATCTTATATTGCTAATGTTTTAGGAGTGAGCACGTGAAGAGATTTATAAAAGAGAATTAGAAGTTGGCAATTCAAGACCTGTTGATGATGAAGCGCGGTCAGAGATTGCAGATGCTGTAATGTTTGATCTTATTGGTCCAGATAAGCCTGGATAAGCATTTGGTTTTGGGACCGGAGTTACAAAATCTAAAGTCACCAAGTTCAGTTTTGATTTACGAAGAGCAAGAAAAGAAAGTATAATGGATCAAAACCGTCTACTGTTCGATAAAGTTGAATCACAAGGTAGGCATATAGAGTCACAAAACAATCAAATCAAGATTATGGCAAAAGATATTAGTGACCTTTAAGAGGAGGTGAAATTTTTAACGACTGCACTCAAAGAGCTATATGGTGCTGGAGCTTACAAAGATATGATCTTTGAAGACGTACCAAGCACACAGGTTAGACTTTGAGCCTTATTTTATGTCTTATTAAATGATTGGCTATACGTTAAAAATGTGATGTCTTATTAAATGATTGGCTATACGTTAAAAATCTGATGTCTTATTGTCATTTTACTTAATAATGTATCACGTCGGTTATCATTATGCTTAATTATATGTTTTTCTCTCTTGCGAAAAGACTTAAGTACCCCTTCTCCCTCCCACCCATAAAACCTGCAAGTCAAACATTGACCACGAGGAATTTATTGACCGAATTAAAGAATGCTAGCTGATAGTAGCAATCAAACTTCTCCATCCTCTGTAGTTCCCATCTGTCTCTTCAAGTCTGTTGTAACAGTAGACTTGTTAGAGGAGTCCTTTTGGTTATTATTTGATTTTTTGTTAATTAGAAGCTATCTAGGATTAGTTAGGGAGTAGTTCAGATGTAGGCTTTTAGAAGTTAATCTCAGTTAAGTTAGTGTTTCAACTTTTATTTGTGCTTAATCTAGAATGCATATAGGCTCCATTAGCTGCTGTAACAGTGGGTAAGTTTAGAGCTTATAAGTTTTATTTTAGCTAATTTGATTAGAAGTAGTCAATTTCCTTAGATTGCCTTAGCCTAGCTTTTATTTGACTGCAAAAGCTTTTTCATCCTTAATCTGTTATTACATCAGTTAGCTCTCTTTTCCCAATTCACTTATAGTTTTGATTTTTAATTTCCTTATTTTGCATCCAAATCAGCTGAATTTCTGGATATAAGGACTTTTGTTGATGGTTGTTAACATGCCAATTTTACTTTATTTTTATAATTTTTTTTAAGCTAGTTAATTAGTGCTTAAAGTAGGAGCTTTAGGGCCGTTTGGCATAGGGAAGTTTGAATCTGATTTTATGCTTAAATGCTTTTAGCTTGTGCTCATAGGATCCATATCAGTTGCAGTAGCTTATTCTCAGATAGTTTAGGTTAGTTTTAGCTTGTGGTAGCTTATTGTAGCTTTTAGTGGCCTTAAGCTTACAATCTTATTGCTTTCTATAACAGTTGTGTGCCCAAATCATATTTCCTGCAATCAAAAGTTGTTTCTATTATTTTTCCTTGCTTCTCAGTTTAATGATTTCTGTTTTGAAAATATCCCGTCTCTTAAAATTATTAGCATAATCAGATTAGATAGCGAAACTTTCAGTCAAGTCTAAGTAAAACAAGAATGTTGAATTAACTCTAATCTTGTATATCATTTAATAAACAAGAATGTTGAATTAACTGTATCTTTGATAAACTCTTTTAATAAAGCTATTGATTTCTGATATCACTTGAATGATCACACATTCAGGAGCACGAGCAGCAACAGCACCACTACCAAAAACAACAGGAGCAGGAAGAGCAACACCACCACCAGAATCACCAGGTGCCTTTGGCAAAAATGTGGCAAAATTTGTGGCAAACACCAGGCTGTACCGCATTCGTCTCAAGGGTAGAAAAAGTGTAGAAAATCAAAGATGTGTTTACTCACTGTTAATTGGTTTTTACTGTTCCGTTACTAGAAAACATGCATCGACTAATGTGTAGGAAAATTTGATATTTTTCCTGCATTAGAAGCAGTGACTAATGTGTACTGCTACGTTACTAGAAAATTTGATATTTGTGGCAAACACCAGGCTGTACCGCTGTACCACATTCCTGCATTTGATATTTGACTAATGTGTAGAAAATTTGATATTTGTGACTAATGTTACTAAATACCATTTGATATTTTTCCTGCATTTGATATTGCATACATTTTTCCTGCATTTTTTCACACTTTTAATTGTCCACACTTTTAGGTGTGAGAGAGGAAATTGTCCACACTTTTAGGTGTGAATATTTAACAATGTTGCCACACTTTTAATTGTAAGCATCTTTTTGCAATTTTGCCACACTTTTAAGTGTGGATATTCAAAGAATTTTTCCACACTTTTAACCATAGACATTTGGATAATATCTTCACACTTATGTGTGTAAGAAAATTTGTCACACCCATTATTACCACACATGAGTAAGTGTGACATTTATAATTTTAGACATTTTTAACCGTGGCCAATTGGCTTTTATAATGTGGAAAATTGAACTTGTTTTTTGTAGTGAAGGTGAAAAAAATCATTTTTTTTTCTTTTTCGAAAGTATATCAAAGTGCCCGTCTATAGAAAGATAATTAAATGCTCGTCGCGATGATGTAATTATTTTTGCTTAACGATTAACGGTTTAAGAGATACTTAAATTATAAAAAATAAGTGAAATAATAAAATGCTTTTAATCTCAGCCATTGATTTCTTTTTAGATGGATGGTGGAGATGAGTCCCTTTGTATGTAAGAAAAATTTGGTATGTAAAATAACTCTTCCCCATCTTTAAATTCTAAACCTATTACAATCATTTATAAATAGTAGAACTAAGAAAGCCAAATATCCCGACCATAGTTAAAGTTAGGAAACAAATAACTCTTAAAATCTAAACAAATCTTTACTAAAAACAAATATTAAAAAGATAGATTATGAAAATTATAATTTGTCGTTGTTTATCCTTCAATCTTCCCGAACCAATTGAAACACTTGACTTCATATGTTGACCAAAGAATCGGTAGCTAAGCCAGAGAAGCTGGAGCTCAAACGTGCCCTCGCATCAGGTTGGTTGTCTAGTAAATAGTTGCATCTTTTAGGTCTCTAGTGGCATGTTCAACGAATGTTTGCGTGCTCCTATCGGAAGGTTTTCAAGTATGGAGCTTAGTCAAATGTTCTTTGCTCTTTCCAGATATAAAGTTTAATTTAGAGGTTTTCAAATATTTAGGATCATAAGAGGTTTAAGTGTCATATTATATTTACATATTTGTATTAAAAGTTCATTGTGCTTCGAATGTCTTTATGGGCTTTTTTGACAGCTAAGTATTCGGTTATAAAAAAATTAAGAAGATGCATTATCTATAACTACACATAATATATCGGACACTTTTTGTCGGTAATATATAAAACTGTTCTCGGTACTATTCAGTTTGGTTTTCGGGACACGCGGAATATGCACTCTCTAACTTTTGCAAATGGGTAGAAGATGTTTTTGGAATCTTTATTTGTTTTATTCGTGGTAGATTCAAAGTAATTCATAGGGGTTGCAATTGAAGAGAAAGGAGAAAGGTATATAATTGAAAAGAAAATACATTCCATCGTTTGAATTCGAGAAGGTCGCATATTTGTTGATGTGGTTAATATAAGTGTTTGTGTGTGATCTCGTATCGGACTCTCAATCGGGTATCACCTTCAAGGTATTTTAGAGTGTTACTAGCGAAGGCGAAAGAATGGTGTTGTCTCCAAGGTAGTGGAAGGCAGAAGAGAAAAATTCTCTTGTTCGAACTATGGGGTGGAAGATAGACTAGGATTAGGATTAGGATTGGACGTCAAATTTTTCAAGACCACACCTTGAGGACAAGTGATTTCGAAGAGTGGGGAATGAATGGAATATTTACATATTATATTTATATAGGATATGTCTTTTATTATTGTTTAGATATGTTTATTACAATAGGGTTACGGTTATATATACCGAATCATTAATGAATGAATCAATCAATGTTTACTAGATCCATAAGTCTCTAGTTCTTACTCTCGTTACTTTCTTAAGGATTAACTAGATTATAAAAACCCTAACACATCACAAAACAAATTGTATAATTATATCATTGTATCTTATATGAGCTTCGAACTTGGGCTTTTTGACATAATAAATAATTAAAAATATTAAGAAGATGCATTATATATAACTACACATAATGAATAAATTTTGATAACTTCATAGGTTAAATAATAATACAACTGATAACATGCATAAACAATATTTCTTGTGTAAGTGCCAGATATTGTACAACCTTTATTACAATGAATAAAATGAGAATCCAGAATACCAGATCATGGATATAAAGCCTACGACCAACCCCAAACGACGGTAAGAAGATACAGCATGAGTAGCGATGTAGGGTACAATATATAACCCACATAACCGGACCAAAGTGGAAAAACAGTTCTCGTACTCGCGAAAATTCCCACTATTCCACAGATTATCAATACGACCAGAACTTCAGCGGTGACATCCCACATTGCATTTTTTATATACATTGCTAGTAGAAATGTCGACAAGCTACTCATAGTACTCATGCACATTCCTGAGTATATCTACAAAAACAAGATCAGTTAGGTCATTTTCATTTGCAAGTCCTGTCTATATATGTGTTATTATTACATGAACAGTGTGGGACGTAAATTGATAAAGATGGTGTGAACTAAACTATCAACAAGACTTAAATAGGTGGACGGACATAAAGAAGCGAATACCTGTGAAAGGGTTAAAGATGCGGCACGTTGAGTCTTTTGGCTAGCAGAGTTAATCGTTGAGAAGAGGCGTGGTATGTTTATGGCAGCTGGTATTATAAAGTATGGGATGAAGAAGGAAGGCATGTGTGCAGCGTCAGCAAACAACGCAATATTCATTATAAGTGGTTGTGCAACGAGAACTGCCACAAGAATTCCAATGAATACAAAGGCCAAAGCCTCCAAGTAGTCCCAAATCGTACTTGCAATATCGATAACCTTTGTCGTTTTTGGCAATAAAGCCTCTTGCTGTTCTGCGTCTCCAACCTATAAAAATATGTTAATTTTTTTTACTACATAATAACATTATATTGATTAAATAGTTAAATACATAGTACTTATAAAGACGTTCAAAAATCGATCTTTGTCCACTAAAAAAAGAAAAGATTTTTGATCTTTTTATAACAAAAATTTACCGCTTGAGGTTTGGGGGCGAAGAAACTAAGAGGGTTGTGATCATTCTTAGAGAGGGAATCTCTCGCCTCACAGAGCCATTTGGTTACTACTCTACTAAACTCCTCCTCTTCAATAGTTTCATTGCCTGAGATGTCAAGTTGGTCCATGATATTGTCTAGAAGATTATCGCTTATCTCACCATCTGCTTGCACTTGTATTCCTAGGATTAAAGTTTTCATCTCCGCGGTCGTCACTTGATGATCGTGATTTATATCAAGTCTCTTGTAGAGGCTGCACATAAATATTTCTCCCTATCAAAACAATTTGGTCGAATTCCAATAAAAAAAAATTCTTAGAAACTTTAAGGCATGTACTAACTCTTTAATAAGCTGCGCGTTTATCTTCCCGTTTGTGGTTAGTAGTTGCAATAACTTGTTGCTGACAAATTTTTGCCTCACATAGTCGTATCTTCTGTTTTGAATGTATGGTTGAAAGATCTACATTTAGATGAAAACGGTTACGGATAGTTATTTGAGCATGAAATGTTACTATGTGGTACAACATATCTTGTTTCAAGTTTAATTTAGAGCAAAAATTTTCTGATACTTTATGCTATTTCAACTGATAAAATGCGAACCTGATACACCATGTAGCTAACGAAGAATGACAGCGTTAGAATGAGGGCAATTAAAATGATCACTCGAGTTACTGCTGCTGAATTGATGATTTGGGGTAGTTGAAGAAGGAGAAAAGGGATCATTGACACAAGCATGAGTATTGCAGTATTTCTTGTCTCAGTATCAGTTGTAAGACCATATGCTGAAATGTAAAAAGTTAATCAAAAACAAAACCGACATATTAATATAATAGCAGCTGGTACTTTTATTAATGTTTATATGACTTGATTGTATGTGATCTCGAAAGCCATGTACCTGTTAACTTCTTTAGAAACGTTGGCTCTTCTTCCGGAACTTGTGGTGTAATTATCGTATCATCATCTGCAAGATCATAGCTTCCGAACACTATTACAGAAGGCCAAATGAGTGTTAGGCTCATGACTGCTGATCCTGCTAGCACACTCATACCCATTGTGGCACCAAATGATGCATCAGCACTTGTTAATCGTGATTCTGAAAATTTAGAATCAAACATATTAATTAATACGAGTAAATGATAATATGATCCCATTCTTGTAGTTTTAATATAACGAATACTTGAACAAACCATGATGTTTTGCAACTGATCAACCTGATAACGATTCTGGTAGTCATTTTATAGTGAAATCTTATAGAGATGATTATTACTTTTGTTGACATTAACACGTTACTCATAATCAGAAAACCACACAGATCAACCTTGAGCCGCAATGAATAGATAGATGTGCGGTAATTAATTTGGGAGTGTGTTTCTTTTCTAGTTTAGTGGTGCTCGGTTTTAAGCTTGGTGTGGTTGTTATTGTAACTTCTAGCAGGGACGGAGCCAGGAATTGGTATTAAGGGGGGGCTCAATTTTTTTTTCCGGTAGTAACATACAATTCCTTGTTCTAGAAGCTTGATTGAAGTTTGAATCATTCGACGTACAGGTTCAGTGATATTTTTTTGGTAGTAACATACTAGTTGATAAGTAAAATTAAATATAGTTGATAAGTAAAGTAGAAAGTTTTTGTTAACTATTCGAGACACTCATTCAATTGAATTCCCACTTCCCTGTTATCTTCTTCATTCCACTTTCCAATATTCACACTCTTCTCGGTCCTCTTATTCTTCCATAGTTTCCGACTAAATAAACAATCGGAAAACTGCTTTTCGCCATTAAAGGTGGTCTAGTTGGGCCGGTTGGGGGTGGCCGAGCACCCTCCATCCCTCCCCTCCTGGCTCCGTCCTTGACTTCTAGTTTCTCCCTAGTTTTTTCCAATTAATGAGATTTATATGTTGTTCAAAAAATTTGATGTTACAAGAACGTACATTATGTTGAAAGCCCTTTGCACGTACGTACTATAACGTACAAAATCATGAAAACCGGCGTTATTAAATAGAAAAAAGAAAAAAAACTTATACACACATAGAATGTACGTGCATGCTAACCTAGTGATACTACTACTACTACTACGATCAGTTACGTCGTATCTTTTTATCGAGGAACTTTAGGATATGGTGTCACACATCCTAATGGAAGTCCTAGGTGAATAACTATGTTCTACATACTATGAGTCGTGCTAATCACTCGTAACAAACAGCTTGGTTCAATATATTTGCATATGATGCAATTAAACCATACATTACCGATATAATATTACTAATCATTACCACTTGCCTTGCACTTTGTTCCATATTAAAAAAAACTAAAACTGAATCGACCGTTGTGATTAAAATATTACAAGTAGATATATATTTTTTATATAGATTCTATGGAATGAGCTAATGAAATATGACTTTTTAAGAGTTTATCTAATCATAATAAACAAATAATTTGTTATGAAAATGTAAGAAAGGGAAGCTGAAAATGAGAGGAAATTAGGGAAGCTTACCAAGAACAATGAAAAGGTGTTGGAAAATTTGCAACAATGTGAAACAAACTAGCACCAAAGATACCAGGTCCAACAAGACTGAAAAATTTACCTGATCCTGTTGATATATAACTTTGACCTACAGTCATCAAGTATTGATATACCACGATCAAGAAAAGCCGTCCCCAAAGCTCGGTTGAGCATGGCAAGAATCCGTAATCAGGTTCACATGTCACCGTGGTAGCATCGATTATCCCAAAGAACCCCATCAACATCGCCAAGAAAATGATGAAGCTCCCATTTTTCCCATATAATATTTTCATCTTGCTAAATGCCCGAAAACTGATCACGACCTATGAGGTCTTTGGAAACTTGATCTTTAAGATGATGGTTAGATCTTAAAGGTTTTGAAATCTCTTATGGCTAAGCAAACTCCACCTTGACCTCAACGTACGCGCGTTTTTGAGTCTAGCTAGTTCATACTAAGAAGAAGTTTAAGATTGAAGTAATGAACACGATTATGGTGGATTTATGAGGATTTTAGAATATTTGTGGCTATTTATAATTAACACATTGTTTATGAGAGCACGAATTTAAGGAAGTTGCAAGTAGAGGTGGCCATCCAAACCGGTTCCGGAACCGAAGCCCAAAAAAAAACCGAAATCGGAACCGGTAACACTGGTTTTTCTAGGAACCGGTTTGGTTCTTGGAGAAACCGCCAGTTCCTAACCGGTTCCCGATATTTAGGCTAGAAACCGGTTTCTCCAAATCGGTTCGTAAACCGGTTCCAAATCGGTTCTAGCCGTTGGGATGCATTTTGTTCACAGTAAACGCAAAAGAGAAGCAGGAGCGTATTTTTTGACTGTTGGGCCATTTTCTCTCCGTTATTAAACGGCTACAAACATTAAAAACCATCATTTAACCCTCCTAAACTTTATTATAAATACTAAAGTTGTTTTTGGTTCAATCACAACAATAAAACACTCTAAAACCACTCTAAAAACACTCAAAAAACGCTCACAAACTTGATAAAAAAAGCTCACAATGTCTAAAAACCGAGCTTCTCAAAACGCATCATCAAATACCGCCGCTCAAGGCTCTACAAATGAACCGTATGAAGTTGGGATTGAACCAACAACCCGAAACCAAGATATTTGGTGTCATTTTGATTTGGTTATGTTCTCGGATGGATCAAAAAAGGCTAGATGTAAAGGTTGTAACACTTTTATGAAATCCGATGGGAACTCTACGTTGAAGAAGCACACGAATCTACATTGTAAAGCAACAAAAGGCGGTACGGAATCGCAACAAACTACTATGGGACGAGATGAGAGTATTTTTGTATATGACGAGAAGGCGGTTCGTCTAGATTTTGCACACTTTGTGATTCAAGAGGGTTTGTCGATCAACCACTTCGATAACCCTCGATTAACGAGGTTGATTCAAACGCGCCTTTAACCACGATATAATCATGTAAGTCGTCAAACTCTTAAACGTGATTATCTTTGGTAAAGGTTAAAAAAGAACGAATACTTGGTTTTGATGGTTTAAAAACTAGTGTAAACTTAACAACCGATGTTTGGTCGGCGGGTCATGGTTTGCCCGGTTCGTACCTTTGTGTTACCGCACATTGGTTTGATCCCGTTACTTGGCAAATGATGAAACGTACTATTGCTTTTGAAAACTTTGAATATCCGCATACGGGTGAAAATTTAAGTATGATGTTGCGATATATTATGAAAACGTTTAAAATAGAAAAAAAAGTTTTTTCAATATCATTGGATAACGCTTCCAATAATACAAATGCGGTTAAAAAGCTAATACTAAAATACCGACCATCTCTTGATGGCATTTTTTATCATAGTCGATATGTTGCACACATCATTAACTTGGTTGTGTAAAGCGGACTAGCATACGAGCAAATGAATAATTTAAGGAAAGCTTTTAGAAAAATGTTAGAAGATATTTTTCTAACGGGAAACAAAAGATACGTGGATTATATAAAATTGTGTCATGATTCGAATTCCCTTTTTTATCCCCAAATTGGGACGTTCCTGTTAATACAAATAAGCCGTAAAAACGTTTATTTATATTTTACGATCTTCTAATGTTTTGTCGATAACAAACGTAAAATCATTTTAACGAAACAAATAAAATACGTAAATGGTTTGAGCCAATAGTTTTCTAACACACTTACGTTTTCACATAAAACACTAAAACAAGTATAAGTGATTTTATGATTTAGTAATACATATGTACAACAACTAGTGTTTACATATTGGGCAAATATATACATAACTAGTATATATTATAAATGGGTAAAAACTATAACCTATGGTATTGACCCATACCCATTTGACTAGATGCATTGCATCTATTAGATACATTGTATCTAATGAAATACCCATGGATCAACCTATAACCCATGACCCATAACCAAAATACCCATGGGCAAAGAGGAGCGTCCAACGGATCCCTAGCTTTACACTAGACGGATCCCTTAAGGGAGGGATCCGTGGGATCCGTGGAACAGTAGTTGTTTCTCCTCTATAAATAGTGAGCAATTTCTTCCTTTTGGGTTACCACTTCCACACATACTTTCCCCAAGTATTGTAACTCTCTAACCACTGATCCTAAGGGATCTTTCTATGTAGTTTGTCTTTTGTTTTTGTGTGATTCTCTAGGTTCCTCTTAAAGGCGAGATCACCACTTCTTGAAGTCGAGCAAGCTCAAGTCCATGAGTTGCCATGCTTCGTCATCATCAAGACTACCGAGGTTCTCTTTTTGATAGTTCTTTCTTCCTCCATAGAAGTGTTGTGTCGAAGGCATTAGTGAATGATGCCGAAAGAGTCAAGACGAAAACATTAGCGAAAGGTGCTTAACGTCCGTGTCAAAAGCATTAGTGAAGAATGCTAAAGGTGTCAAGACGAAGGCATTAGTGAAAGGTGCTAAGCTTTTGTGTCAAGGGCATTGGTGAAAGATGTCTAGGAATCAAATCACGAGGCATTAGTGAAGAATGACAAGGTCGTATAATCGATGAGGTGCATCATTATACATATAGTGATAGTTTGTTTCTAAGGATGTTGATATCCTTGATGGTGTTGTAATAAGGAGTGAGTCTCCTTTGGGATTAGGTGTTGTGTAGTGTTGGATAGTAGTTCCTCCATTGTAATGGAACTCGGTACTTAGCCTAGTACCGGATAAAGGGTAGGCGACGTTGTGATAGGTGTGGTTCACCTTGGTGAAAAGAACCCGGTGGTTAGCCTAGTACCGGAAAAAGAGTAGGCGACGTTGTGAAGGCTTCTCCGCCATAAGGAGTTGGTGTCGTGTAGTGATTATGAACTCTCGAGTAGGTGACTCGGGGAGTGGAGTAGGGCAAGGAAGGTGTCCTTGTAGCCGAACCACTATAAATACTCGTGTCGTGGTTATGTGCTTCTTACTCTTTATCTTTCATTACACATCTATATATCTATCTATCTATGTCCAACACACACATCTAAATGGATTGACATAAGTTGATCTAAATGTTTTAAAACGTAGTTTTAATTGGTAAAACTATTCAACCCCCCCTTCTAGTTTTCCACAGTTCCTACAAGATGGAATTCGACTTATGACATGTTTGTTTGTGGTTTACGCCAAAAATTAACGTTACAACATTTTCATGATGAACTTTGCTCTGAATCTAGAAGTCGGGATATGGTACCATTTTTGGTTGAAAATTGGGCTACTATTAAAAAAGTAACCGAATTACTCAAAGTTTTTAAAACCGCAACAACTATGTTATCGGGTGTTTATTATCCCACGAGTCATTTGGTCCTCAGCCAACTTTTTATGATGTGTAGAAAATTAGCATCATACAAATATGATGGTCCACTTTTTTCGAATATGGTTATGCGGATGAAAGAAAAACTTACCAAATATTTTGAATAAATTCCACCGGTAATTACTTGTGCCGCCACAATGAACCCATGTTTGAACCTTAGCGGGGTGGAATATCATATCGATAAGATTGCTAACGATTTTGATTTGCTTCAATTAGACCATTTTTTTGTAACAAAAGCACAAGAAAGTTTAAAAAATAATTTCAAACGTTTATTTGATGTTTATTTTAAGAAATATGATACAACAAATGTGGGAACGAGGTCGGCTTCAACGATTTGGACTACGACTACAATCGTGGATCCGGATTTGGACTTATTTTCAAATTTAAGACAAGAAAGCGATAAACGGGTTAGGAGTGACAATTTATCGAGCAACGAATATGGGAGATATACGGGAACTGATTGGTTAAGCACTATCACATCCGAAGAGTTCAAGAATTTTGATGTTTTGAATTGGTGGAAACAAAGGGAACCTCAATTTCCCGTTCTAGCCGCAATGGCCCGAGATTTACTAAGCGTACAAGCTTCTACCGTTGCTTCGGAATCCGCTTTTCTACTAGTGGAAGGATATTATCGGTAAGAAGAACAAAGCTCACACCTTTAACTTTGGAGATTTGTACGTATTTGCTTGAAGGATTATTTAGATGGTAATGAACGTATAAAACACGTTTCAATACTTGAAGAACCGATGGAATACGAAAGACAATTACAAGAGATCGAGGTGGAAGAGGGTTATGCAATCAATCTTTCCGAAGAAGAAGTCACTTTCGATGAAGCTACAAGCGCCGCTAGAGAGACCACCGAAGATGAAGATGAAACCAATAACGAATACATAGTCCAAATGTATTAAATTTGTAATTCAAGTACTTTATGTGCGCCGTTTATGAGTTTATTTAATAAAAGTCGAAGTTTATTAAGTTTATTGTGTTGGGAACGCGAACGAAAAAAAAAACCGGATTCGACAAATATGGCACGACCACTGTTAACATTAACGATCGGTTCTTGGGAACCGGTTTTTCAGTGGAACCGGTTTGGGAACTGAACCGGAACCGGTTTTTTACACCTCGGATTCGAAAAAACCGAACCGCCCTTAACCGGAACCGGTTCGTTTACCTTTGACCATGATCCGGAACCGGTTTTTGCAAAAACCGGCTTTTGGTCACCCCTAGTTGCAAGCTTGTAGGAAGGTGGCAATGGTTTGACTCGCAATATATTATGGGTGATTAGATTGTCATAACTTGTTAATTAATTATAAAGATTAGGTCACATGTTTTCATGGCTAATATATTTCATACAAGTGTTAACTCTAAGTTACATAATCTAATTAACAGGCTTGATATATTGTTGATGAGAAAAAAATGACAAAACAGAGAAAACCCAGATTGTCCCATGTCACTATTGTTTTCAGCCTAAAGACATGCCAAAAAATAAACAACAAACAAATAAATTATTACAACTGGACCCATCATATGCGTATAAAAGCAATGTGTTTCGAGAAAAACGCACATTTATGTGTTTGTTGAGGTGGGGTTTGAGCGTTTAATCCTAACAACTTTTTTCATTTATACGAGCCACTTAAGCCACTTGTGAATGCCCTTAATACCACTATTACTACGAGTTACAGATCTTTTATATTGAGGAGCTTTAGGATATTACACATAGAATTCCTTGGTTAATTAATAGGTAATTATCTTGTAGGTTAACAAATAGCTTGGGTACTATGATGTTCGACACATTTCATTAGATACCATCGTGTAAAAAGCATCAAAGATTAATAGTGTAAAAGCACATAAAAGCTGTTAACCCTACTCGTAACCAACTCCTCTGTAAACAATAGAAAATTAAACTATACCATTAATATTACTGATATAATAATACCAATATTACCACTTGCCTTTGCACTTTGTTCCATATTAAAAAAGTCTAAAACTGAATCGACCGTTGTGATTAAAATATTACAAGTAGATATTAATTTTTTATATAGATTCTATAGAATGAGGTAACAAATACTACCTTTTGGAGTTTATCTAATCATAATAAACAAATATTTTGTTATGAAAAGGTAAGAAAAGGTAAGAAAATGAAAGCTTAAAATGAGAAGAAATTAGCAAAGCTTACCTAGAACAATGAAAAGTGTTGGAAAATTTGCAACAATGTGAAACAAACCAGCACCAAAGATACCAGGTCCAACAAGACTGAAAAATTTATCTGATCCTGCTGAGATATAGCTTTGACCTATAGACATCAAGTAGTGATATACTACGATCAAGAAAAGACGTCCCCAAAGCTCGGTTGAGCATGGCAAGAACCCATAATCAGGTTCACATGTCACCGTGGTAGCATCGATTATTCCAAAGAACCCCATCAAGATCGCCAAGAAAATAACAAAGCTCCCATTTTTCCCATATAATAATTTCATCTTGCTAAATGCCCGAAAAATGATCACGGCCTATAGGTCTTTGGAAACTTGATCTTTAAGATGATGATTCGAGTTTAAAGGTTTTGAAATTTCTTATTGATGAGTTTAGCTAGTGCATACTAAGAAGAAGTTTAAGATTGAAGTAATGAACAAGATGATGGTGGATTTATAGGGATGTTAGAATATTTGTGGGTATTTATAATTAACACATTGTTTATGAGAGCACGAATTAGAGTTGCAAGCTTGTACGAAGGTGGCAATGGTTTGACTTGCAATATATTATGGGTGATTAGATGGTTAAAACTTGTTAATTAATTATAAAGATTAGGTCACATGTTTCATGGCTAATATATTTCATACAAGTGTTAATTCTAACTTACATAGTTTAACAGGCTTGATATATTATTGGTGTAGATTTTTCTAAGTAAAAGAAAAAGTAAGCTTTAACGTACTTTTCACTATAACTACACGTAACAATTAGCCTAGACTCGATGTTGATGTCTTTTCTCTAGCTTTTTACGGGTTTTTTGAATTATTGAAGTGCCATAAAAAACAATAGCAAATGTATTTGTCCCCATTGCATCAACATGCAAGAACTAATTTAATTTCGATCTCCTCCTCATTTCCGTCAGAGAGCAGAATATTCGACGTTACGGTGTGTGACCGGGTTTCCTACTAGCATCAACGAGCTAGTGATATAGATGACTAAAACGAGTAATGATATAGATGACTAAAACGTATAAATAAAATTATAAAGACATTTCTAATCAGCTCTATCTTAAAACACATGCTTTTATCTATTTTCTCCCTCATAATCTTTAATGAGGTGAAAACACCCCCGCGTTGCGGGGGCGTTTTTTTTTTTGGTTCTATTCTTGTAGGTTACATAAGTGTAACTTTTTTTTTCCGGTACTATTTTTTTGGGTACGTTTCGTAATTTGCTTTGTGTTTAACCCTTTTGTCATTTATGCATATACTTAGGGGTACTTAAGCGTTTTTTTTTGTAAATACTTAGGGGTAGATAGCGAAAGATAGGCGGTGCTTATAACAGTTGTTGGTGAGATCCCCAATCACAATCAGATTACGCATTTTTTTACCTAAATCAATGGCGGTTTCTCCTAATATCGATGAGCTCAAAAAGGCGACTGGTTCAACTGATATTGCAACATGTTTTAAGTTCTTGTTTCAGAGTGAGATTGTGGAAGGGCGTTGTTTATTGCTAAGGTTAGAGGACGAATGCAGGCAGCTCAGAGAGAAGGTTGAGAAACGCGAGCGCACTGCTAGGGTTGTGTTTCTAACTTGCAAATATTACAGCGTGACATTTTGCAAGGCTTGGAGCAGACGCTTGGTTTGGTCCGCGATGTCATTGCGCAGCAGGAAGCTGATGTCACGCTCATGGAGATCAATGAGGGGCTCTCGGATGGTTAGTAGGGTGTGGGGTTGTTCTTTTGTGTTTTGCGCTATCTGTAATTAGCTGCTTGGTGTTGGTAGTTTCCCGGATATGAAGTAATTATGTTAATGTTTGTCGTTTGGGTATGTAGCTAGATGGTATGTAGGTAGTTTGTCTATGTAGTGGTCTATGTGCCTAAACTTTGGCCTGTCAGAAGTTCATTTTTGGGTTTGATGATATCGAACTTTGGCACGCTGTAATGTGTCCTTCGTATTGTTAATGAAAAGCTATTTCATATGTATTTGGTGTACGCATCTTTGTGCTCTTTACATTACGTTGTGTGCTCGTTTTATATTTAGATGTTTTTAGTAAATGTGGAAGTAATGTTTTCGTATAGTATTCCTGTTTTAGACATGTGTTTTAAGCTTTGCTAAACCGTTGGTGGTGTTGCGCTCACTGTTAGCAGCTTTTATTGTCATGCCATTGTTTGCTTTTGGTATCATAGTTTGCACGCTTTCAAGCACTAACAAATGGGCTTTTCCATTGGTATTGCTACTGTTATTAGTGGTAGGGACTTTATGTTTTCTTTGGGTGTACAAATTCTCGACCGTGTAGTTACGCATGTAAGCCTGTTTCTTTTCTTGGGTCCAAGCTTTGGGTTGCACACATGTCGCGTACTGATTGTTTGGCGGAACTTGGGTTTGCATGCGATAGCGATGTTTTGCAAGACCAGATGATCCTCTTTTTTTGAAAGGGAGGTAGTCACAGCGCGTGAGTGGGAGAGCATGATACGCGGACGCTGCTTTGAAATTGGGGCGCGTATAATGTATTTAGAAGACCTCATTTAGGAGGTTTTGTAGGAAGGGCGTGGCATTGTTGCCCGGGACTCTGTTAGATTTTTGAGAGAAGTTCAGGGTCGTGAACGTTCTAAACAGGCCGTGCTGCAGGGAGCGTTACGGGAAGCGCATGTTGCTCTACGTGCTACTGCGGGGTATATCAATAACATTCGGGTGTTGTAACTGTTAGGGAGGTGCTTGCGGTAACAGTTTGGTCTAGCATGTTGCTTGTTTTTTTTTGCATTTTGTACGTGTTCACCGATGGTTTTTCTGTGTTGTTTGTTTGTAATGTTCTCGTTTAATAAAACTTTTCTTTCTCAAGTTTTTTGCGGTTTCAAATATTGTTTATTTGTAATGGCGATGTTGTCCTGTGCTATGTATATGTGAACCTATTGTTCTCTTATGTGCACCACAAATCGAGTAAGTGAGTTTTCATATTTACACGTTACGCTAGGGCTAGTCATAGCGGTGTCAGAATTATCATTCCCGATTTCTAATTTCTTTTTGGCTAGCGCGTTTGCAAGCCAGTTAGTTTCTTGCACTGCTGACTTTTGGCTCAAATATAAATTGCTGTGATAAGTTTTTGCAACCAATTTATGGTGACACCAAAGGTATATAACGATACATATTTTATTGCAACCGCGTTGCATAGACTGTCCAAAATTTGTACATAGATACACTGCGGGCTGCGGCGTGTGCATTTGTTTTTTTACAACATAACTGGGCGTATTTTCTTTTTCTAAGCTGGGCCCTTTTGCTAGATGCTATGTGGGTTCCTACAGCTAAAATCTGATAGGTAGTCTTAGAACTGTTTTTTGCAGTGTTCCTACAACTGCATAACAAAAGGTTAAAGCCTAGTTGCTGTTATTATTACACTGGTGTTATTCCTTCGGTGTCGCTTTTTGATTTTTTTGGAGCACGGTCAGTCCCTTCTTCAGCAGACGCTCTAAACAACTGTTTTCGAGCCGCTGAGATTTGTGCGGACCTTAGGAGTTCCTGTTTCTCTTCGGGGTCAACCGAGAGTGGCGGAGGTGTGAGAATATCATCTAAAACCTCTGCAGGGGAGCTTTCCTTCGGTGTTGTAGTCATTGGTTCTGGCGTCTCGCCTGCGGCAGTTAATGCTAGTAAAGGCTGTGCTGCATCATTTACGTTGTCCAATATCAACCTTGGAGCACCTCTTTTGCTCCCGTTTCCAAAGTGCACTACAAACCTGTGCTTTGTGTTTTGCAAATCCTTGATAATCGGTGGCAACTTCGTGGGTTTGGGTCGGTTAAGTAACTCAGCACCTCTGAGCAAACTGGAAGCAATGCATGAGCCTCAGGGCTATACCATGTTAGCGAGGCTTTGCCGCTAACGTCTGCGATGGTCGATCTAAAACAATAGCTGGCATATGTATGTGTTTAAATAGATGTCAGACATGGGTGTTCATTAGTTTAAATTAATATTTAGCATGGAAAAAGTATGCGAACCTGTAGTTTGGCACCACGGGTACCCCTAGTTGGTGACAATGCCAGTGCGGCCTATCTTGCTCGATATTTCTGTTACACCGTTTACAGCGGTTGGCATACCAATCAGAGTCCTCATGGATCTTCGTAATGACGGCTTCTGTGATAAAGGTTTTCCTTTGCTGTGTAAACACGTTTTGAGTTAAGACATATGATGTCGTTCTGTTTAGTGTATTCATATAATCTTACTTTTAGCATTTGTGGAGTGATTTGCAGCAAGGTCAATATCTTAACCGGTTCATCAACTAAACCTTCATCTTGCGCTTGTTGCTGTAGTGGTGGCAGCATGAGTGGCTCGGTAGTAGCCAACATGCCAGTGTAACTGGTTATGCACTTAGTTAGAAGTATGGCTGACAATTAACTGTACAATGTCTTAAAATCATTTTGCAAATATAGAAAACTTACACATGCCGTATTGCATTTGCCTCCGGGACATCGGGATTGAAATAGTAACACGTTGCAGGAGTTGCCGATAACTGCATCTTACCAGCGAAAGTCTTTACCAAACATGAGCTAACCGCTATTATGATAGGCTGTTCTAGTGGAATGCTTATCTCGGTCTCAAACTTTGTGGCCATGTCGTTCCACAGGATTAGTGTGACGGCATTTCCACTGTCACAGAAAAAATTTGGTACATACAGTCATGTACTAATATGAAACTACGTACAAAGCTTATAGGGTGGTAAAACGTACTTCAGATTTTGAATCTCAACATTTTTTCTAAGTATGCGGTTTGTCGTTGAACTCCAGAATGCTTTGATTTTGCCGACGATCTGAATGGTCCCTATATAGTCTATATGGGTTTGCATACATTCTGTAAGTGTTATGTGAACGAATGTTGTGTTAACCTTCTACCTGGTATTAATATGAAGGTAATACCTGTTAAGACAGCGTCGCGCACATTGGCTCTAGTTGCCAGCTGGTTGTATGCTATGAAATTGAAATGGTGATTCGGAAATCCATCATCTTCGATTGGTTAAACATATGTGTACTTGCCTAGCAACAGCGTTGTGTTATTATTTAGAGTGCATTGCCATGAATCTGTATTTTTGCCATCGAACCTAATAATCTTGTAGCAGGAACCGACTTGTAAAGCGACCTGAAACTGTTGGATGTCACGCACCTCTGCAGTTGCTTGAATCGCGTTTCCCTGCGAATGGCACATGTTGCATACTTGTTAAAATGCTCGCTTGAAAAGTAGAGTATTTTTTTATGTTGCCAAGCTTACCCGTTTGTCCAACAGTATGAAACATAGACCAGTGGGGTTCGGGTCCGGAACGTTCCTTGAAGTCCATTTGCGATACACCCTCACACGCAATTCCTTCTGCATGTCATGTGGCTGAATATTGCTAATGTCTGCTTCGTTAGCGTCCAGTGTTGTGAGTTTCTTCACGTCTTTGGAGCTTGTTAATACAAATAAGCCGTCAAAACGTTTATTTATATTTTACGATCTTCTAATGTTTTGTCGATAACAAGCGTAAAATCATTTTAACGAAACAAATAAAATACGTAAATGGTTTGGACTAATAGTTTCTAACATATTCACATTTTCACATAAAACACTAAAACAAGTATAAGTGATTTTATGATTTAAAAAAAGGTAGGGTTGGATCAGTTGGAAAACCCTTTGCCTCTCAACCGAGAGGTCAGGGGTTCGATCCTCACTCCCTACAAAAGGCCGGAGGTCCTTTCTACCTTTGGTAGAGCTGGAAGCAGCCTCTCTACCTTAGGTAAGGGTAAGGCTGTCTACATCTTAACCTCCCCCAAACACCGGAAACGGTATTGGGTACCCATAACCCGTGGAAGACGGCATTGGGAGTTACTTTACTTTTTTTTTACAACAACTAGTGTTTACATATTTGGGTAAAATATACACATAACTAGTATGTAATATATTGGGTAATATAAATGGGTAGAAACTTAAGTATCATAACCCATTGACCAAATACATTGAATATAGTTGGGTACAACCCAAAGCCCATGACCCATGGAGCTTGACCCATAACCCATTGCATGACATCATGCTTATATCATATATGGATAATATCCATAACCCATGGTATTGACCCATACCCATGTGACTAGGTGCATTGCACTCAAGAGATACATTGTATCTAGCTAAAGATCTATGGATCAACCCATAACCCATGACCCCATGACCAAAATACCCATGGGTAAAGAGGAGCGTCTCACGGATCCCTAGCTTTACGCTAGACGGATCCCTTGTGGGAGGGATCCGTGGGATCCGGGGAACAGTATAATTTTTCCTCTATAAATAGTGAGCCATTTCTTCATTGTTGCTCACCCCTTTTCTAACATACTTTCCCCTAGAGTTAAAAAGTCTCTAACCTCAGATCCAAGAGATCTATGTTTGTAGTTTTGTTTTTGTGTAATCTTATAGGTTCCTCTTAAAGGCGAGATCACCACCTTTGAAGTCGAGCAAGCTCAAGTCCATGAGTTGCCATGCTTCCTCATCATCAAGACTACTAAAGTCTTCTTGTTGATGATTGTTTTTCTTTTCCTAAGAAGTGTTGTAGACATTTGTGAAAGGTGTCTCAAGTGTCAAGACGAAGATATTAGTGAAGGGTATCTTTCGTCCATATCATAAGCACTTGTGGTAGGTGCTTAGAAGTCAAGACTAGAAGCATTATTGAAGGGTGCTTAGAAGTCAAGACACAAGACATTAGTGAAGGGTGTCTTGAAGATCTAGTTAAAGGCATTAGTGAAAGGTGCCTTAGATGTACATTCGATATGGTGTGTTTTGATGTACAAGATAGATTAGTACTAGATCCAAGGATATTGATATCCTTGATGATGTTGTAAAAAGGAGTTGATCTCCTTTGGGATTAGTCGTTGGTGTAGTGGTGGGTAGTAGTTCCTCCATTGCAATGGAACTAGGTGCTTAGCCTAGTACCTAATAAAGGGTAGGCGACGTTGTGTAGGTGTGGCTCACCTTGGTGTGAAAGAACTAGGTACTTAGCCTAGTACCTGATAAAGGGTAGGCGACGTTGTGTAGGTGTGGTTCACCTTGGAGTGAAAGAACCCGGTGGTTAGCCTAGCACCGGAAAAAGGGTAGGCGACGTTGTGAAGGCTTCTCCGCCATAAGGAGTTGGTGTAGTGATTACGAACTCTCGAGTAGGTGACTCGGGGAGTGGAGTAGTGTCACGCCTCGCCAAGGCGGAAACGCGAGTGTAACTTCATGGATATCATCACAACACTTAGCGTCTAAATAGAGAATTTCTATATGCATATTAATGAAGCATTATGTAGACACAAAGTGCCATAACAATACCCAAAATAAACAAAATTTAATTTCCAACAGTGTCTTTATTAAGACATAAATTACTAAACGAAAACAAACAAAGCGTTGCATTAAGAATCTAAAATATAATCATAATCCAAATCATAAAAGATAAACATCTTCAAATGCAACTATGGTCTCGCCTATTCACTTCCTTCTATCTTATCCTTATGACGCTCACCTGAAAATGATGCTTAAAAACGTCAACATAAAGTTGGTGAGGTTCATAGGTTTAAGACACAAAATCTAATCCTTTCCAACAAGTTCGCTGTGATAACAAAACATGGCAGGACAGTAAGATAGCTATCAATGTACTAACATGCAATCTCAACAATAACCATCAACGGGACGGAACGTGCCCACGATCCAAATTCAACATAATTGGGTAATCATTACCCTCCGATCGGAATCACACAGAAAAATATTGGGTAGAGTTACCACCCTCCAATTGGACCACCAGACGAATAGTGGGTAACAAAGCTACCCTCCAATTGGAATCACACAGAACAACCACACAGAAAGAAACATAACATGTAGTATGCATACAATAACCACTTACAAGTCCATGCACTAATTAAACCAAGTAATCACAGCAACTAAAAACTTATTTCAACACAAGCATCATTTCCATCCCAAGTTCAAAACAAAGAAAAATGGGACTATGAAACTCACCTGAAAACTCCGCAGCTTCAACAAAAGTCTAACACAAATCTAAACAAACAAAAATAAAACCACGTTACACGCGACCAAGCCAAAAGCTTAAGTCCATGTAACACACATATGATGGATGTCTAAGGGTTGTATTAACCATCACGAGTCACCTTGACTCCATACCCAACACTACTAACTGCTTACACTCACTAAACCCCTTGTTTACTTTTTACCAACAAACGCAGATTTTTGGGGTACTTTCACCCACATAAAATCACAACCAAAAGAACTCCACAACTCACACAAAAAAAAATTTCATGGTCCCTCATGAGTGTAAAAGCCAATCCCAGAAGGCCATGAACTAAAACAAACACAAGTTCTCTCTAGAAAATCAAACATCAAAACTATCCAGATTCGGATCTGCACGCACACTAAAATGTTTTGACCAGAAAATACTTGCACAACTTATTAACGGCTATCCTTCGCGTGGAAGTCAAAGAATACATAAAAATCAGCTTCCCCAGAAGGGCTACCCTTTATTACACTTTTAGACCCACGTTTTACCTCTTTTTTTCTAACCTAAATCTGTCCCGGTTTAACAGGTTTGACACCTTTCCTTACAAAAATCGTTTGACACACTTCCAGGACTCGAAATCAGTCGAGGCCGGACTTTTCGGAAAGCCAACTCTCTGAACTACAGTTTAGAATCAAAAACCATCAGTTAACTCTTTATCATCTAATAGAAAATCTTCGTTTACTACAACCCTAAAAACTGCCAGCACTTAACTCATTAACTCACGCGTTTTTAAACCCTAACTCTTACACCAATCATCATAACATCACTAACTAATGACCCTAACATGTCTTAAAATATTAAATTACAGATTTTAAGGTAAACCCTAATCCACCATAACTTGTATTACATGAATCAAATCATTAATTAAATGAATTAGGAATAACTAGACATACCTTAAGCTTGTTTTTCTTCAAAATAGTGAAACCCTAACTTTTCTCTTTTTCTCTCTTCTTTGTTAGTCGACTATTCTCAAAAAAAATAAGTGAGGGTGTTTTGGTTTTGTATTTATACTACCCTAAGACCCTTCTAGATAACCTCCTCAATTAAGAGTTATATTAGGACTCAAATTTGTTTCCTTTTCCCCATAAAACCCTAAAATTCGTCCATAAATATACCCATATAATTTTTTTTTTTAATTTTTTAATTATTACACTTAAAACCTTGGGTTTTGCTATTTTATAAAAGCTTATATTGAAACCTAACGTCTTACACGATAAACCTTCGTTTTACGACAACTAGAATAAAAATCATTTCAAAACCTAAGTTTCTAAAAATAGAATTTTCACACTTATTATTAATATAACCCATAAAACCAAACACCACGTAACTTATTAACGCTCAAGAACTTGAACGAAACTTGCTACGCAATAATCGCGAAACACAAAAACCATAAAAGTCATTTCCACGTCACCAATGTGAACGAATAAAATTAACCAAACTAACACTGCTCAAATTATATCAACAAAGGTTACACAAAGAATTTAGCACCAAAACACACGTATAACACACATATGACACACAAAACACTTAAGTCACACCAAGCAAAAGATATATGGGTCGAAACTAACAGTTAAACTAACCTGCTAAAATCACGGTTGTTACATCATCCCCCCCTTAGAGAAATCTCGTCCCGAGATTTAACTACTGTTCACTACTTTTATCTTACTAGTGTCCACGAAAACTCGCTATTGTTGACCACATGCCTAAAGAACCTACATCTTGAAGCTGAACCTCTCACTTGGACAACTTGGCAAACATCCTCTTCTTCTTCAACAAACACAATGATAACCAAATCGACAATCTATCCTAAGGAAACGGCGCGAACCATGTAACCGGTCGAACCAAAGCGTATATCAAACGAACTCAAGGGGTTACGAATTATCGACTAGTGCAGTAAATGAATATCGAATCAAAACTAGAAAACACCATGAGGAATTCCACCATTAAAAGTAGACACGGATCAAATGTTCATGAAAACCCCATATAAAGAAAAGATGGAATATACGTACCCATAGAAAATCCAAGAGCGTACCACAACGAAAGAAACACTTGATGAACCAAATACATATCAAGTTTGGTAAATGAAAACCATATATAGTTCTTATTCCAGTACTCGAACTTACCCAAAAAAAAAATGAATATCGTTTTCACAGGACATAGCTTAAACTTATACATTTTTTTTGTAACATATACAAATTATTTTATGTAAGAAAATCATTTCAAATATGTTAAGTCACTTTAAATATAATTTTCTTAAATTCCATGTTAGACATAGTTTTTATGACATCAAGAGTTAATTATAGAAATATAGTATCCCACCTTACTTGTTTAAGATAATTAAATCGTGCTTATTAAGATAGTAAAATAAATAGACTTTCATAGCAGAATTGTAGGATATTTTATTCTTAATGGTTATGTTAATAATAGTTCTGACAATAGACTGATAACACCTTGAATTTATGACATCATAATAAGCACTGCTTTTTTTAAGAGACAGTTTTTACTTTTTAGAATAATATCATCATAAACTTACCAAAACAATCTTCCTAAATGTCTTCAAAATTATTTCATAAAAGATTTTTTTTTTTTTTTTTTTTTTTTCACATTTCATTTTCACCATAAAAATAATAGTTTCCAACAAATGACCTTGAAATACCCAAAACGAGTTGTAAAATACCATAAGGACTCTAATGCAACCTTTTAATCGAATGTGGAAGACATAAAAGAATCACATAATCAAAATAATCATCAAACAAACTCATACCAGTGAACACTCACGCAAATACATTGCAAACCAAGCGAAGAACGTAAAGACTCATTCGTACAACGATCAAATTAAGATCATAGAAAAACATCGATACTAATTGGTGTGTAAATGAGGGATTAAATATCCGCACCAACTTGTTACGAACCAACAGTAGTCGAAAAATACTATAATATTCATTTGAGGAATGAATGCAAGGAATAACCAAAGAAACGAATCCGAATGACCAACACCTATCACGACGTCGAATAGGAAGGATAGGGCATCCGTACCAACATGGTACGAATAGGTATGCTAACCAGAGAATTAGGTATGCGAACAGAGTGCCTTGCAAACGAACCAGCTTAAATATCACAACATTAGTACCAACAGATAATCGAGGTATCATCATATGATACGTAGAATGAAATCTTACCACCGACACACTCTAACATATAACGATTGCCCAAACGGTTAAGAGAATACTTATCTACCCATACAGCATCTACCACAACATATAACAACAAGCATCAATCAGTGTAATCATGGTCACAAGTTCACGTGTGTGATATCCTTATAATTATGTTCGCGACCATAGTTATAAGGACTATTCCACACGCATACATACTTCCAAAACCACACATCTCAATGATAACGCACATATACCACATAACACCTAATACACAACACAATCCATGCTATCATACTTGCAAGTCCACTTGTGTTGTGACGCATGTATAATTAAGTTGGCCACCATAATTATCTATGCCGCCTTTCACAAGTGTACTCCCTCCTATGACCACACTTCATACAAACAACCATCTCACATGGAACAATTCCAATGATCACTTAAACCCTATAATCAAAATCACATGGATAAGATCGATCCAATATTCAGGAGTAATCGTGCTCCAACATGGCTCCAGACGGCAAAAGACAATATAAGAATTCCAAAACATGATACAAAACAAAAGACGTCGCACAATGTCTCAAGCTTCACTCTCGCACTTGCCTCCCCACTCAAATCGGTGAAACTTACTACTTGTTGCGGACTCCAGATCCGAATCCACATCATTCCATCCTAGCTCTCCTTCATCTTTACTCAACCACCCAGTCCTATTTCCTACACGTTGAGGTAGTCGACAACGTGCCAAAACCATTCCTGTTTCTTTCTTCCAATTCTGCATGATCCACAAGTGCATACAAATCATGAGGTTTAGACTGAACCACCTCTCCTTTATCTGAGAAGTGAGGACACTTCCCAGGGTACTTGGTAACGGCTCCATCTTCAGCAGTCACCGTGGTTACAAACCTATCCACTTCTTCTCCACCAACGTTTTCCATAAACATCCTCTCCTTGTCCAAACATGGATACATGCTAGCGGGAACTCAGATTCAACGGTTAGTCCGCTTCAACCTACCACTTCTCTTGCAACCGGTAGCAAAAATGATAGCCCAATGAAACTTCTTACGCAAGGGAGGTGACATACTAAAATCGACATATACAATACTAAGTATAGGGGACAAAATAGACATCCAAAAATCGATAGAAACAAATCATGAATTTAGGGAAAATAATCATATAAATTACCATACTTATACATAGACCCTAATTGCATCTATATGAGGGACTCTTAGGTTATAGTCTAGGTTCAACCACCTACTTCTCTATAACCAAGGCTCTGATACCAATCTGTCACACCTCGCCAAGGCGGAAACGCGAGTGTAACTTCATGGATATCAGCGTCAAAATAGAGAATTTCTATATGCATATTAATGAAGCATTATGTAGACACAAAGTGCCATAACAATACCCAAAATAAACAAAATTTAATTTCTAACAGTGTCTTTATTAAGGCATAAATTACTAAACGAAAACAAACAAAGCGTTGCATTAAGAATCTAAAATATAATCATAATCCAAATAATAAAAGATAAACATTTTCAAATGCAACTATGGTCTCGCCTGTTCGCTTCCTTCTATCTTATCCTTATGATGCTCACCTGAAAATGATGCTTAAAAACGTCAACATAAAGTTGGTGAGGTTCATAGGTTTAAGACACAGAATCTAATCCTTTCCAACAAGTTCGATGTGATAACAAAACATGGCAGGACAGTAAGATAGCTATCAATGTACTAACATGCAATCTCAACAATAACCATCAACGGGGACGGAAAGTGCCCACGATCCAAATTCAACATAATTGGGTAATCATTACCCTCCGATCGGAATCACACAGAACAATATTGGGTAGAGTCACCATCCTCCAATTGGAACCACACAGACGAATAGTGGGTAACAAAGCTACCCTCCAATTGGAATCACACAGAACAACCACACAGAAAGAAACATAACATGTAGTATGCATACAATAACCACTTACAAGTCCATGCACTAATTAAACCAAGTAATCACAGCAACTAAAAACTCATTTCAACACAAGCATCATTTCCATCCCAAGTTCAAACCAAAGAAAAATGGGACTATGAAACTCACCTGAAAACTCCGCAGCTTCAACAAAAGTCTAACACAAATCTAAACAAGCAAAAATAAAACCACGTTACACGCGACCAAGCCAAAAGCTTAAGTCCATGTAACACACATATGATGGATTTCTAAGGGTTGTATTAACCATCACGGGTCACCTCGACTCCATACCCAACACTACTAACTGCTTACACTCACTAAACCCCTTGTTTACTTTTTACCAACAAACGCAGATTTTTGGGGTACTTTCACCAACATAAAATCACAACCAAAAGAACTCCACAACTCACACAAAAAATTTATCATGGTCCCTCATGAGTGTACAAGCCAATCCCAGAAGGCCATGAACTAAAACAAACACAAGTTCTCTCTAGAAAATCAAACATCAAAACTATCCATATTCGGATCTGCACGCACACTAAAATGTTTTGACCAGAAAATCATACTTGCACAACTTATTAACGGCTATCCTTCGCGTGGAAGTCAAAGAATACATAAAAATCAACTTCCCCAGAAGGGATACCCTTAATTACACTTTTAGACCCACGTTTTACCTATTTTATTCTAACCTAAATCTGTCCCGGTTTAACAACTTTGACTCCTTTCCTTACAAAAATCGTTTGACACACTTCCCGGACTCGAAATCAGTTGAGGCCGGACTTTTCGGAAAGCCAACTCTCTGAAATACAGTTTAGAATAAAAAACCATCAGTTAACACTTTATCATATAATAGAAAATCTTCGTTTACTACAGCCCTAAAAACTGCCAGCACTTAGCTCATTAACTCACGCGTTTTTAAACCCTAACTCTTACACCAATCATCATAACATCACTAACTAATGACCCTAACATGTCTTACAATATTAAATTACAGATTTTAAGGTAAACCCTAATCCACCATTACTTGTATTACATGAATCAAATCATTAATTAAATGAATTAGGAATAACTAGACATACCTTAAGCTTGTTTTTCTTCAAAATAGTGAAACCCTAACTTTTCTCTTTTTCTCTCTTCTTTGTTAGTCGACTATTCTCAAAAAAAATAAGTGAGTGTGTTTTGGTTTTGTATTTATACTACCCTAAGACCCTTCTAGATAACTTCCTCAATTAAGAGTTATATTAGGACTCAAATTTGTTTCCTTTTCCCCATAAAACCCTAAAATTCGTCCATAAATATACCCATATAAAAAAAAAATTAATTATTACACTTAAAACCTTTGGTTTTGCTATTTTATAAAAGCTTATATTGAAACCTAACGTCTTACACGATAAACCTTCGTTTTACGACAACTCGAATAAAAATCATTTCAAAACCTAAGTTTCCAAAAATAGAATTTTCACACTTATTATTAATATAACCCATAAAACCAAACACCACGTAACTTATTAACGCTCAAGAATTTGAACGAAACTTGCTATGCAATAATCGCGAAACACAAAAACCATAAAAGTCATTTCCACGTCACCAATGTGAACGAAATAAAATTAACCAAACTAACACTGCTCAAATTACATCAACAAAGGTTACACAAAGAATTTAGTACCAAAACACACGTATAACACACATATGACACACAAAACACTTAAGTCACACCAAGCAAAAGATATATGGGTCGAAACTAACAGTTAAACTAACCTGCTAAAATCACGGTTGTTACAAGTAGGGCAAGGAAGGTGTCCTTGTAGCCGAACCAGTATAAATACTCGCGTTGTGGTTTTGTGCTTCTTACTCTTATCTTTTCATTACATACTTATATATGTTTGTTTATCAACATCCAACACACACATCCAAATAGATTGACATTAATCGATCTAAATAGATTAAAAGAAAGTTTTAATTGGCAAAACTATTCAACCCCCCCCCCATCTAGTTTTCCACAGAGCTACTACCAGTATCGATTTCTATGATGCTAGTTTCTGCAGAACTTTCTTGTAGATCAACGTCTTTGGTGTTAGTGTCAGCGTCTTGTCCAGCTGTGCCCTTCCCTTTCCCTGTGGTATCAATTGCAGTGAAAGCGGTGGTCCAGAGGCCTCACCGATGCAATCTTCACAATATTCGAGTGTCGGCCGGTAACAAAAGTTCCGCTCATCTTCGTGTTCGTTCTTGTAGCCACTCTCTGGTATGGTCATACGCGCTGCGGCGCTTTCACCACATCTTCTTCCGTTCACCGCCATAGTTACGCAAAGCGATATTTGTAATTACAGATAAGTATGTCGTTCCTTAACATGAAGGTAATAAAAAATGCACACAGTAGTATATCAAACCACATATGCAAACGAACAATTCACCGTCGGAACTAAAATTTAAAACTAATGTATACACAAACCTTGGACCGTAGGACCTAAAAACATAACATAAAAGGCTAATAACGTAACTGCATCCATAGATACAAAGCATTACACGATGCTCAAAAACGTGCAGACAAACTACAAAACTACACCTAATGCTTAAACAACACTATCATAAGATCTTGAGAAACATTAGGGCCCGGGATTTCTTATTTTTCTCAAAAAGTCCTTGTATACTATATTCTTGGTAGTGTTTGGCGGCTGTTGTGGCTGCGGATCTACAACAATTTTAAGTCCGTGTGGAGATGTAGATCTTGACAATGCCACGTATAGCTGGCCATGGCCAAATATTGGTTGCGGTATGTAAACCCCTATCCGCGCTAACGACTGCCCTTGACTTTTGTTTATGGTCATCGCATAGCATATTTTTTATAGGGAACTTCTTACGCTTGAAAACGAAAGGCATCTTCTCTTCCTTGATAGTCAAAAGTATGCGTGGAAGAAAACTTTTTCACCGATTCGAGTGCCTGTTATTATCTTCGCTTTGATGACTCGACTTAACAGCTGCGTAACGATCATGCGTGTACCATTACACAAACCCCCTGTCAGATTTAAGTTCCTGATGAGCATAACCGGAACACCTATTTTGACTTCTAGTGAGTGTGGTGGGAAGCCGGCGAAATTCATGGAGTTAAGATAATCTACTGGATATAAAAGTTTCATTGCACCACCATCATTTCCCAAAGGTACTGCATCATCGGCGCTAATGTAGAACTCAGACGTTCCAGATAGTCTTTGAAGTATCTTTTTATTTATTATATCAGCAGTTTCATTCTTTGGGCACACTATCGCTTTATCTTGGAAGGTTGTTACTAGTGGCGCTCTAAACGAATCAACATCGTATATAAACTCAATGAGCTGTTCTACTCCTGCATCACCAGGTGGAAAAGAATGAGTATCTGGGATGCGAATCCAACTGGCATTCTCAGGATCTTCAACATCCTCTACGCCAACATTTCCGTCCCTAATATTTAGCAACCACTCGGAGAACAAACGACATTCTGATTTCTCTTACGTCTGTATGTCGGCCTTTGTAACCTTATGTTTTCAACCAAAGAATACACCCTGAAATGATGCCATATTCTCGACTTCGCTCGATGCAGCAATTATAGCTTCTCTGGAAGCTCCTTTTTGACCGGTAGCGTTTGCGAAATCTCGCCCAACATTATCGATTTTCGCCGAAAAACCGAATAGGCCGGCCAAGAACGTCTTTGAGGTTTCGTCAAGCCTCGAAGCATTTATTTTCGCTCATCGATACTGCATCCCATATAATCAACTCGGCACGCGTCATCAGGTCGCTCAATTGAGTGTTTTTTATTATCGTGCACACTGAATCATCTGTAAGATTTATCGGAATCTTAAATCTGGAATGCGCCGGTTCTACCCGGTAGTAGCGGTGATGCAACCCCCGATGACCCCACCGCTAACACTATTCTCGCCTTCAGCCTCGAGTGTGGTTATAACAGACTTCCATAAAAATGTTTTGCCTGTCCGCCATGGCCATACGAACATCGGTTCTTGCACTGCCGTTCGCGCCTGCATCTACAATCGTATCAAAGACCTCACGCTGTTCTCTGTTTAGCTGCGAAATTAGCCTTCGCTTTCGGCCGGCACTGTTCAACCCTATTGTAACATGTCTCTTCCATAACTATCCGATTCTTGAATAAGTCTAACAAACCTTCTGGTGGGTCGGGTAGGCCAAAATCCCTGAGTGTCTTTCCGTGGATGGCTAGAAATGCGTGTAGCTCATACAATACGCCACCCTCTAGTTCACGGTCATTGCGTGTAATGGTGAGATCAGCGGAGCTCGCTAGTATCCGTGGAACGTCTTGGACATCGTCTCCAAAACATTTGCCAGAGATTTATAGGACTCGTAATATCTGTGAACAACAATATTTGCCCAAAAGTTATAGGACCGTATTCTGCGAAGGCTGTTAACATGCTGGTAGCTTCATTGCATAAACATTTACCCATTCACGGTGCGTTTTGCGGCAAACCCATGGCTTCACACGCTTGTCTACTAGTGTTATGCGTGGCGCCATCAAAGGTTGATGTCCGCAAGCGAAGTGCAACCTTTTGGTGGCACAATATATCGCTTGATAAAACAAATCACCCGCAGTTGGATGCACATATGTCAAGCGGCCGATTGACGGTTTGTTGAGTCCCCGCCTAGGAGACCATGTCCCTGTCCCCTTTAGTCCAAAGCGAATTGGGCGAAGGCGCAAGTATGTCGATGCACGCCCGACACCATAGATTCATTATCGCCAACCATTCGCGTAAGGGTTGTTTTACGTGCATCCGGGTTATCAAGGATTGATTGAACCGTCGCCTTGCACGAAACGAAACATGTTTCATATTCTCCAAATGAACTGCCAGGATTTGGACTGCTGGTTGCCTTGCATGAATATCAAAGCCAAAAATGTGCCAGCAAGCCTCATGAGGGCCAATATAGCGCGCATCAACGAAGTTTTTAATTTCATCAATCCGTCTCGGCGCACTATTGTTAGAGGTTCCAACAGAATTCAATGTTTGCGGTGGTTGCCCAATGTGCCTACTAACCCGAGCAATTATTCTATCCGTACCATTTGAAATGTATTTGAATAGATATTTTATGAGCATCGTCCACCCGCAAAATTCTAATTTAATATGTGCATAAAATGCCATACACAACCTGCGGCTATATGGAACCACATATGCGTTGTCTAATTTCACACCATGCCGAACTGCATCAATCTGTATGTCTCTTGTAATGCACATATCACCTTTATCGATGAGCGTAGTATCACAAGGTATTCTTCGGAAAAGCTTTTTGCACTCGTCTGTCACATTCACATACACGGTGCATTGGGAAAAGCACCACCGCATGGACCATGGACCATAAACTCAGACACAACTCGAAACCCCTCAGGATCAAGGTATTCGTTAGGAAGTTCAGGGCTAATGTATTTGTCCACATCTTGCGGCTGTATAGTTTCTGACCGTCGTAACGACCACAACAGGATATGACAATGAGGTAGACCCCTATTCTGAAACTTAACAGTGTACAATACTGTGAAAAAAAAATTCAATCAGACAAGACGTTCGAAGCAACAATTGCATACATAAATAACCTAAATGATTAGCGCTTTACTAAACATAATACACCTGCATTCAAAGTTCCAAAGGGCCGGGAGTCACAAAGATACTTTATCAGCAGTGGATTTTGGCTCGAAGATCGCCAACAACATCGGCTGTCATTGCTGTCGGATGAGGGTGTGCCATCATATAATTTTATATTCGGCCACCTTGTGTTTGCATGTGAACGTAACTAAAAGCGATGGGTTACCATATACTCTACAGATAGCAGGCGTCAAGTAGTGGCTATACATATATCGGGGGCCTCCGTTGAGCGATGATGGTAAAATTATCGTGACCCTATGTCGAACCATCAATATCCCCCGCCTTTGCATGCATGCGGCCGACAAATAATCACCTCTTATGTTAGAAGATTCTTGCATCGAAATCCATTCTGTTTTTGCTCTATACTACTGGTGAGAACAGTCACATCGTATTCTTTGAAAAAGGCGACCACCTCTAGTCAATAGGTTGTAATAACCTATTCTATCGTGTAACTGATAGCAATAGAACGCTTTCATATACATTCGCTTTCCCCTTCTTGTAGGCTTTTCAATATTGCGATACCATAGGTCCATGTGATAACCAAGCTCTCCAAATAGAAAAAGCAACGGAAATTGGGACGACATGTATATGCATGCAACTTATTTATCCTTTGAGCATCGCCTGAGTGACTTTCGAGTATGACATCGAAATCACTTTATGTCTCTTCAGTATCATCAAAAACCAAAGCACCAATTGTGTCGGCAGTTGGGAGCTCATACTGCCTAGCTTTACCATTGGTGAAAAGCCTGACTTTAAAAGGTGGGACATAGTGTTGCTCAAGCTTATCCCTTGCGGTCCTAAAAAGCGTACCAAGGCATTATTTTCATCCGGGAACTCAATGGCGCTGAACAATTTCGTCGAGATCATCTGCCATTTTCTATAAAGTGATCAAGCCTATTCTGAACTTCATTCTGAGTATCGTATATGTATAGTTGTAGAAACCGTGGAGATTCCCCAGGGACTGGGCACAGCCTGCCTATACGATGGTATATCTGGCCGGAAATCTTGAAAACGTAAGGGTCTCTACCAACATTAACGGATTCGTCGATTGTTGCACCTAAAGAGGTCATTGCAAACATTTGATTGTAGGCATGTATGTGCTCCAAAAAGTGGTTATTAGAAAACAATTGATGCATGACCGCCGGATACTCCCTAACCGTGTGAAGTTTGACCCTTCCATCTAAGCAACAACAGTTATACAATGGTCCACTTGCATTGGTAGAGCACGCTATCTTTTCCTCATCCCAAAAGACTGCTCTACAACGTCTACAAACCCAGTTGCAAGGACTGAACTGCCTATAATCAATGGGCGGACCTGTTGAGAAATACCATTGTTATAAGAAAAGCATGGAATGACCACATAAACCGATATAGTAGAACATTACATGTAGTGAACAAAAGTAATATACTTGTTCTGTTAGATGTAGACCCAGAATTAGGCATCGGTGAACCAGTAGTGTGATGAGCGGTCCCCGCATTGACGACATTTGGGTACGCCGTCTTGCCCTCTTAGAAGGCCTGGGAGTAAAGCTACCGATATTTAATTGAGGATCATCAGCGGTTGCAGGCCGAGAATCTAGACAAATAAATGGACATACCAAAGTTATAACAGAGTACACTATATGATTATCAACTATCCGAAAGTAAGTGACACCTGTATAGCCGGAGGCCTCCCCAGTGTTCCAAGAAGCGCCATAGATGGTTACAGAACAATTCAACACACCTGTAAGAACCAACGTGAGGCCACATGGGCCATTATATTATCATAAAAACCACTAATCATTGTGTAAACACATCAACGGTAATAAATGCGCAACTAAGATTAGCAAACATGTGAATAAAGAAAGCTCACCAGAATCAGCCATCGTTAATCGTTGTCTTTTTGAGTTTGCTATCAGCGGCTCTCCGGTGGCTGAACTGCGCCCTAGAAGGTGAACCCGATCTTTGTCGCAAGCTGGTGGTACCTGCGGCAAACAACAAAATAACAAACCAGTCGACATATTATTTTACAACACGTCAGCCATAAGGGTTTGGAAGCATGATAACGCTACACGCGTCGTTCGGGGTCAAAGGAACTTCCTTTTCGTCGAGCAAGTTTTTCAACACCCTAGGCAGTGAACCTAATCGTTGTAGTGTAGTATTAGGGTAAGCCACGGGAATTGATATCGTTCTCTAGGAGAATAGGAATGCTAGTGAGAAGTTACTACGCTAAAGTTGGGGTTGAGGAAGATTATTTTTTATCTTTTATGTTTTTTTAGGAAATGGAAAGGTACGAATCTCAGGGTTTGGATTTAGGGGTTGGTATTTCTACCGATTACTTCTACTTATCTAATTATCTAAACTAAGGTGTATGTAGTCTATGTCTAATTATTGTGTGCTCGTATGATGATTTAAAGATGTGTTTACTTAGGTTTTATTACTCCTTAATTATCTCCTATTGATGGTTGAATTGTCACGTCCTTATTCTTAATCGCGTTGTGTGTCTAAGGTCGTAGCGTATGCGTTTATCCCTAACTCTTTGAAACTACCAAAGGTTATTGCCTACAAAATCTCTAGGATTTATAAACTTAACTCTAAGGTACTCTTCGGATGGTTTAGCCTACAATGACTCTAGGTACTATAAGCTAAGGTTCAACAAAGATTAATCAAGCATTAACTACACAACGGATGATCTATCGCAATAGTAGATCATTAAAAATTAAGATAAGAGACAACCAATCAATATTCAATAATTAAGTTTCATATCTCCTAAGCAAACACACAAGTAAATTAGCCGGACATGGGAAACATGCAAGCATACACACAAGTAATTGAAGACATAATTGAATTAATGAAGTAAAACACTTATCTTGATGTAAGATAGGGTATGGAACCCTAAAATACTGTACACGACAACCTTTGTTCGGTTTAGTTTTTTTACTCCAAAAGACTACACACTCAAAACTAAAAAATTCGGATTCTATATATAAGATTACATATGCGACGGCGTTACCTTTTGATTTGTGGCGCGTCGGGTAGCCGTCATTAGGGTTTCGTCTTGGCCGCGTTAGTCTTGTGGCGGCGTCACTTATGTGATGCCGTCCCGCCGGTCTCGGCGTCGTCGGATCAAATCTAGGCCGTCTGAGTTGCGCGCCCTACTCTTTTAAAACACCCGTCACTTGTAAATGGGTAATTTGGCTCTGGCGTCACAAAAGTTGTCCGGCGTCGTAGATAACACAGCGCCGTCCCCAGTTTTAGCGACTGAATGTCTCGATTCTTGACTTTGGCCATTTTCTTTGTATATTAGCCTTTTTAGTCGAATAAGTGTCATTCCAGCATTTTGCCTTCAAGATACCTAAAAAGTGAAAAGGAACGATATTAAGTAATAACGGATACAAAAGTGATCAAATAAGGGCTTAAACGACCCCTCAAAAAGGTACATTTTAAAACGTTATCAAATATCCCTACACTTGGTATTTGCTTGTCCTCAAGCAAATGTGCTTTTAGCCAATTAATAACCCTAAACCCTAAACCCTTTGGTTTAGAACAATCCACAACACATATAAGCCCCGCAAAAGTCATAACAAGCACGGAAATTACATACTAGCACCTCACATGGGGTGTTTGGATACTCACATCTCTCAGGTGTATATGAAATATAACAAGTTGGAAATGGAAGATAAAACTCATTAACCGGTCCTAGTACATAGATTACCATAGGCTTGAGACTAGATCAAACCTCCATCGCTTTGGCCGTAAGCACCTAGGAAAGACTATCAAAGAGGTCTTTTAAAGGGTTGTAATGTTAGGCTTACGGTAGGGAAACAAAGGGTTTGGTGAGATAGGCTATTTAGTGGTGGCAAGTCAAAAATCTTTATGTTACAAGCATGTGAAGAATGGCGTTGCTAAGCCAAGACTCGACACTCTAGACTCTAGATAACTGAAACAAACGAACATGAATTTAAAGATAGATGTAGGATGGTAGCCCGTATGTGTCTTTTTTTTTTTTTTTTTTTTTTAACACTCTATATTTTTTTTTCTTTTCTCTTTTTTCTATTTTTTTTTCGATTTTTTTTTTCATACACTTTTACTCTACCATCCTCTACGATAACATCAAATAAATAGGGATTTATAGGCACATCCCTACACTTGAGTTTTTATTACTCTAACACTAATTTGACCCGAATTGAAAAGATCAAAACACTTGGAGTACATTATTACGCAAATAAAGGGAATTTAAATTTAACGTTCCCTTCCCGTCATTTCATAAACTTTAACTTTTCTCATGAGTCCCAATCATCCCAAAACTGTGTACAAAGGATATGACTCGACTTAGCAACTTATGCAAGCAACTATATAATTGAACCAAGGGTTTTAGGGTGATAACAATAATGCACTAAAAGTGAGTGCATACAAGGTAGGCTAAGGCGATTTGGGTGTACATTTGGGGGTGGGGTGTAAACAATGCTCTTCATTGATATTCCGGAAAACCGAAACATCACGAGAACCGCGAAAAGGATAGGCTCTGAGGGGTTAACTAGGGGTATCGTGTACTAAAAGTAAGTACAGCGCAAGGGTGTGGGGGAATTACTCAACCGATGTGGAAGAAGTAATTATATTACGGGTATCAAACAAGGGTTATCCTAATGCCTCTTATCATTTAGTTATTCCTAACTACACAAGTGTAGTCTTACTAGCGATCTCGGGATGCATCACAAAACAAGTTCTAGAATCTATTATACTACCGGTTCACACACTAAGCATTAAAGATGAATGCTTTAATTCCTACTAATCTAAGGGCGATCCTCACATTTTGGGTGGAATTTAAGTGGTAAAGGGTTTTTGTGCTAGTCATATAATTTCCTATCCATGAGACGCTTTATTAAGACTAATGGCCCACTCCTATATGTCATGAAAATTTTAAATTTGGTGCCAAAATTACCCTAACCGACATTTTCTCATGGTTTATTACGCAAATGCAATTAGACAAAGCAAATAATCAAGGATAAGCATAGTTTCAAAGTTCCCGTTTTATTTTCCCTCCCTACACTTAAACTGATTATTGTCCCCAATGTTCCCCGAAAGTATCAAAGTTATGATAATAGAAGGTAAAAAGCGAAAGAAACTAATACTCCCCTGATTAGCTCGGTAGGATCCGTGTAAAGCGGTGGTTACATCTTTCTTCAAGAAGAACGTTTTGCTTGAAAAGCTCCTTCTCATCTTATGTATCTTCTTCTTGGTAAATTAAACATGCACACTTGAAGAAAACAAGCGAAACCTTCAGCGTAAAATCGGTAATAATATATATAGGACTCTACTAAACTAGGATATAATGCTTGTGGAATGGATGTTTCTGAAATTTCACGGAAAATTAAGACACAGAAAATTCCAAAAATTATAAGTAGCTCGAAAACGAGAAAAATGTCAGTTATTTTGCTCCTTCGCCGCGTCGGTTGCTATCTGGAGCGGTCGGTTATCGACAAAAAGCGGTGCGATTTTCGGAAAAATTACGGAAAATTTACATCTTTAGAATCGGAAAAATTTCACGCAAAACATCCATTATGACTCGATACAAGCATTTGACTCGAACAAACACACATGTATATTTTTTAATTAATTGAAATTCTCATGTTTACGTTTCTTTTGAAAACGTGTGTAATCCTCCCTACACTTATCCCTTATGTAAAATACGTTTATATGTAATTAAGACGAGGTTAAAGACAAAATAAAACATTTTTACAAATTTAAACATGAGAATAAAGAATCAATAAAAGATATACGACACAAACAAGCAAACAATTAAGCATGGGTTGCCTCCCACGAAGCGCTTTTCTTTATTTATGAGTCTTGTAGCTAGACTCGTAGTCGTGCCCCTACGTGACTTCATTACCGTCACCTTCTTCCACATGACGGTCATCATTGGGGGGTTCCATGTTGTAGAAGTGCCCTATGATGCACTTTTCTAAGAGGTCATCCTCTTCCCAATTGGTCCTAAACTCCGGTCCTAGTTTCAAGCAATCCTTATAGAAACCTAGAATCTTAGCCATTACATAATCTACTCCCTTCTCCTTATCCTCCTCATTCCTATAGTAGACCGATAGTTTAAGTTCCTTTTCATCATTAGAGAGTGATGAAAACTTTTCAATCTTAAACGGCATTTGGTAAGCTACATCATCGGTCTCATCCTTGAATCGCACTATTCCTAATGAGGAATCATAAGTCATCCCGGTGTTTTCTATGAAAGGTTTTCCTAGAATAACGTGGGACAAGCTAGGATCTATGGCCGTACTAATATCATCCACAATTATGAAATCCGTAGGAAATGTGAGACTACCTACATAGACGGGCAATCCTTTAACTCTACTGTTGATACAAAAGTTGGGCGTTCCTTGTTTGGACTCCGGTTCCCGTATCAATTAGATCTTAATGCTTGAGACCTGCGCACTAAGAAAACAGAAAACACCGTCAGGCTTACCGTGGGATTGTCTCCCACGATTATCCTCCGTCGTGAGAGTAAGTAATCGGTTTTAGGGTTTAGTGGAGAGTTAGGGTTTGAGATCGTACCTTTTAATGAGGGCCGATATGCCCTTTATATACCTACGAAATCCTTATTGGTTTGTGTTCCCCAACCTTCCAGTATCCCACCTAAGTCGGTCATTGAATACATATCTCCAAAAATAAGAGATATCCGATATCCCAAGCCGAAATAACCGGGTTTGGGCCTTATAAGCCCAAACCGTTACGGGTTAGCCTAGTCGTACTAGGCTCACTAGTAGGTCATTAGTCAGGTTCATGACCCGAATGCGGACTATACGTCATCATATCCCCCCAGTTTAGTATGCGCAGGGTGAAACCCGCGGATGCTAGACTAACAACTGTAGTCAACAGATACTTCAAGGCGTAGCGAAGACGTGTCAAAGGGTGTCCACCTAAAAGAAAGATACGGTGCATCCAGTCAAATTAGGTCAAATATATGTGTAACGCCCCGACCCGACAAGGGTAAAGGAATCACAAATAATGGTGTCATATCAAAGCAAACATAAACATCCAAAATAAGTCTTAACATAAATGCTGAAATAATTCAAGCCAACATGACTTCAATACATAGGTCCCAATGGAAAATAAACTCCAAAAGAAATAATCTGAAATAGTAAAGTCTTAAATGGCATCTTAAGATCAAAGCTAAAAGTCTCTAAGGTAAGTCCACTCAAGCACTCATCCCAAAGCAAAACCCAGCTCCATTGCTTAGATACATGCAGCGGAAGAAATGCGGCTGAGCTTCAAAAGCTCGATGAGCAGTATAAAAGCAAAGCAAATACAGCGATATCGGATACAAAATATAATGAACGAAAGATAACAAAACCATAATCATTTTCGAGTATAAATCGAATTATCGAATAAGGTTTATAGTTAACTACCACGAGCCCAGAAACATATATCGGATCATAATCATATTCACATAAGGCAACCTTTGTAGGGAGACCTACGAGTTATGAAGGGCGTGCATGCACGCAACATCAATCATCGGATAACAGATAACATATAACATATATGAGATAACAGATCTAGGATGCATCCATACGCCCCTGAGCAGATATTGGCCATAACATATAATTGAGCTCATAACGGATAACAGATAAGGGGCGTGGCAAAACATCACTCTCTGCCTAGAGTCATGTCAAAGGTGCATCAGCGACACGGACATGGAACCCCATGACTAGTGAAATATTTGGCTCGGGTGTCAAACTATCTAAGGTCAAATCGTAATGTCAAAACGACCTGAGATCATACTTTATCATAAGGTTAATCATATTTTCAAAATCAGATTTTTCATATCATATAGTTCAAAATCCGATGTTTCATAATTGAAATCGAAGTTTCAAATAAGCAACAGCTCAAACAAACATAATGGGGTTCATAGCAAAGGCTTAGGAAACCCTAATATAAAAGCTAACGAAAAGAAAACGTTATAAGGAACCTTTACTGAAAAGGTCAGAATATCCGTACCTTATTCCAAAGCAAATGACCACAAAGCAAAATACGGAAAGCAAAGGATTACTCCTTCTTCACAGAACCTATACACATTACGATTAGTACATGTTACTTATGATTCCATAATCGTCGAAATGATCTTTTAATATTTGGTGTTCATACTTAGTATATTTAATGATCTTAATACTTTAGGGTTTTACAGTTAAATGAGACTTAAGTGTTTTATAATCAATGTCGTAGATTAGGGTTCATCATGTCATTTATTAGAGTTTAGGGTTAAGTGTGAAAATAGTTTAAAAGTCATAACTCACACATGCAAACACTTACTCATACTCAAATCGACTCACACAACTCATTAACTCTTGTTTATTTACTCGACACCTTCATGACTTTAACCATACGTTACTTATATACATATTATACGTCGACTTTTATACCCATGCACGTTTATGATTTCATGTGACAACACAAGTTACTCACCATCCGACTCTCACATATCGACACACACACATACACATGGTTTCATAAAAGACCCGAACACGTAACATATTTATATATCGACAAGCTCCTTTGACTCACAACACCGCAGCATGATACACGGTTCACAAATCAATTGGTTCGGCTTGCATGGTTCGACTCACACATCACTTAGGGTTTAGGTTTTGCATGTTCTTTACTCATTTAACACATGTTTACAAACATTCACATGGTTCGGCTAATATATATGTTTCGGCTTCCATGTTTTACGCAAACCCTAACTCAATACATATAACAATACATGCGGCTAATATTTATAAGGTCCGATTCATATGTTTTTGTTTCGGTTTCATATATATATCGTGACGTAAATCATACCTCACGGATTCAAACATATATTAACGTTACATGTATCAAAAACAAGACGAGAAGTACTTGATTATACCTTAGCTTGTCGCGTTGGAACCAAACCTTCGACACCAAGAGTGGCGCGATCGACCGAGAGAAAAGAAAAAAAAGAGGCAAAGGAATACCGAACTTGCAATATTAGGGTTCCAATTTGTGTTAAGGTGTTTGTATATATATGTGGTACCAATCGGATAAGGGTTTGATGTGTGTGGGCTTCGGCTTAACCCAACCGGACAAAGACACACGGCCCAAGTTTGGGCCCTCTTGGACTCTCGGTTGCAACAAATACGACCAAAAGAAATCGGATGACACAAAATTAAACGGCCCAAAAGTGTTACAACGCGTGACGTATCTTTGTCGTACAATGACGATTTCTTAATATACTCGTTAGGTTTTAATTATTCATAAGTTAGATTTTAAATTTCGTTAAATGAATATAAATGTATTTTACGTATTTTATAATTTCGATATCAAGGGTAATTTAGTCTTTATTCTATGTTTCAGATTTTCAGGTTTTACAATATGCCTCGTAAAACGTGGGAAAGTAACTGGAAAATGTGTCATGTCAACATATCCTATCCATACATTTAGAGATAGTGGGGTCCACGTGTCGATCATCGCGTGTTTGTAAAACCCTATATAAACTTCCGCCTCCCTTTTACTGTGATTATCACAGTAAATATCATTTCCGCCATTGTTAAAAAACTCAAACTATCAACCAAGAAACCACCGAAATTTTTAAAGGTAATAGCGGCGTGCGAATTCATAACCTCGGCATGGTTCTTGGTTTAAGTGACTTCGCATCCGATATAAACCGAGGGGACGAACCGTGAATTCACTTCAGATTATTATATCCCTTTCGCTTGCATCCGGTAGTTCGGATCGCGCGTCGATAGCGAATTTCCCGAAGGGAAAGTAGGGTATACACGCGTTTTTGAATTTGCGAATCAACGTGTGCCCATCTCCTTATTCTTGGCGGCGTATTAAATTACTATCGCCTACACATATCCTAATTGCCTTTGTATAGGTGCAGGCAAAATAACAAACTTCGAGGTTAATTGCCGTTTGTTGGCGATTAACTCCACTATCTATCTCTTCGTAGCGTTTTACCATACGGCGTGGTCAAGCGGGTGGGTTTCATTTGCTAAGCGCTGCAGGGGCGGTACGCAATGTTACGAGAAATTAGAGGCGCTTAGGAATTGGAGATAAATTTTTCGGGTGGATAAGGCGTTGTTCCCCGGACTTCGGCTTCTATACCCGGGTTCGCATACCGAAGGATGGCGCCCCTCCTGGAACATCTGGCCGGATGATGCGGAACGATAAACGCCAATCGTATTCCCATCAATTCCTATCCGGAGGAATTTTTAGTGCACATGGGCATCAGTCGCAACTATTTCGATAGTCCTGACGAGGTGCCAACCTTCCTAGACGCGGATGACCAGGGTGGGTGCTCGTCCTTCCTACTCCTTTGCTTTATTAGTGTGAACCTTTCTTTTTACCTTTGTATTTTATATAACTCGTGTAATTGTTTGTTTCTTGTTGCGCATAGATGGATTTGTTCAGCGTTGTCCATTTGGCAAAGCCCCGTCAAGTTACTGTGGGGGTGCGCCCTCTGAGAGAAGGGGAAGTCCCCATTTTGGATGCTACCGCAGAGCGCACCATGGAGATGAACATGGAGGAATCTGGGGGTGGTTCACCCATTGTGTTGGAGGCGACACCTCTACAAAGCGTGCCCAGCCCTATGGTACCTTCCCCTTTAGTGGAGCCGTCACACACAGATGTAGCGGAGAGCATGGAAGACCTCGATGTAGAGACAGAGGAGGCAAGCCAAGGGCTAAAGCGCAAGAGAAGCTTGGTGGTGATGGCACAAGCTCATCCGGAAAAAGCGTCTGTCATTCTTGACATGGAGTCGTCATCAAACGATGCTTCGCCCCCTCAAATGAGGCGCCCCAAGTAAGTAATGCGTAAGCCAAATAAACATCTCATTTTACGGTTGTGTTATTAATTCATTTCTCTTTCGCGTGCGATATTAAAGCCACTAGGTTTACTTCTGAGCATTATGTGGAGTCGCATCCCAAGGCGAGTCCTATGCACACTGACCCTCCTATTCCCGAGAGCCAAAGCACCGATCCATTGGCAACTGGGGATGTGCCAATGGACCAACTTGTTGAGGAGCTTGGTTTGGTACCGCGCACTAGGCTACATTGGTCGCAGCTAAAGTCGAGGTATCTTTGGGGAGAGTAGCGAGGCCAGGAAGGATAAGCAGTTGCGTTGCTAGAGGCACGTTTGGCTAGTGCCAGGAGCTAAGGTAGAGGCGGCGAGCTCTTATTCCCATAAGCTTGCGAGGAAAAATGTCATTCTTGGGACCCAAGTGAGCGAGGGCGTGTCGCGTTGGAAGAGTACAAGGCTTCTTGCGTGCGGGGTACATTAATCATTTGGAGAAGGGGAAGGATGAGCACTCTCTCGGTTGGGAAAGTTTAGTGAAGTCGTGGATGGAATGATGAAGGAAGCAGAGATGAAGCTGCGCAAGCTCGGCGTGAGTATGGCGAGGAGTTGTATCCCAACTTGTTTCCTCCATTCTTGGCCTTGGTGGCTCATTAGCCACGGTTTGCGCCTTTGCGCTTCACTACTTTGGAGTCGGGAGGTAACCGACACCTTGAGTGTTGTTCAGGTCTTGTATTTGCATTTGGCGTAGCAAAGAGAGGCGATAGAGGAACTTCATGAGGGTGGCCTTACGAAGTGCACGCCACCCGTGTTCACTGGTATAATGATCATGCCTATGAGGATCTCGTTCTTTGCAATGAAAAAGATGAAGATATTAGAGCTTCCTCAGATTGCCCAAGCGGGCGTGACGAGGACTATCCCATAGACTTGATTATGGAGGGGTTGACTTTGGCTCGCCACCGTCTTTGATGGTGCGAGGCACAACCGGACTATTTTGAAGCCTAATGAGTCACAGCTGCGGTGCCTATTTTTGCTCGCCCAGCGACATCTTGAACCCTTTCGCCTTTGGAGAAGGAAATTCCTTTGAAGGAATCCTTAGAAGCGCATGCTACGAGACTTGCAAAGAAGAGGGGTGTAAAGGGGAAGGCCATTCTGTGTGGTCTTGGCGCAGCGCATCTTCCTAGATCTAACGGGGTACCTGTTAGTGTTGCCACGTTATCACGCCAAGATTTTGATTTGTTAAAGAAGCTAAAAGTTGGGGGATTTGCAATCATGTGGAGAGCTCACATCTTAGGCATTTGTAGTAGTATATAAGTTATATCTTCTTTGTAAATATCCTTTTGTAAGAACTTGTGGTCCTTAATAAAATTTTCCTTTTGTTGAATGTGTGTTGATGTGGTTGCAACTTATAATGTTTGTACTTAGTTATCCGTATTTGCATAAAAAATGTCTTCGTTGTCTAAGAATCAAACTATTACATAAGCGCGAAAAATATATGAAGTCCATAATCATGTATGAAAGTCATGACCCATCATACTTGAAACATAATGTCTAAGTACTTTTATCATAATCGTGTATGGTGTGATATGCGGCGTCTTGTAAATATCATATCAAGGAGTCAAGAGTCTTGATTCCTAGTTTGTTAAACGCGCACAATATGCATTGTTGCGCATCCATCGTGGAATGCGCATTGAACTTATTCCAACGTCTTGAAAATAAGGTGTTTAACAAGGATGCATGATCCAATGTTGATGGGTTTGCAACCCTCTTACTCAATGAGTTATTTAGTAGGTTTACTCATCCTTTGCACCATCGTGGGTTTAGTAAGTGCATGCACGCCATATAGGCAAAAGATAATATAACAACAATGTTGAAACATAAATATTATGTAAATAACAAATGGAAATGTGTCGCGGAGTTAGCTAGAAACCGCGACGTTTTATTAATACTTGCAAGTTTTTGTAAAAAGAAAAAAGATATTTGCCTAAGTAAAACAGAATGTAAATACACGGATATTTGTTGAGCAATATACTAAAGTGCGGGAGTATCCGTGCACTGGGCCGTAGCCGTTCCTAGAGATAGCATCGTTTGAGATTGCAGATGTTCCATGTGCGTGGTAGCTCGCGACCATCCATGTCACGCAGCTTGTACGCGCCTTTTCCTAATGCTTCAATGACCTCATAAGGTCCTTCCCTCTTCGGTCTAAGTTTTCATGTATCCTCTCCGTGGCTCGCATCATTGGCGCGATATATGAAGTCGCCTGGTCTGAATGAGACGCTTCGAACTTTAGCATCGTAGTATCCCTTCATTTTTGACTTAGCTCTCGCCTCACATATAGCTGCGCACTCACGCCTTTCTTCCAACAGGTCCAAGTCAATACGCCGTTCATCGTCATTGGTTGTAACATTAACTTTGGCAGTGCGAATAGTTGACATCAATTTAATTTGGTATGACGGCTTCTATCCCATAGACAAGAGAGAAGGGAGTGTCTCCCGTGCTAATTTTGATTGAAGTGCGGTTCGCCCACAAAACATGCGATAGTTCCTCTACCCACCTTCCTTTGTGCTTGTCTAAGCGTGCTTTAATTCCTTCACCTAGACTACGATTAGCACGCTCGACCAAACCATTGGTTTGTGGGTGTTTCACTGACGCGAAGTGTTGTGCAATATTCAGTTTCTCGCACCATTCCTTGAAAGGGTTGTCACATAATTATTTTCCATTGTCCGAGATGATTTCCCCAGGTAATCCGAAACGGCATACGATATTTTCCCAAACAAATCGTTTTACCTGGTTACCTGTGATCGTCGTGACCTCCTTTGCCTCAATCCATTTAGTGAAATAGTCTATAGCCACTATAAGGAATTTCAATCCCCCTGCTGCAATAGGGAAGGGGCCTGCAATGTCGATACCCCATTTATAGAATGGCCATGGCGACGTAATAGGTGTTAGCTCCTGTTGTGGTTGGCGTGGAATAGGTCTGTGAACTTGGCAGTCGCCACACTTTCTTATTAAGTCCTGCGCGTCACGGTGCATCGTAGGCCAATAGTATCCTGACCGTAAAGCGGCGCCACAACGGACCGTGGTCCTGAGTGCATACTACATGAACCAGCGTGGATCTCTCGAGATACGTAATCGCTTGAAGGGGTCCGGCACATCAAAGCCATGGTTGTAGAAATGAAAGCCGATATAGTATACCATCCCGAACTTCAAACCTCGTGATGTGCGCCTTTCGTCGGGCGTCCCGATCTTGGGGTCATATGCCCTTGCTTATAAACTCGACGATTGGAGTCATCCATGTAGGACCTTGTTCCTCTATCACCGTGGATATCTCCATCTCTGAGATGGACTTGCTCTTCAGAGTTTCCACCAATACTTGCTTTGACAGGTCGCAAAGCTTGTGGATGCAATCTTGCTCGGTGCATCCGCCTTTCATTTTCCCTCAAGGAACTTGTTTGATTGTAAAACTGTCAAAGCCCTAGATTAGGGACTTGGTCTTGTTGAGGTATTGGATCATGTTTTCATCTTTAGCCACGCACTCGCCCAACATATGGTTGGCTACCAAACGGGAATCCACATTTGCTTCTAGGTTGCGTATGCCCATTCGACCTGCAATGCGTAGTCCAGCAATCAGGGCTTCATACTCTGCCTCGTTGTTTGTTGCTGTCAATTCAAAATGCAGTGCGTAAGTGAATTCCATTCCCTTGAGACTCGTGAGGATAAGGCCTGCACCTGACCCGTCCACGCATGAAGATCCGTCCGTGAATAAGATCCATGGTTCTTGTAGTTCCACCTTGCTTTGTGAAAGTGTGTCATTAGTATCATGTTTTTCGATGATGAAGTCTGCTAGTATCTGCCCCTTAACCGCGGTACGTGGTCTGTAGGAGATGTTATGCTCACCTAGAAACACACTCCACTTCTGTAGTCATCCGGATGAATCGGGTTTGGAGATGATTTGCTTGATAGGTTGGTCTGTGATCACCGCTATTGGGTGCGCCTGGAAGTACTTGCGCAGCCGTTTGGCGGCGAATACTAATGCCAAGACCAACTTCTCCATTGCGCTATAGTTAATCTCCATTTTCTTGAGTGCTTTGCTTACAAAGTATACCGGTGTTTATCTGAATTCACGTCGTCAGGTAGTACGTATTACTGCTCCATTAGTCGCAGATAAGTACATAATTAATTCTTCCCAGGCGGGCGCGACTAGCGTGGGGCGCGCTAAGTCTTGTTTAAGCTTGTATGAAGCTTCTTACGCTTCCGTAGTCCAGTGAAAGTCTCCTTTTTGTACACTTCTTGAGTGTTTTGAAGAGAGAGTGACTTGTCTGATTTGGACAAGAATCTATTCAAACCGGCCGTTTTCGTTTAGAGATTGGACTTCTTTCAACGTGCGTGGTGAAGGAAGTTGGATGACAACCTTCATTTTTCGGACGGTTTGATGCCATCGGGCTCTATCAAATATCCAAGGAACATGCCTTCTGTAGCGTTAAAAGTGCATTTCTTAGGATTTAGCTTCATGTTGATCTTTTTTAGTGTCTTAAATGTTTCCTCAATGTCGCGCACCAACTCATCCTCCGCATGGCTTTTTATGACAAGGTCATCAACATAAACCTCTAGGTTGCGGCCCACCTGCTTTTCAAATGCGTTGTCCACCAATCGCTGGTAGGTGGCGCCTGCGTTCTTCAAGCCAAAGGGCATCTTAGTATAACAATAGACGACTTGGCTTGTATGGAAGGCCGTTTTTTCTTCATCTTCTTTAGCCATATGGATTTGGTGGTATCCTTTGTATTCGTCCAAGAAGCATTTAAGTGGGTATACACACAAAGATTCTATCTTTCAGTCTATCTCTGGTAGTGGGTAGCAGTCTTGTGGCCATGCTTTGTTGAGATCCGTGAAGTCGCACGCATTCGCCAACTACCGTTGCTCTTCCTGACCATCACTGGGTTGGAAAACCAGTCATGGTAATAGACTTCTCGCATGATACCTGCATCCACAAGTTTATGTACTTCTGTCAGAATTGCTTGTGCGCGCTCTGGAGCTGGCCAGCTTCTTCATCTTTGGGGGTATCCTTGTCGGATTCTCAACTTGTGTTACATGTCGGCGTGGTACACGGTCCTGTGCTTTGGTTCCCATGCAAAGATATCCAGGGTTCTTTTGCAAGAGTGTGCACCGCCACGCCCTGCCGATTATCGGATAGCGATCCCCCGATCGATACTTCTTGTTCTGGGTAATCAGGATGAATTGCAACCCTCAGGTTTGGTACTGTAGTTGTGCGCTGTTTTGGAATGTGTGATGTCTCACATGTAATTGTGTTACATTCTCCAGGTGGTACGGTGGTATTGTAGAGAGTAACAATACCTCCCTCCACCGGGAATTTGAGCATCCCATGTGTTGTAGACGGATGCTAGCGCGTATGGCTGAAAAATCCACGGTCTTCCAATAATGCCATTGTATGGCGAAGGGGATTTGATCACCATAAAATTCATCGGTACTTTGTGGAGTGTTCCTTATTGCCGACATTGACTAGTAGGCGTATTTGCCCTATGGGCCATATCTTTTCTCTGTAAAACCGGTCAGCGGCGTCATGACCGGGCTTAACTAACCGTATCTCGGTGTGATTGTTTGAAATAGTGTTCATACATTATATCTGCGGATGCTCCTCCATCAACATACATGCGGTGGATATCGTGACCCCTTGCATTGATTTCAATGGTGAGTGGTTCTACCACTGCGTTGTCTGCGACCAAGGTGGGAAGGAGATTTCGCTTCCGCGGAAAACTTTTGGTGATCTTACGCCTAGTCATTCATTGCCATGATTGTATCATGTAGATGGTATCAGCCTTATCTTTGGGTACTTCTTTCTTGTTCCCAATCTTTTGCTTATCTTTCCCCTCTTTGATGTTTTTAACCAAATGGTTCAATCTGCCTTCTTTTACTAGCTTATCAATTAGCGGGGCAATTGGACACACTCATTGGTGGTGTGGCCCTTCTGTCCATGATAGTCGCAGTATCCGTTTCCCACGCGCCGATCTTCTGGAGTGCGCATTGGTGGGGGCCTCGGGAAGTTCGCGCCTTCCATCGCGAATATCTCCTTTGGAGTCTTGGTTAGCGGGGTATACTTGTCGTTATCGTCCACTCCTGGCAGCGGTAGTTCTTGTTGCGGTTGCTACTTTGGTCAATGGGTCTCCTAGGTGTGTTCTTGTGACCTATAATTTGAGTAGCCTTTCTTCGTCGCCCGCAACGTAGCTTCTCCTTGGATAAAGGACCTTGTGCGCTTCATAAGTTCATCAAAGGTTTGGGGGACCTTATTGTTCAGCCTTTTGATGAGTTCTGGGTTATTGATCCCGTTCATGAACCCTGAGATCTTTAGTATGAACATTGTTTCAAGCGACTTGTAGATGAGATCTCATGTCGCAGTCGCTTGACATGTATGCATTCATCTTTGTAACGCTCCACATAAGCGCTTGTAGATTCCCCCTGGCGTTGTTTTACCCTGGCAAGTTCGACATGGTTTTTGGCGCACTTCTTCCTTTGAGTGAAGTTCAGGCGAAACGCCTTCCGCAACTCTTCAAAGCCATCAATGCTTCTGCGTTGCCCACTAATGTGGAATTGAACATGTGGCACCACACAGGTTGTGGCCAATTTTCGATAGTAGCAGCTGATTCAAAAATTTTTAGGTGATCGTCCGGATCACCTGTTCCATCGTAGGTTTTCATATTGGCGGGCATGTGCCTTCTCTTATCTTCTGAGAAATCGTTGATGCGCCGAGTAGAACGAGCATCCACCTTTTGGCGCCGGGAAGAGACATATCTTCCTCCTCACGGTCGCGATATCTTCCCCTGGACTTCCAGTGTCTGTTTATTTGTCCTCGTTGTCAGGAATCACCGGAGGATGAGCCTCCCTCATTCGGGCGCTTGCGCCGACTGTCCTCGGTCCGAGCACGAAGGGATTTCACTTGGGGAGTGCCGTCGTCCAAGTGCGTCATGGACCTGCGGCTACCAAAGCCTAAGCGTGAACATTGATGTACGCCGTCCGTCCTCTTCGTGTTCTTCCAGATCTTGCAAGTCGGTGCTTCATCGTTCTCAACTCTCCTCCCAATCCTGGTAAACACTGGGGGGTCGGCGGCTATCCTTCCCGCGCCTCTCCCTCTGATGGCGCGATGGGGATTCCTCATACTCTGTGTCGAAGTTTAGTCGGGCTTTCAGGCTCTGACTCGACCTCTTTTAAGCCTCCTCTTGCATGAGGCGCCAAGGTTTCAGTAGTTTTGAGACACGAAGTCACTTGGCGCTAGTTCAGCGACTTCTTCTAAGCGAGGGTGTCTGTTTCCACATCACGGACTCTGTTTGAAGAGGTGCGCTGGCGTTTTGTGAGGTCCTTTTACGATGCTGACTGCGGGGAGTGGTAAAAAGGTTGCTTGGAGTGGATCTTCGTTGGTTGTTGTTGTAGTAGCATGGGTTGTCCCGTGCGTGGTTCCCTTCTTTGGGAAGACGGTCTGGGCGACCCTTGGTTTCTAGTCGCGACGGTTATTCAGAGGCTTGCTTAGAGGCTGATCCGCTTTCCTGCTTCTTCCCTTGTAGGTCACCATGCGTCGGTGACTTAGGTTTCCTTGCTTTGTCATTCTAGTTCTTAGTGATTGGTCCCACGGATGGCGCCACTTGTTGATACAAAAGTTGGGTTTTCCTTGTTTGGACTCGGTTCAGTATCAATTAGATCTTAATGCTTGAGACCAGCACTAAGAAAACGAAAACACCGTTAGGCTTACCGTTGGGATTGTCTCCCACGATTATCCTCCGGCGTGAGAGTAAGTGTCGGTTTTATGGTTTAGTGGAGAGTTAGGGTTTGAGATCGTACCTTTTAATGAGGGCTGGAATGCCCTTTATATACCCACGAAATCCTTATTGGTTTCGTGTTCCCCAACTTTCGGGTATCCGCCTAAGTCGGTCATTGAATACATATCTCCAAAAATAAGAGATATCTGATATCCCAAGCCATAAATAACTTCGGGTTTGGGCCTTCGTGAGCCCAAACCATTACCGGGTTAGCCCAGTCGTACTGGGCTCGCTAGTAGCGGTCATTAGTCGGGTTCATGACCCGAATGCGGACTATACGTCATCATCTACCAAGAAAATTGCAACTAACCCTAGGATTATCGGGATCTTGCCTAGTTGGGATAGGCGTCTTCATTACCCAATTATAGTAGGTGCTAGTCATTATGTTTATTGAGGACTTGCGGTCAATGTAGGCCTTTGCCACGAAAAGGTGTCCTATGCAACATGGTATGTTAAGATTCCAAGGGTTCCCAAACTTAATCCTAGGGCTTTTCCTAACATACATGTGACGGAGGTCACGCACTAAGTGAGGGTGGCGAGAGAGCTCTTCTTCCGTAGGAAACTTATTGAAATAGTCATTGCCTACTTCACCTACTTCCTCGGTTGTTTCATCCTTAGGAGTTCCACTAACCTCAAGTACCGTTTCTTGGTTCTCTTCGTCATTTGTTCTATTGGGCTTTACTAAGGTGATGGTATTGACGAATTGAACATGCTTAGCTAACTTACTTGGGTCCTTAATCTCTACACCGGGAGCTTCGGGAGTTGAGATAACATTAATCTTCTTGTCGCTATTGGTAATAGCTTTCATGAGGTTATCTATCTTCCTATCCATATCAGCTTGTTGTTGGTTAAAACGTTCCGAGAGCTTAGCTATTTGAGCTTCTTGGGATGCGACTAGGTTTTGCAACATCCCTTCTATGTTTTGTTGGGTAGGGCCATGAGATGGGGGCCAAGAGAAATCATTAGATGTGAATTCTTTGGTTTGTCCCCAATAGAAGTCGGGTTTGCCCTTCCATGCTTCTCGGGTGTCATTAAAAGTCCTAGGTCCGGGTGTTGTAGGGAATCTTCCTCCCGTTCCATTAATCTGCTGAGGATCGTAGTCAACGGAGGCTTGTTCGGGGAATCGGGTGCAAGTGCGCGTGTTATGAGGATCACCACACGGCTCACACGAGGAAGAAGCTTTGTTCACATGGCGTGAAGACTTAGGATTTTCGTAGGAGCTCATTAGGAATTTAACTTGATCTTCAAGCTCAAGCATTCTCTGATCGAAGATTGTGAGTCAATGGGAGGCAAGGAGATTGCCTTAACGCTTTTGGGCAATTCACGGGGGTCATTCCAACTTTCGTTGTCATAGAGAGCAAGGTCCTCTATTATACCCCATGATTCTTCCGCGGTGAGGTCACTAAGTTTTCCACCGACCGCTTGGTCAATGGATCGCTTGGTGGGTAAGTTGATATGATCATAGAAGAGTTGGACTTGGAGCCAAAGATCAATGCCGTGATGAGGGACTTTATGGAGTAAGTCCTTGAATCGAGTCCATGCTTCGTAGAGAGATTCACCTTGACGTTGCTGGAACATCAAGATATCATTCCTAAGCTTAGTGGTTCTCCCCGGTGTGAAAAATTGAGCAAGGAAGCGAGAGGTGAGATTATCCTATCTTGAGATGGAGCCGTCGGGAAGTCGCTCAAGCCAATTACTAGCTTGGTCCCGTAGAGAGAATTGGAAGAGATGCAGACGCGTGGTCTCCCGAGTAGTAGCATCGAGGTCGATCGAATCGACAATTTTAAGGAAATCCTTAAGATGCTGATTAGGATCTTCGGAACGAAGTCCATGGAATGCACATCCGTTTTGCACCAACCGGATGGTGTCGGATCGCAGGGCCGTATTTTGTGCTTGGTCGGGAAGCTCAATGGTGTTTCTATAGCCTAGGTAGCTTGGTCTCGAGTATTTACCAAGAGTACGGGCTCTTGGCGGGTCATTTGGTGGTAGGTTGATGAATGGTGGTTGGTTATTACCTTCCATAATGAAAAGTGATGAGGTTACGAACAAAGGTCACGAAGAAGGGAGATAGACTACGAGGAAGCTAAAAATGGGAAAAAAAAGTTTACTTGATAGGAATCAAGCAAAGAAACATAAACGAGGTGGACTCCTAACTAGCTATTCTATTCTCCGGCAGCGGCGTCAAAAACTTGATAACGTTACACGCGTCGTTCGGGGTCAAAGGAACTTCCTTTTCGTAGAGCAAGTTATTCAACACCCTAGGCAGTGAACCTAATCGTTGTAGTGTAGTATTAGGGTAAGCCACGGGAATTGATATCATTATCTAGGGGAATAGGAATGCTAGTTATAAGTTACTACGCTAAGGTTGGGGTTGAGGAAGATTATTTTTTTATCTTTTTATGTTTTATTAGGAAATGGAAAGGTACGAATCTCGGGGTTTGGATTTGGGGGTTGGTATTTCTACCGATTACTTCTACTTATCTAATTATCTAAACTAAGGTGTATGTAGTCTATGTCTAATTATTGTGTGCTCGTATGATGATTTAAAGATGTGTTTACTTAGGTTTTATTACTCCTTAATTATCTCCTATTGATGGTTGAATTGTCACGTCCTTATTCTTAATCGCGTTGTGTGTCTAAGGTCGTAGCGTATGCGTTTATCCCTAACTCTTTGAAACTACCAAAGGTTATTGCCTACAAAATCTCTAGGATTTATAAACTTAACTCTAAGGTACTCTTCGGATGGTTTAGCCTACAATGACTCTAGGTACTATAAGCTAAGGTTCAACAAAGATTAATCAAGCATTAACTACACAATGGATGATCTATCGCAATACTAGATCATTAAAAATTAAGATAAGAGACAACCAATCAATATTCAATAATTAAGTTTCATATCTCCTAAGCAAACACACAAGTAAATTAGCCGGACATGGGAAACATGCAAGCATACACACAAGTAATTGAAGACATAATTGAATTAATGAAGTAAAACACTTATCTTGATGTAAGATAGGGTATGGAACCCTAAAATACTGTACACGACATCCTTGGTTCGGTTTAGTTTTTTTACTCCAAAAGACTACACACTCAAAACTAAAAAATTCGGATTCTATATATAAGATTACATATGCGACGGCGTCACCCTTTGATTTGTGACGCCGTCGGGTAGCCGTCATTAGGGTTTCGTCTTGGCCACGTTAGTCTTGCGACGATGTCACCTTATGCTTGTGACGCCGTCCCCTTCAGTCTCTAACGTCGTCTGGATCAAATCTAGGCCGTCTGAGTTGCGAGGCCCTACTCTTTTAAAACCTGAAGCCGTCACTTGTAAATGGGCAATTTGGCTACTGAGCCGTCACAAAAGTTGTCCGACGGCGTCGCAGATAACACCTGACGCCGTCCCCTTCAGTTTTAGCAGCCTGAATGTCTCGATTCTTGACTTTGGCCATTTTCTTCGTATATTCGCACCTTTTCGTCCGAATAAGTGTCATTCCAGCATTTTGCCTTCAAGATACCTAAAAAGTGAAAAGGAACGATATTAAGTAATAAAGGATACAAAAGTGATCAAATAAGGGCTTAAACGACCCCTCAAAAAGGTACATTTTAAAACGTTATCAAAGCAGTCAAGAACAACATATACCAAAAAATCACCTGGCACCGACGGAATTTGAACACCGCTAAATGTATCACCGAAGACGACAAAACTCTCAGCAATAGGAAAACAGCATCTATCAAGAAAGAAAGGCTAAATCAGCAAACGCCAAAACACAACACCTCAAAATGAACAAATGAAAACCAGTTTTCCAGCATAACTCACCTGTACCAATCGCTATTGACCTATGTTTCTTCGTGGGTCTAGCCAAAGTCCGTGTTTCATAAAACACTATGCCTGATGCAAAATCCAAGTTGATTGGAAGGCTTTGAGACCCTAGCCATATTCCTAACCCATAAAAAAACTAAAACGGCATACTGACCCTGTGGCGGTTCCATAGAGCCTGAACTACAGCAACCCTCGTTCGCACTGAAGGTAGCACTATTGAGTATAGAACAATGCACATCCGAGTCTACCCTAAGCCCTCTATTGGCATCCAAACCACCCAAATCAAGGTCTTGCCGGTCTTCCACCTTTCGCTTAAGACCACCACCCCGTCGAAACCTGCTTGGAACATTAGGCATACCACACCCTGAACTGCCCACACCATTCCTAACGCTTTCCAAGCGAGCTACTGCACGCAAGCCCAAACAAACAGACCTCGACATATCACCTTCCAAATTCGTATTAACGCCATCACGAATACCAATATCAGACCCTCCTTGATGCGCACCATCCAAAAAAATTGGTCCTACCGAACCATACCCTAACCTCGGACGACTGTCATCTAACTCCACATTTTCAAACGACCTATCCTCAACACCTACGCTTCTAGACGCTTTACTCTTAGTTCTCATAACGACAACCTTTATACACGTAAATGAGAAAAAAAATCACTCAAGACAGGAGAGAAAGTATCAACAACAACTCTCGACATCGAAAAAAATTACAAAACAAAAATGATCGCAAAAAAACAACAGGCTTATCACGACACCAAAACAACATGCAAACACCGTTTGCACCCCAATCCAGCACCAAAAAAACCGTGTACGCAAACAACTACAAACTAAAGTATCGACATAATGGTCTATAAACTACAAAAAAACGGATACTCATGCATTCTTAGGTACCTAAACACATGTAAAAGCGCATGCAACCACATAAACAATGAAAAAAAAACTGAGACCCTCAGTGTAACAACGCAAACACACAAACGCTAAAACAAAGCACATGCACGGTGGCTAAATCAAAAAAACACCATCTACATTCCACACACAAACATGCAAGCGAGTTAAAGCACAAATAAGGAAGAGTACAGCTAAAACCTTACATACAATCTATAAAACAACAGCAAAATGCAAGCACACCCTAAGTTCCCGTGAGATCTGGCCACCTACCAAATTTCCTCCTAGGTGAAGAAAGGTTTCTCTAAAATTCTGGAATGAGAAAGCTACTCAATCGTCAACCAAATAGACGCACACCATGGGAAAAGCCCATGAGCCAAAAAGGCCAGCGCACGTAAAAAAGCCCAAGTAAGCCTAAAACCAAGCAGGTGAAATCCCAGCGCCATCGACCAAGGTATAGGAAACTATTTTTAATTATCACCGACAACGCGGATTAAGATTTATAGATAATGAATTAAACAATTCTTTATCCCTAATCCCTATTGGTCGATCGAGCTTTGGATTAAAGATTTGTTCATAGTGGGTCGGTGGGTCATTGGATTGCATTAAACTTTGCTTGTTTACTACCTACATCAGATTATCTTATTGGTCTTTTTATCAATAGTGGGTCGGTTAGGTTCTTCTTGCAATTCATTGATTGTTCTTATAACGTAACTTTTCTTTGCATGCTAACCGACTTCTAATATATTGCATGCTACGATCTGGTGCTTGATTTTTTCACATATACAACTGATTGTATTACATGCATATTGGTTATGGGTGCTGGTTAGACTTCTTGTGCGTAATCATCTAAACCCTAACTATTGGAGTTAGGGTTTTCTTTTTTCTTGTATTGTCTTCTTGGTGATCGTTGTTTGTAAGTGATTGGTTTGAGTGGTGTTCGTGGGTTTTTCGAGAGATGGAGAAAGGCTTCCTTAACATTAGTGCTTCTAAATTGTCCAAATCTGATGGTAACGTTGGGAATAAAGATAGCAATCATTTGGGTGGTAAGGATGATACGAATAAGGGCGCTTTTGGTTTGGCCGATCAAACTAAAAGGGTGGATTCCTCTAGTTTGGCCGATCAAACTAGACCGATTAGTGAGGAACTTATGCGGAGTAAGTTTCATGGTGATGGTGGTATGGATATGTTTGAGATTAATACTGAGTTTGGGACTAGTGTTGGTGGTGGATCTTTCAACTCCATGGTTGCTAATCTTGATGGTACGCATATGACCATTAGTTGTATTCCTATGGCCGCCCCGTTTAATCCGATATCTGATTTGGAGTACCCGAAGTTGAATCAATCTGAACCTAATGATAGCACTCCCTCTACGCATGGGGAAGCTGTTTCTGGTCATAATGTAAGTGGTGCGGGTAGGTTTCCTACCCCTTTGGTTACTAATAATGTAAAGGCTACTTCCTTTGCAAATATCCTAAACCCAGTGCGTACCACAAGAGAGGTTAACTTTAGGCCGCTAACCAATGAGGTTCGGGTTGAAAACCATGATACTTTGTTACCTAAGGAAGCAATGAAGAACGTTTTGGGCAGGTATGAGAACACATTTGTCGGTTTCTTTGTTGGCAAAACGGTCACGTTTCCTATTGTGCAAAACTATGTAACAAATACATGGGGTAAGTTTGGTTTGAAGAAGCTCATGAAAAATGACGCCGATGTGTACCTCTTTAAATTTGATTCAAAAGAGGGTGTGGAGAATGTCCTACAGCGGGGCCCTTGGCATATCTGTAAATCACCTCTCATCCTTAACAAATGGACCCCTAGTGTGCCACTTACTAAATCTGAGGTAACTAAGGTCCCGGTTTGAATCAAATTCCACAATGTCCCCCTACTTGCATATTCTGAAGATGGTTTGAGTTTAATTGCTACTCAAGTAGGGAAACCTATTATGTTGGATACATTTACTAGCCAAATGTGTGTTGAATCGTGGGGTCGTATTAGTTTTGCGCGTGCGATTGTTGAACTAAATGCGGAATCTGTTTTGAAAAGCGAAGTTAGAATGGCAATTCCTAAGGAGGATGATAGTGGGTATGCTACGGCAATCATTAAAGTTGAATATGAATGGACGCCTCCTCATTGTGATATGTGTAAGGTTTTTGGGCATGATCGTTGTAATTGCCCAAAATATGTTAAGGAGGCTATTCGTAGTGACGTTAATGTGGCTGTTCAGGTTACTTCTTCTATGGAAAAGGACCAAGAGGGTTTTACTGAGGTTAAGAACCGGAAGGAGAAAAGTAAAAAGGTCAGGGTTCAAGCGCCTCAAAAGAAGCCGTCTCGTGGTATTGATGTGGGTAAAGGACCTAAGTTCCACCCTTCTAATCCTAAGAAGAGGTATGTACCTGTGTCGAAGAAGCAGGATGCTACTAAGGAGAAAAGCACTACTAAGGTAATTACAAGTGGGTTGTCTATTGCTACATCAAACCCTTTTGATGCTCTCAAAATGGATTACACCGATGAGAACGGTATTCCTAAGGATTAGGCAGCTTGTATCCCTTGTACTACTCCGATTGTTGAGAAAATTGGGAAGCTTGAAAAACTTATTATAGATGGGAAAGCTACTCTCCTGGACGATGATGGTAAACCTTTTAGAAAGGTGCAGGTTGAGGCTACTGAGCCTAGTTTTTCTTCTTCTCCATGTACGGCTTCGGAAAAGGTGGGCAACCCATTCTCTAAAGTGGGTGAAGTAGTTGCTACTGACAGTGATGAGGACGAGGTACTTGAGCCGGATAATGATATGACAAAGTTTCATGCATCGTCTGGGGGCTATCATGAACTTGAAGATTATTTTGATGATGATTATGCTGCTCAAGTCTACGATTTACTAAGGCAATTGGATGCTTTTTGTGACATGTATGATGTCAAGCTTCAAGGTCGTGGTAGGAATTAATTTTATATTTGGTAGGTCATAAGATTGGCATGTCTTTCTTATGTAGTGATTTTGGTTGTTGCGCATTTGATGCTTGTTCAATGCCCATGTAACGGGCTGAGATGAGAGACTCACTTTCATCCATTGTACTTAAACGTTTTTTGTAGTAATATATTTGCCAGGTTGATCCCCTTTTACCAAAAAAAATAATAATATTTGTCTCAATCTTTATCATTTAATAAATTTTCATGCAAGTTTATTAGGCTTGTGATTCATTTTCCGATATTTAATTTATTATAAGCGTCTCAAATTATATGTCTAACTTTTCATTTCGTGATGTACCATATTAATTGTTAGCTATTAAAAATTGATAGAAAATTTTAACCGAGTTTAGTGTAAAATTGTTATCATGTAAAGAGTCTGAAAAAAACATTAATAATTGTAATTTTCTTAAACTATGTATTTTTTAATAAATGAAAATTATTTTGCTACGAAGGTAATATAATTTATTTATTTATTTTTATTTATATTTTTTAATTATTTTGGGCCGAAGTTAGTATAATACTATATACTTTTTAAGGTGATCCAAGAAGTATAAAATTAAGTTTACAATTGAGACAAGTTGCCTTATATTTTTTTAGTACGTGGAACTAAAAATTCAAAAGTAAGAGGCAGGTGGGATGAGACAAGTTGCCTTATATTTTTTTAGTGGAACTAATAACTCATGATTCACATTTTCTCATATAATATTTACAGTCTACGTTTGTTAAGCATACCTTAAATTAAAGGACAACATCATAGTACTATAAAGTATTGATAGACATTAGACTGTAATATTATTGGTAAGAAAAACTAATCACAAAGTGCGAGTACGTCAACTTATACATAAACTTTGATATAACTAACGTTGTTAGAGATTTTTGTGATCATAAAAGTGATAAAACAAAACTGAGAGATCCAAGAGAGGGACTGGTCAAATTTTGATAGAAGCATCAAGCATGTGAGGTGAGTAGGTAACTAAGAGGTAGTTGGTGCTAGCCTGCAGTTCAAGAACAATTCTTCATTATTTATTGTGCTAGCTAATTATTATTTAACTCATGTATCTGAACGTATAATCACATGTTGATCATTATAATACATTTTCTGAAATCAATCGTGTAGAGGAATGACATATGCATGTTGGCTTATTCTTCGGGAAAGTCAAATCACAATTTACGTAGAAGAAAAGTTAAGAGCCAAACATTATTCCGTATATGCGTCATTTGCATAAACAAAATGCAACATGATATAAGAACAATTCGTTTTATAATAATAAAGTCTATACTTATACATGCCCTCCATAAACAGGAACAGTTCGTTTATTCTTTACCACCATTTTATAAAAATTAGTACAATATTACGATACTTTTTATATTTTTCAACAGTTTTATAAAGCGAACAACAATTTATAAAAATAAAATAAGTTAGGTTCTTTAATAATTTCAATTTTTACCACGTAAATTTTATATCCAAGAAATGGGCAACGTGGCACAAATTATAATTTTTCCCATTACACGAATCTCTTGAAAAGAGGATCTTATGCATGCAATTAAGGGTAAGATCTTCAAGATCTGAATATTATAATTTGTACGTACTTTTAATAATAATTTTACTTGATTTATTGACTATGAAAATTACATAGCGAGTTATCTCTCAATCGTTTAAAACAAATGCATTTTTATTTATGTAAACCATTTGGTCTATAGGAGAGACAAGAAAAAAAAATGGTTCTATTTTTTGTTCTTAATCAAGAAAGACGTGAACTAGTGATTATAATAAAAAGATGATATCAGATTTTAAATTTTATGTTTTCTTTAATTGAACTAGTCCAAAGAAGGTTGGCAATTTGTTATTCATCTTGATGTCATGGTTGTTCTTTACGTTTTATGCACGTATGAATAAATAAACAACCGAGCTTTTAATATATACATAATATCCATATTATATAATTTTATTTATTTATTGAGAATAAGAATATTTTTGAAATAATATATTACATAAAAAGTAATATTTTATTTATTATGAAAAATGTAATATTTTATTATGTAAAAATGTAATACATTACATAAAATGTAATATTTTATTATGAAAAATTAGGTTTTTCATTTTATTTTTTATTTGCATACGATTGTTTACATTTTTCTCTCAATTAATATAGTATTTTATTTATTATTGAGAATAAAGATATTTTTGAAATAATATATTACCAAAAATGTATTTACCACACTACTTTTAATATATAGGGCAAATATAAAAAAAAAGTATTATACTTGCCACCCTTTCCTCTTCAGGGTAGCGAACAAAATTTTTTGCTTCTGCGGGTAATATACTTTCAAATTCATCCTCTTTAGGGTATTTTCATGAACAGTTGGACAATTTTGCCCCTATTACCCAGAAGAGGAAATGAAAAGTATGATACTTTTTTTTATCATTTGCCCTAGTTTTTTATTATGTTAAATTTTGGATATGTATTAAGATAAATTATTTAATGATTTATAATTGTGTTAAATCTATGATAAAAATGTTTTGTTTTAAGTTTACACTATTTACTTATTAAGATAATTTAGTTCCACCACCACTTCGTTTGCAAAGGACATGAGTTTAAATAAGTATCGGCGTGCATGGCGCGTGTGGGGTTCAAATAAGCGTTTTAACCCTTACCATTTAGGCGGGAAAAGCCGTTCTACGGCCATTTCATCATTTCATTTGTATATAACACAATTCATTTCACATTTGTAAGCGGTTTTTATTTTGTAATTCTCTCTTGTAATAAATCATTTCATTTGTATATAACACAATTCATTTCACATTTGTAAGCGGTTTTTATTTTGTAATTCTCTCTTGTAATAAACTTCTACAAGTCAGTAAGCCATAACAAATCCCATTAACTAATTCTTGAGCTCAATTCTTATTTGAATCTCGTTGATTCTTGTAAGAGTGTATCAATGGTATCAAGCTGATCAATTCGGCATCTTAACCCATAAACCTATTGAGTTTGATCGTCGCCGATCAAATTCCGGCCAAAATACATTCGTTTCCCTATCACAAATACGTTACCCTTGTTAATTCTTATTCCGTTTTCCTAGCCAAAACACGTTTTGACGCAATTTAGTACATTATTTATTATTTAAAAAAAAGTATCATACTTTCCATTTCCTCTTCTGGGTAATAGGGGCAATATTGTCCAACTGTTCATGAAAATACCCTAAAGAGGATGAATTTGAAAGTATATTACCCGCAGAAGCAAAAAAATTTGTTCGCTACCCTGAAGAGGAAAGGGTGACAAGTATAGTATTTTTTTTTTATATTTGCCCTAATATATACATATCCATATTATATAGTTAAATGATTGTTTCAAATAAATTTCGGACCATAACTATTTGACTTTTTGTTTCTTCTTATACATATATTAAATTGAAAATTACAAAAAAAAATGTAATTAGTTACAAGTTTCTTAAGATCATTTGAGACAAACATTAAATTATATAATATGAAAATATATTAAAACAGTTTGTAAGAAATATTTTAAAATAATTGTTACTTATATATTCTTTATGTTCAAAATAATAAGTTAAATTAAATAAGAAAACAACTAAATTTTAAGAAAATATATATTTAGTTAGCCAAATTTTAAGTATAAATCATTTCTGTTAAAATAAACTTTGCTAAATGGATTTTTTTAGCAAAAAAAATAGATAATTAATTGTTGAGTTAATTTAGTATAGGATAGTAGAAATTTCATTTTGACAAGTTTAGAGGAGTATTCTACTCACTTAAAGTGCATGATATTGATGATCTAATTTGTTAAGTTCATGATATTAATATGTGTTTTAGTCTTTCTAAATTAAACTCGTCATTTCTATAAATATATGATTTCAACACATATAATCAAGTGGGTTCATGTTTTAAAATGTTTTTTTTTAATTAAAGTTAGCTTAAACAACACACATGAGATTGTTGTTAGCAAATTTCTTAAAGTTATATCATCTATTGTGAGATGTTTTAACTTTTTAAAAATGTTTTCTAGTCATAATTTTAGTTGAAATATTTTTTTAATGCTCAAGTAGAACGATACATTTTTAATAATTTAACCATCTCATGTAAAAAATGACATGTAACATCTTTTGAAAAGTTGATAAAACCATAAAAGACATAACATTGCACAAAAGTCTAACTTTAATAGCTTGAGTTAATTAAAAAAAAAACGTTGAAATAGTTAAACAGGCTTAAAGTATAGTATATTTGTGTGTTTAATTTACCAGGATACTACTAGAACCGGGTCTTTTAGCCACGACTAACATCGTGGCTAAAGTCCACAAACCGAAAAAATAGTTAGTGTTCAATGTTTGACTTGAAAACCCGCATTTAGCGACTGCAATGTCGTCACTAAAACTTTTACAAACCTTGTCGTTGACTTTGACTTTCAAAGCGTGGCTAAAAGTTAAATATTATTTTAATTGCTTTTTTCATTATCTTTCCAAACGTTTTATCTACGATGGTCGTGGCTAAAAGTGGTTGACTTTCATGGCTAAAACGGTCGTAGGTAAAAGTCGAAAATTGTCGTGACAAAAAAAGTCTTTAGCTACGAGGTTTTAGCCACGATTTGTTGTGGCAAAAAGTCTTTAGCCACGACCTTTAGACTTTTAGCCATGACTTTGGATCGTGGCTAAGAGTGTCAATTCTTGTTGATATGCGCATCATCAAAATTAATGTGGACATCACAAAATCACATTTGCGATCCACATGTTATATATTATTGTAACAAGATACTAGAGCAATGAAGTGCTTTTGAAATTTTCCGCGTTTATAAGATTAGACGAATATATGTGTATAGCGACGAGATTTTTATAACGACACATAATTATAGGTCCTGATATCGTGGTTGAGTGTTTGATATAACGATTATTCATACAACATATAATAATGGCATTTCAGATAAAAAAAAATTAACAAATTGTGTTTGAAATAAGGATTGGGTTTGGGATTGGAATTATGATGCATCTGAAATTTATAAAAAATAATTTACTAAGCAATTGATAAAACTATAAAATTGCAATAATCGAAATACTACAATCTTATAATAACATCATCTTGGCTAAGAAATCGTCCAACAACGTTATCAACATTAGATGAAATATTCATATTCTCCCACAATTTTAGATGAAATATCTTATTCATATTCTCCCACAATTTTAGATGAAATATCTTATTCATATTCTCCCACAATTGTTTTTCCTATTGTCTAAATGATGGATGGTTTAATGATTGTGTGAATGTTGAATCTAGAGTTCTCACTTCTCAGACCATCGAGTAATTTCCCATCTATGTAACAAAACTAAATAGACATTAAAAGTACCACATAAACATTAACAAACAGAATATAACATAATTTGTTTTTTTAAAAAGAACGATTACCGAGCTCATTTTCGACTCTAAACAATGAATCAAGATACCTACGACGGTAGAAACTTTCATTGTTGATATCAACTACACCAAAAACCAGGGACGGACCTATGTAGGAAGTATGGGGGGCCGTTGCCCCTCATGGCTAACCGAAAAAGTTGAGATTATAGTGTATTTTTTTTTTTTTTTAATTTTGACCTTTTTTCGAAAGTGACCTCCACCAAAAACTCAAATTGCCCCCCACCCACATACTAAAATCCAACATTCAACACTCTAAAGCCTTATAAATCCTTCATCTCTAAGTAAAAATACACGATTTATCATTACGATATTAGTTTTTTCTTTCGCATTTTATTATTATTGTAGAAAAAAAAAATTGCCCCCATATTTAATTTTTCTGGGTCCGTCACTGCCAAAAACACACAAAAAAATATGAACCTGTACAAGTAAATTAATTAAAAGTAGTTAATGATTCTAGACGGTATCCTGAACCTGGAAGCTTTTTAACGACTTCGTTGCTTTCAAGTATGTTTGCATGACATCAGATTTTATTTAATCTTTTGACAATGATGTCAACAAAGTTTATTCATAAAATCATATATATATAACTATCACCTATTAACTTAATGTTTGTCTTTCCAAAAGCTAACATACACACGTTATTCTACATTGATGCTTTACCTTGGATGCAAATAAAAGGTAGAATGAAATGAAAACCTACTTTTTTTCCATAATAAACATATGAGTAACTTATTTTTTTTTCTTTTACAATTATGAATGTTTGCATAACATGAGCTTTTATTTAATCTTTTGACAATGATGTCAACAAAGTTTATTCATAAAATTATAGTATTATATATATTCATCACCTATTAATTTAATATATGTCTTTCTAAAAGCTAACACATACGCATTGTTCTACATTGATGCTATACCTTAGATGCAAATAAAAGGTAAAAGAAATGAAAACCTACTTTTTTTCATAAATACACATATGAGTAACTTTTGTTTTTTCTTTTACATATATGAATTTTTGCATGACATGAGATTTTATTTAAACTCTTGACAATGATGTCAACAAAGTTTATTCATAAAATCATATATATAATTATCACCTATTAATTTAATGCATGTCTTTCTAAAAGCTAACACATACACATTATTCGACATTGATGACATACCTTGGATGCAAATAAACGGTAAAATAAAATGAAACCGACTATTTATTTATTTTTATTTATTATTTATTTTTTTATTTTTTTTAATAAACATATGCGTAACTTACTCTTTTTTCTTTTACAAATATCAATGTTTGCATGACATGAGATTTTATTTAATCTTTTCACATTGATATCAACAAAGTTTATTCATAAAAGCGTATATATAATTATCACATGTTAACTTAATATATGTGTAATTAAAAGCTAACATATACACGTTAACCTTGAATGCAAATAAATGATAAAATGAAATGAAAGACTGCTTTTTTTTTTTCATAATAAACATATGAGTAACTTTTTTTTTTCTTTTACAAATATGAATAATTTGCATGACATGAGATTTTATTTAATCTTTTTGACAACGATGTCAAAAAAGTTTACTCATAAAATCATATACTGTATTTAATTATCACCTATTGATTTAATGTCGTCTTTCTAAAAGCTAACACATACACGTTATTCTACATCGATGTACGAGGAGGGGTTCAAACACTCACTTCTTCGGTGAGACACCAAAAATACACTTTAGATACCCGTAAGACTAAAGAACTTAACCCATTTCATTTAAACGTACGGCCTAAAAGGATACCTAGTATGTATATACACAAATATACACATATATGATTCTATAAGTAATGTGCATGTATCACAATTGGGAAGTTTCTGTAAGTAGGATGATGCCAACGGATTAGCAATCCCTCTTTTCATCATAACCAATCACATGAGTTTATCCATAACATGATAATCCAGGAATCGCCAACATGGAAATATTGAAAGCTCGAGATATCTAAAAAAGAAAGCTCAAATATTCATATTAGTATTTGTATACCAAAATTATTCAAAGAATAATGTTAAGCAAGAACGCTATACATGGAGTAAGAAAATATCAGATATATAAAGACGAGCTTCTTTGAATTCAACTGTTACTAGCAGGTACCCAATGAAGCACACGAATATAAATTTAACTCATTAATTTAAAATTATAATGCTAAATATACCGAATGAAAGATTAAGATAAAAGATTGACATGCGTGGAAAAAGCTCTTGAATGGAAGCAATTTTTCTGAACCAGTTATTGCGTGTCTCTCTGGCTTCAAGGCGTATATTATTTGCTTCAAAGTCATCTGAAACAGGTCATATATCTTTTAGTTGTGGAAAAAAAATCTACGTGAGGTTACCACTTAAAGGTGATGATGTATAGAAGTTCTTAAAGACAAAAATTATAGATGACGTATAATTCTACACAAAACTATACTTAATGTACAACAAAATGTCTTATCTAAAACTATGTGTGTGAAAACTAATAAGTATGTGACAGATTATATTTAGTATTTGTAGCTCGTACACTGTCACAAACATTGTTAGTGTGGCAAATTGTACTTTTGTTTTATGTAGCAAGGTGTATGTTTTTTAGAAGTGCCAACAGACTTCCCATAGAGGTTAGTCCATTTGTTATCAGTATGTGCTGTTGTGATAACCATATTGTGGAGTAAGTTTTGAATGAGATAAGTGCAGAAGTTTGTGCAGAGATTTTGTGTGCAGTGTATGTGAAATATGGAGGGAGAATAACAAGAACATGACTGTAATATGATATATGTTAACTGTTAGTTACAAGGCCTATATATACCCAATGAAAAGGTATAACATATAAGGGATGTGTTGGTTCATTTGAACCAACAGATACATCCTTTGATATGTAACTGTCATAACTGCTTTTCCTTCCATAATAAATGTCTAAATTCTTCCAACTATAATACCTATCTAAAGTAGCATGGCTTGTAGCCTAAACTAAGATTATGTGCAGTCACATGATCATGCATAAGATCATGACTGCATAAGTAAATAAGTACATATACTAAATAATTGTCTGATATAAAACATGAAATAAGGAAAGGCATTTGATCTTATAAAATCCAACAATGTTGGGGCTATACTTCCCACGGGAAAAAAAAACATACATGGTTACTCGCATGGTAAAAATTTGTAAATGTATAAAAGCCTGATAAAGTGAATGTTTTAAATCCATTATCTGCAAACTCGGCTTTTTACTTAATTTGCTCCCATACAATGTCACCTAGCATGTCCAGTATATCAGTAGCTAGAACAAATAAAGTTGGGTAGAACTGTGCCACGGAAGTGTCCATCAAAAGCTTAGCAACCTGCAATGTGATGAATTATATATACAGTCAAAAAAACTATATTTGGCTTAAGCCCACTCATTTTATCTAATATTTCAAGACTGACAGAAATTGGTTCCTGCAACATTGAATTGATGAGCTACTTTAATTGATAGGTTTAATGATGTTACACGATCTTTAGGTTTTATGAAAATTATAATCGATTGAACTCACTTGAAGTTGGTTTTGAAAAACCTAACCTTTAAAACACATGACACATCAACATTAACAATGCAAACCTTGATTTGATGATTTGTATTACATCGTTGTTCATAAACTTGTGGCAAACTGATGCAGGTTTTACTGACCACGTTTTAATATTTATAAGTGTCTCGTTTACCTATGGTCCACCATATGCACTAACAGGCAGTGTACCCGGTCGTGTGTAGTGTAGTAATCGGTAAAACTGAGGTCGTCCTAAGAGCTATATGAGCGGATTCTAATTAAGTGTAATTGTCACTAGTTTTAATTGGTTTGAAATGATTAATTAACTATAAGACAAGAAATGAAAGAAAGCAAATAAAAGGTAGAGTTGTGATCAATAAGGGAAAAATGTGCTAACCTAGTTACTTATTCTATCATGTTATGTTCACGTCTAATTACTTCCAATTGATTCAAGTGGGGGTTTAGGTCACTAGGACAGCATTTGGTCAGTTTGTCCTAACCTATCAGCAAAGGTTTCCACCGGAGATCAAGCTACTACCCTTGAAAGTCCAGTTGTTTTTAGTCCCCTAAGCGAAGTTATTAAGTTCCGCTACATGCAAGATTCATAACAATGAGTGCCCGGGCGCTAGCATCTTAGACACTCATTCCTAACTTCTTAAGTTCATCCAAACGACCGGTGATCATTTGGTCGATTCGCCAACAACCGAAGAAGGGTCGGTTGGTCAACCCACTTCAATTACTTACGATTGGTCAATTCTCCTAAGCAACTAGACACTACCGCCATTCAAAACTACCGAAACAAGGGTAGCTACCAATGAACTATGCATGCATACATTACAAATAATTATACGGAAGAAATGTAAACATAAACAAAACAATTAAGGAATCATAACTAGGCTAGCACCAAAGGTGCTTAGCGGATCATATTAAATGAAACAATCATTTCAATGTTTGACATAATAAAATACATGAATCAAAAGTAAAAGTAAAGATAATCGCTAATGCTTATCCTTAGGGAGTGGTTTCTCCCTTGGAGATGGCTTCGTATGCTCTTCAATATCTGCCTTTGGACCCCTACTCACGTTCTCTGCTTTTTGGTGTGGAGTGAATGATGTAAAATGCAGAATTTAGGGCTGGTATTTATAGGCGAGATCTAGTTACGGTGTAACTTAAGTTGAGAGTTACGCCGTAACCTATATAAATTCATAATAATGCTCTCGTTATAGCTGGTTACGCCGTAACACATGGGATGAGTTATGCCGTATCTTCAATAAAATTTACAATGTCATGATTATGCCGTAATCGTTGGAAGGAGTTACGGCGTAGCTTGTAGTGGCGTGGAATTTCTTCTAACCCAATAGGTTACGGCGTAATCCTTAGTGTGAGTTACGCCGTAATCTTGTGCTGAGCTGGCCTTCTGAGTCACGCATTAGCTACGGCGTAATGTAAGAGTGGAGTTACGCCGTAACTTCATCACACTGGGCATACTATCATTATTCTCTTATAAAATCTCCAAATCTGCGTCTCTTTAGCTCCAATTCTCGTAATTTACCTGAAAGTGAAATATAGAGGAAACAAGCGTAAATCCATATAAATGATACAAAATACGAGCATTATCTGGGAAAATTGACACTTAATATTCAGGACTATTTGATGTTATCAAATATCCCTCTACTTGAATTCTACTTGCCCTCAAGTAGAACTTATTAGATAAATTTCTAAAAAGATATCTACCATTACCTGGAAAATATGAGTTTAAAAATCTCTTATGCTAGAATAAAACAAAGCCGAACACCTCACGAAATGAGAACAAAACACTCAAAATCTCTCAACTAATCTAAGTGTCAATTTCGGGGTGATCACTCAAAGCACAGTCATAGCATGTATTCTATCATAAGCTTGACGGTTACACAAATCTCCACCGCTAGAGTTAAGTACTAAACAATTCTCGAAGGCAATATGGGTAGACACGACATGGGTTAAGGGTGAATCGTCATTACTAACATGTCACGACGAAGTGGACAAAATCAATGATACATGACCAAATCCATGGCCAAGACACAAAAGATTGGTCGCTTCGTCACCTAGACATGCTTCATGACTAAAGGGTATGATAAGACATGGGATATAATTGGTGTAAAGTAAAAATAACAAGCAAATAGTGTAACCACTCGTAAATTTCCCTATCGATTTTCGCGGGTATAATTTTTTTCTTCTTCTTATGTTTCGATCTATAATCACGACAAGTTAAGAATTTTTACTTTTTTCAATCACGAACAACGTTGATAAACGAATAATACGAATAATATATTTCCTGACATATACCGACGATCAAAACACGTCAACAAGAGGTTATCTCGCTTAACGAGTCCGCACGCGTACCGGTAACACACCAGTTACGGCTAAAATATAAAAACGAACTATCAATACCAACGACCCTATTTTTATAATAGTCTTTCGAAGACGCTTCCAAAAAATAATTTTTATATTTTCGAACACACGCAGTAGACTTTGTACAGTAGAAATAATAAAACAAAAATAAAAATAAAAATAAAAACACCACACACTACACGACCCGTCACTTTCTTACTTGTCTTCTTCCTTCTTTTTCTTTTCCTCTTCTCGACACAAACACAAACACAAACACAGGAAGATGATGGCATCTCTCTTTCCCCCAAGTCAAACTCAAAAGCCATCGTCTTCTATTATCAAAAATAGAAAATCAATTTCCTAAGACACCCAAGTCACGATCAAGATTAAGAGAAGAGCCAAAAGAAGATATCATCTAGGCTTGGAGGCTAAGAAGGTGTGTTTGGATCCATTCCATTCGGTTGTATATAAATGGAGTGTCTTCCCTTTAGTTTCTTCATCATCTCAATCAATTTTACAAAATCAGGGTTCATAAAAGATTTGGGGTTTTCAAAAATTAGGTTAGGGATTTTGTAATTGGAGGTATATAGAGTCCGAATCTAGTGTCAATTGCAAGATTTCTTCAAGGGTTCAAGTTTAATTGGAAGTTCTTGTTCACACTCGACTTCACATTTGTAAGGATTCTTGATTCTTTACACCTTGTAACTTTTCTTGATTTGGTTGTTAATAAACTTGTTGTGTTGATAGATTTTAGAAGCTGTAACTCTGTTTTGAATTTATATGTTCCAATCGACCTAAAATTTGAAATGTGTGATTAGTTTTGTTGTTATCGATCTTGTGTGACAACTAATGAATTACAAACAAATTGAACAAAAGAAAACTAGACGTTAAGGTGTTGGCTTATGAAAGTGCTTATCCTTGCTTTGCTTATCACTATCACTATATTGGCTTATTATGTCATATATTGGGTCGATATGTATTTGGGGTTTGTCTAACATGTGCTGCAAGGCGTATTAAGCATAAAGGACACGTCTGAGAGAAAGACGGGGATCCACAAAAATTGTACTTTTCTGTGGATTCCTGTGTCCTTTTCTGTAGGACCCAGTGTCCTTTTAGTGTGCTTAACATGTGCCTTAGGGCACATGTTAGAAAAATCCATGTATTTGTTTTGGTTTTGTTGTTTGCTTATTCGAGCTAACCATGGTACGTTTGGTCTTGCTCGCTGAGTTTTAAAAAAAAAATTTTGCTCGAACAACTAATAACATCATAGTAAAATAAATAAATTTGTATATAATACTAAAAAGCGTACACATTGTATGCAAAGCAAGCGCATTAAATGCAATCTTTCCCAACTTGGCAAAAATAGTCCCTGAGGTTCAAGTGGTGTTGCAAAGTAAGTCCAAACATTAAATGCAAAGTTTCATAACTTGGCAAAAACAGTCCCTGAGGTTTAAGTGACGATGCAAAGTATGTCCTATACCATTAATTGCTATCTATAGCAACTTGGCAAAATTAGTCCCTAAAGTTTAAGTGTCGTTACAAAGTAAGTCCTTTTAAGCCAATCCCGCTGCATCGCGCGGTTTCCACACTCGTATATATACTAAAAGGCGGGGAGGTTACTGTAGCAAAGCAAGCATTTAATGCAAAGTTTTCTAATTTGGCGAAATAGTCCACGATGTTTAAGTGGTTTGCAAAATTAGTCTGCGGCATTAATTGCTATCTATAGCAATCTGGCAAAAATAGTCCCTAAGGTTTAATGGGCGTTGCAAGGTAAGTCCTGTAGCAAACATCAATTGCACACTTTCTCAAGTTGGCGAAATAGTCCACGATGTTTAAGTGGCGGCTGCAAAATAAGTCCTACAGACATTAATTGCTATCTATAGCAATCGGCAAAAATAGTCCTTAAGGTTTAGCGGCGTTGCAAAGTAAGTCCTGTAGAATTAATTGCTAACTATAGCAACTTGGCAAAATTAGTCCCTAAGGTTTAAATGTCGCTACAAAGTAAGTCCTTTGAAGCCAATCCCGCTGCATCGCGCGGATTCCCACACTCGTTATAATCTAGTGGGTAAATGGATATGGGTAATTTAAATCATTTATTTATCTTTTTGTTTGGCCTAGAGTGTGTGTCGAGAGGCTTTTGGGCCAACAGCAAAAGGGTGTGTCTGTTTTGTTTAAAGCATAACAACAACTGTATATATATATATATTTTTTATTTATATGGCATTGTATAAAACGAAGCTAAATTGAAATCTTTATGTGAGTCGACATACCTTGTACTCAACCTATCTCGCGACACGTTCCCGACTCATCTGACTTATATGTTCGCGCCACATCTTCCCGACTTATGAAAACGTCATAATTCGTCCTAAATGATTTAACGGTTTACTAACACGACATACCTTGAAATTGATAATACATATCATCAAAACTATAAAATTAAGCCTCAGGCCAATTAATATAAATATAAACTTTAAACAATTTGAAAATCATGTTTAATTAATAGTTTGAGTTTTAATTATAAAATATAAACGGATTTATATAACTAAAAGTGAATATTATCGTACCACCAAAACAAATTAAAAAAAAAATAGCTTAAGTATGAAGTCGTTGATTTACAATTCTTAATTCGATTGTTTAAACTTGGAAAAATATTTATCTTATTATAACGCTTTGACATTTTGTCACCTCTGACAAACAAAAATATATATACGGGTTATGCCTGATTGTTGGCAAAATATAGATATAATTTTAGTTTATTATATTTTCATATAATTATCAACAAAGAGAAGTTTTATTCATAACTTATACCCATCGAATTATTTAATTGCAAAGTTATGCTATTACTTAAAGTTTTGAATACTTTTAATTTTAGCTATTAGACGTAAAATATAAGAATATAAATATATGTACACTTAGTTAAAATTATATTTTTGTCAATGATATTGCATAATCCGTTAACGTCTAATATTATATGTAATTATTTTTCGTACATCGTCTTTCGGTTGTCATCAAAGCAAACACTGATTTATCCTTGATATTTTTCCTATTATATACTTAAGCACTTCCAAGAGCCAATACTTGTAAAAATTTAGAAAAAAAAAATTTAATTTAAATGCTGCCACACAAGTAACAACGACACTAACACTTTAAAAATTATAGAGTTATTTAAACTTCCTCGAGTCTTAAACCTGAATTGTAGACTAAATTTTCTGTACTAATTTAGGTTGCGTGTTGGTGCTACTTGTTACTTGATATCTTTGTGTTTTATTCACTGAGCAGCTAAAGTGAGTTTATAGCCCCACTTTTACTTTTATTACTTGCTTTATAAAACTATGGGGTGAGAAACATGCAAAAACTCTTTTCAGGACTGGCGAAAACACTATTATGTGAAACAACCTTGAATCCCAACTATGCTACCGTTAGTTCCCTTTGAGGAGGCGCGATTGTTATGAATAGATCTATTGGGGATGACACCCTCGAGTTTGACGGTTAAGCAGCAAAGCGTCGCGCGATATCATATCATTATTGATTGAGTGTCTGAAAATACACTTGCTTGTGGGCTTTTATTTATCATGCTTCTAGATGCATGCACTTTGTCGTAGTTTCGGTCGCATGAACTTAGTATTAGCGTAATAGCCTTTTTGCATATAGTGTCATTCACGGAGATGCTATATGTGCAAGCGTGGTCCAACTTGATTTCTTAAAACTTAAACCTATGTAACTCACCAACCTTTTATTGACATTTTAGCATGTTTTTTCTCAGGTTTACTTAATGGTGTGGGCAATGGAAAAGGCATACGTTGAAGACTGGCATCCGAAGTGTTTCCAATCGTATTTAATACAACTTTTAATAGGGGTGAGCAAAACAAACCGAAAAAACCGAAACCGAACCGAAAACCGAAAAAATCAAACCGAAAAAACCCACCGAAACTTAATACCGATGGTTTGGTTTTTACTTTTTTCAGAAACCGAAAAATGCGGTTCGGTTTCGGTTTTTGTCCAAAAACCTAACCGAACCGAACCAGTTTTATTATATAATAATATCTAGTATCTAATTAATATAATATGATTAAATAACTAAATAAATTAAATTTATAAATTAATATTCATTTTGTTAGTGGATTTATAATATATTTATCTTTAATGTTTATATTTATATGTGTGTTTGTCGTGTCGAGTGTTTTGTGTGAATAAATCAATAAGTATTCGAATGATTACGTGTATGTTCACTTGTATGTGTATGTCTCATTTATATGTTTGTAATTTTAGAATTATGTAATAAACATTAATTATTATGCTTAGATTAAAAAAAGTAAAGAATAATAACTAATTTTGTACGTAAACCAAGTTTGTTGGTATAATTTGGCCATACCCAAATATTAACGGTTAGAAACCGAAAAAACCAAAAAACCGAACTGAAACCGATAACAAACCGAAAAAACCGAACCGCCAAAAATCGAACGGTTTCGATTTTGGGTTCTACAAAAACCGACCCAAACCGAACCATGCACACCCCTAACTTTTAATGGGACAACCTATATTTTTATGGGCTTTACTTCCGCACTTTGAAACAATGATGTAAAACTATTTCTTAAATTAATCTATATTTTGAAAATGGAATAGAGTTTCCATTCTTTATTACCTTATGTTGTGATTATTGATTTAGTAGCACCCCATGACCCGAACGCTTCCGCTGTGAAATTTTGGGGGTGTTACAAGTAGAATTAGAGCGAGAACTTCCCTGAAATTCGCTCCTTAAAATAAAGAAGGCCCACGAAAAGAATCGTGTCTTCGCTTAAGCATCCACAAGCAAACTTCATTCCCTGAAATTACACTACTAACAAGCATAATTCTAAAAAAAAGAAGAAGAAAAAAGAAAAGAAATTTAACTCACTTTCGTAGGAATCAAGGTTGCATTTAGCGTAAGCAACAAGCCTTTTAAACCACTTGGTGTCCCAAGTGGACGAGTGTAGTCTCGTGAGGGCTTACAGGGAGCATACCCACAAAGTTCATTTAAAAACTAATACAAGGTTATTATGTTATTAAAGGAAGAATTGAAACTGGAGGATAGTTACGTCGTAACTCCTAGAAGGAGTTACGCCGTAATTATGGCAAAACCTGGCAGACGCTACTGGAGGGTAACTACGGCGTAACCATTGCATGGAACTACGCCGTAATTGGTAATGCTCTGGAGAGGATTGATACTGGAGGTGTGTTACGGCATAATCATGGGGATGAGTTACGCTGTAACTGATAGACATACCTTGTTCCCGTTTTAGCTGATGCTGCAATCTTCTCCGTTTCCTGCAAAAATTGTTAAAAACACAAAACCCAACAGAAATAAAAATAAAAGAAATAAAAAGGATAATTCGGGTTGTCTCCCGAAAGAGCACTTTTCATTATTAACGAGTCTTTAAGTTAGACTCAAAGCCATGGGCTAGAAATGTTTGTTTGTCATTTCGTGGATATGGCAATCTCCACGTTGAATCCAACTGATGAGATTCTCGTCCCGTTTATAGTCCGCGCCAAGCTCTAAGCACCCCAAATAAAAGTTTTTGATCTTTTGGTACAAGTGGTCAATCCCTTTGGCCTTATCTTCGTCACTTACGTCAAGTAGTGGCCGAGCATGACTTAATTGCTTCTTTGTCCAATTCTTAAAGTTCTTAACAGTTCTTGGCATTCTAAAAACTGTTTCATCGTCGCCAATTTTCAACCACACTAGCCCTTCCTTTTCATTCCTATCTAGCCCATATAATTCTTGAAAGGGTTTCTCGAAAATTACCCCTGAGAGTCCATCCTCCACGAACTCGCTAGTGTCATCTAATACCACAAAATCGACCAAGAATGAATGTGTTCCAACAAATACATGAACATTTGTTGCAATCCCCAGAAAATTGTTCCCTTTATACTCCAATTCTTTTACCATAACTTGGTTGTAACATTCTTTCGATATGATGTTTACCGGGGAATTTGTGTCAATGAAGGGGTGTAAGTCAATGAACCCAATCTTACATGAAATTTTCAGGTTATAGGGGTTCCTATGATGGATTCGAGTTCCCATCTCGTAAAACTTAGGTTGGTCAGACCGTGAAAAAGTCTCTTTAGAATTGTTGTGCCAATGGACCATGTCGATGTCACTAGAGAAATCGTCGGCACTGATTCCCAAACCATCTTCTTCTTCAAAGTTAACAAACTTATCAAAATCTTTTCCTGAAGCGGTATCGCCAGGATTTGAAAGGGTCTTCGAGGCTTCACTTAGAAATTCTTCCAACGCATTACCAAAATCGCCAATAGGGTAAATTGCGCAAACCTTTTGAGGGATGGATGATGCGTTCGGGGTCAAAGGAACTTCCTTTTCGTCGAGCAAGTTTTTCAACACCCTAGGCAGTGAACCTGATCGTTGTAGCGTAGTATTGGGTAAGCCTCGCGAATTGATATCGTTCTTTAGGGGAATAGGAATGCTAGCAAGAAATGTATTACGCTAAGGTGGGGGTTGAGGATGATTCTTTTTTATCTTTTATTGGTTTTTTAGAAAGCTAAGGGTAAAATCTCGGGGCAATTCGTTTGGGGGGTGGTATTTCTACCGATTACTTCTACTATTCTAATTATCTAATACTATGAGTAGCTATGTCTATTTGATGTGTGCTCGTATGATGATTAAAAATTTATTTACCTAGATACTATTACTCTCTAGTTATCATTTATTGACGGTTGAATTGTCACACCTTATCTTAATCGCGTTGTATTTCCTAAGGTCGTAGGGTGTGCCTTTGCCCTAACTCTTTGAGGTCACCTTTGGGTTTAGCCTACGAAATCCACTAGTTCATTCATAAACTAACTTTCACAAAGATTATTCAAGCATTAAACACAACGATAGCCTAGTTGCACTCCTAAGCCAATTACAATTAAGATAAGAGACAACCTAACAATAATTAATAACTAGGTTTCATAGATCTAAGCAAACACATAAGAAATTTAGCTAGACATGTTAAACAAGCAAGCATACACACAATCAATGGAAGACATAATGATACTTTGGATTAAAACACTTACCTTGATGTGTAAAATAGGGTTTGGGACCCTAAGATACTGTCCAAGTCGGACTACAAACGTTTAGGGTTTTTACTCCAAAAGTCTACCCCTCTAAATGCATAAAAATCGAATTCTATATATAGATTTACAAGTCGCGTGCACTTATAGGTGGGACACCGTCCTCTCCGTCATTAGGGTTTTCGTCTTAGCCAAGTCATCGATGGGACGGCGTCACCTTAGAGTTGTGGCCGTCAGGTGGGACGTCGTCTTGGTTCGAATCTGGGCGTCGAGATGAAAAGTCAGTGGCGCCCTTCTCTTCAAAACGGCGACCGTCGGGTTGTATGAGCAAAAATTCCACTGAGCCGTCTGGTGCATGTTTTTATCAAATCTGTATAGAGGGATGGCGTCGCCCTTTTATTGGGATGCCGTCAGGTTCATTTTGAGCAGCTTGAGTGGCTTCGATCTTGACTTTGCCATTTTCTTCATGTATTCATTCCTTTTCGTCCAAATATGCATCATTCCAGCATTTTGCTTCGAAGAGACCTAAAATGTGAAAAGGAACGAAATTAAGCAGTAACGGATATAAAAGTGGTTGACTAAGGGCTTAAATGACCCCATAAAAGTGTACGTTTTAAATCCTTATCAATGGACAGAAGTTCATTTGATCTGAATGTATCAATTTCCCCATTAGCTTCAAGTGTCATCTTTCGAGCAAAGACATCAACTTTCGTATGGGCAGTAGTAAGCATGGGTTTACCTAGAATGATAGGTATCCTGTTATCTTCGGGAATATCCAGGATAACGAAATCCACCGGGAAGAGGAACTTATTGATTTTTACCAATACGTTTTCTACAACTCCCAAAGGTGATTGTATGGATCTATCAGCCATTTCTATTTTCATTTTTGCCGGCTTAAGACTCCCGATTCCCATGCGTAAGAACATTGATCGAGGCATTATGCTAATGCTCGCTCCAAGATCAGCTAAGGCGTTACACATGTTAAGATTCCCAATCAAGCAAGGGAGAGTGAAGCAACCTGGATCTTTTTATTTTTTTGGCAGTTCATTTCTTAGAATTGCTGAACATCTTTCGTTTAGTCTAACCGTCTCATTGAGATCCTTCTTCTCATTACTTAATTCCTGCAAAACATTGTTAGGATTAGGTCTAATGGAATTAATTAGAGGGATGTTTACCGGAAGAGCTCCAATATCATGAAGTAAGAGTTTCTCCCTACTAATTCTTCTTTTAACCTTCTCAGAGAAGGTAGTTGGCTCCTCAGAAACTGTCTCAACTGAATTGACAATTTCTTCATCCCGTGTAAAATGGCTTTTGAGCCTAAGTCCACATTCTTTTCCAAGCCTTTAATCCGGTCTTCATGAATCTTAAGAGAAGATACCGTGCTCTCTACGAATTAAAGGCTTGGAAAAGATTCATAGGGAAAAATTTTATTGTAACAGCTAAAAGGTGGTTTAATAGATACGTTCCCTTGCATTCGGCAGGGAGTCTATTAAACCACCTTTTAGCTGTCCCTGTAAGAGTCATAGGGAAAAATTTTATTGTAACAGAATAACTAGGGATATTTCAGACGCTAAAAAGGGAAGACAAGTAAAGCACTTCTTCCACATGACTTTGCACATCTTCATTCTCGTCCCTTGAAAACTGTAGCTCGCGTAGTTCCCAGATAAATTGGCCCGGAATGGAGAATTCTCCTATTTTGGAGTCCTGCGTGAAAGCTCTTTGACAGTCTATGTTGGTTTACTCCATATATTGTTCCATAGTTATTCCTTCAATACAGACATTCTCAGTTACTACGGGTTCTGCATCGTTAATTGGTCAGATTCATAAAATTAGAAAATATTATGTAAAGGAATTGGTGAGTAATCGTTTTTCGTCCGGAACTGCTTTTCCGGATTGTCGAATGGAGTAGCCAGAAATGGCTTGAAGCTTCTGGTCTTGAATCCTGACATTACAAAAAAGAAAGAAAGAAAATTAAAAATAGACTTAATAAATACCCTAATATAACTCCCCGGCAGCGGCGCCAAAAACTTAATGCATGTTTTACTGACAAGGTTTTAATATTTATAAGGGTCTCGTTTACCTATGGTCCACCCTATGCACTAACGGGAAGTGTACCCGGTCGTGTGTATCGGTAAAACTGAGGTCGTCCCAAGAGCTATGTGAGCGGATTCTAATTAAGTCTAATTGTCACTGGTTTTAATTGGCTTGAAATGATTAATTAACTAATAAGACAAGAAATGAAAAAAAGCAAATAAAAGGTAGAGTTGTGATCAATAAGGGAAAAGTGTGCTAACCTAGTTAATCATCCTATCATGTTATGTTCACATCTAATTACTTCCAATTGATTCAAGTGAGGGTTTAGGTCGCTTGGACAACATTTGGTCAGTTCGTCCTAACCTATCAGCAAAGGTTTCCACTGGAGATCAATCTACTACCCTTGAAACTCCAGTTGTTTTTAGTCCCCTAAGCCAAGTCAAGGTTCCGCTATATGCAAGATTCATAACAATGAGTGCCCATGGCTAGCATCTTAGACACTCATCCCAACTTCTTAAGTTGATCCAAACGGCGGTGATCATTTGGTCGGATTCGCCAAGCGAAGAAGGGTCGTCAGTTGGTCAATTCTTACCCTGCCCACTCAGTCTACCTACTTAAGGTCAGTTGGTCAATTCTCCTAAGCAACTAGATACTACCGCCATTCAAAACTACCGAAACAAGGGTAGCTGCCAATGAACTATGCATGCATACACTAGAAACAATTATACGGAAGCAATGTAAACATAAACACAACAATTAAGGAATCATAACTATGCTAGCACCAAAGGTGCTTAGTCGATCATATTAAATGAAACAATCAATTCAATGTTTGACATAATGAAATACATGAATCGAAAGTAAAAGTAAAGATAATCGCTAATGCTTATCGTTAGGGAGTGATTTCTCCCTTAGAGATGGTTCCATATGCTCTTCAAGATCTGCCTTTGGACCCCTACTCACGTTCTCTGGTTTTTGTTGTGGAGTGAATGATGTGAAATGCAGAATTTAGAGCTGATATTTATAGCGAGATCTAGTTCTGGCGTAACTTAAGTTGAGAGTTCGCGTAACCTATATAAATCCATAATAATGCTCTCGTTATAGCTGGTTACGGCGTAACACATGGGATGAGTTACGCCGTATCTTCAATACAGGTTACAATGTCATGATTACGCCGTAATCGTTGGAAGGAGTTACGGCGTAGCTTGTAGCGGCATGGAACTTCTTTTGAAATAATGGGTTACGGCGTAATCCTTAGTGTGAGTTACGCCGTAATCTTGTGCTGAGCTGGCTTTCTGAGTCACGCATTAGCTACAGCGTAATGTGAGAGTGGAGTTACGCCGTAACTTCATCACAGTAGGCATACTGTCATTATTCTCTTATAAAATCTCCAAATCTGCGTCTCTTTTACTCCAATGCTCGTAATTTACCTGAAAGTGAAATATAGAGGAAAACAAGCGTAAATGCATATAAATGATATAAAATACGAGCATTATCGTAGGAAATTGACACTTAATATTCAGGACTATGATGTTATCACAAACTCTGCATATGTATACATCCTTAATTAAAATCCAATAAAAGAAATCTAAAAAAGCCCTAGTTTAGAAGACACTAAAATTGAATATTTAATAACTCACAAAAGAACATACATCGTCACGTTATATTAGGATATACAATCTAACTCTTTCATCTTTGGCATGGGATCAAATAACATAACCAACATGAGAAACTTATACATGTTTTTTCTTTCACACCAAGTACAACAATACAAAGTTACATTATTGAACACAAAATTCTATTTAACGTAGTTGTATGTAAACCCAGAGCAATAGCATGATGAACCAAAAAGTCTCCAGGACCTATTGTTAAGAATAGTGAATTACTATTCTCATTAATAGCATTTAACCAACCCGGCAACCATATGCTTCGACCCGCATTGAATGCCGGGCCATTCGTTGAAGATAAAAGTATATCGAACCCATATGAAGTTTTACCATGAGCAGATTATATCCATCGCTCACAGTCCAAGAAGAGTAGTCCTTTCATTGGCTAGCGGGATTACGCTTAATGGGATAGACCGATCATCGCTTCGCTTTCTCTACGAGTTAAGGAGTCAAGCCGCCGAAAGAAAGTAGACTCATTCCTTTTTCACTGGCTAGGGATATTCGACGTTTAATGAGATAGTATAGTTCTAGACTAAAGCTAGCAAAAAACAAGACTGAGGTGGATAGGCAGTTACCTCATCTTCTACCATTAACGTAGAATGTATACACGTATTCATGTCGTGTATGTTGTTTGTGTGTCGTATTTTAGGGTTGTGTTAGGGTATTTATGAAGTTTTTTTTTCTTTTAAATTTGACACATATATTTTTAAAACTTTTTTTTTAATAAACGAATTTTACACGATTTTTCAAAAATTTTAGGTTAAATTACCGATTTGTTTTGAGAAATTGACCAATAAGAAAATTCCATTGCAAAGTTGAAACCTATCCCTTGTTGGATAAAAGACTACCAATAAAAACTATCATTGTCAATATATAAAATTAAATTAAATAATTAAAAAAAAAAAGCGACTAGTGGTTCTTTTGGTCTTTCCAGACTTTTAGGGTCAATGAATCGGCATGATTGGCTATTGTCAACCACATTTCATACCCCATTGGCTTGAGAAAATCAAACAAAAGTTTATGAATGTTCAGCAAATATTAAAAAACGGCCAAAAATAGCTCTAAAATAATAAAATATAGCTGTAAGTGATTTGTTTTAGGGAAAATATAGCCAAATTGGTTACATGCTATAAAAACTATGAATTTTCTAGACAAAAAGTAAACTATGAGCCAGAAAACCAGCCCGAAATTGATGATTATATGAAAACAATATTTTTAGCCAATTTAAACATATTTTTAGCTAATTAAATATTTGATTAACATTGTTGCCTTCTATATCGCTAATGATGCCTAATGGTTCTCTTAAATTTCTTGGTCAAGATGTTTTTTGGTGATGAAGTAAATGCCAAATGTTCTGGAACTTCAGGTGATTAATTGTCATGGTCATAATAACTTACTAGCCGGGTATCCGCGCGTTGCGGCGGCGGGTACCCTGCAACACAATCTATTTCGGTTTACATGTTAGACGAAAATAGTTATAATATCAGCGTAAGAGTATCTCCGATGCAATAAGTTTCCGATATTATTAACTCATTTTTTAACATAGTAGGGTACCCGCGCGTTGCGACGACATGTACCTTACAATCAAAATTTTTGGCAAGCATGTTTTTCGATTACATGTTTTCATAATAGCCAAGTGCATGCGCATAACGGCAACAGTTTAGTTTTCATCGTAAGGGATGCGATGATTTGTGTGTGGTGGGACGGACAGTTCATGTGAATTCTGCTTTTGCGGTTTACGCATCGTTTCTAGTCGTGGTTAAAATTTATCGGCGTATACAAAATTCTTCATCGAAACTAAAAGCAAATGGATCTTTTAGCCAACGATTTAACAAATAAAATAAAAAACTTAGAATAAGTCACATATTACAACAACCTCAAATGAGAATTATTATATTCCAACCTTCACTCATTTAAATAAATTCCCGTATACGAGTCATCAATTTTCAAAAAAAAATTGATTAGCACACTCTCATTTTTTATTGAGACACTCTATTTCATACATTAAACAGTCATATTTAATATAAACTGCTTTAATTGTTTGTGATAGAGTCTATTCAAAAGGTTGGCATGAAATGACAATTACAAGTCAAAAAATTTCTTAGTCACTTTTATGGTACTACACCTTTCCACTTTGTAATCTTTCACAATGCAAATTCAAACTTCACACACTCAACTTCAACCGTGGTCAAATAAGCATAGGCCACTGAATGTTTTTTGGTTTTAGTAGACTAGCGAAGCGTGCATAGCGGCAACGGTTTCTAGCGGTAGACAATTAACAATATACGATATTGTGGTTGGTGTTTCGTATACATTCAAAATAGAATGTGAAAAGATCAAAAATGTCGGTGTAACATGTGATAATTCAACTCTAGCAAAAATTCTTAACATGTATCAAACAACATATAAAAATATTTAGTGAGGTTGAAAAAGAAAACATTACATCAGTTATGAGATACTAACTAACAATACACGTTACTCGTTGCATAAAACTTTTTGGTAGACGACATTTGAGGTGTAGACTCCTCCTTGATCGAACTCTTTAACTGGCTTCACTAATACCTTTGTAGTTTTACGTGATATCCCTATAGACAAAGCAATATAAAGTTGGTCATGCGTGAAAATAAAGTCTGGCAAATAGACATGATTTTATGGTGGTGAATAGCGGTGAGATTTTATAGTGGCAAATAATTATAGTTAAAATAAGAGCCTGTGGTTGATAAAATTTGTGAAATAAAATATGGTACTTGCATGCCTTGATTCGATCCAAACCAGTGGAGCAAGCCGGGCTTTAAGAAAATCTTTGTGTCGCGAAAAAAACAAACAAACAATTGATTTGGACTATCATCAATCAAACCATCTCAAACCCGTATACCAAACGGACCCAAACTTAATATGCAAACAACATATAGTCAACTAAACAGAGATACGTAAAATATAAATGTAAAAATTAATAAGGTACTTAATATTTTGGTGAATGCTTATGAAAAACACATCATTACCGGTTATAATATAAAGATATTGAATTGCTTATAAGTGTTTGTTTGAGACTTTTAGGAACGTCATTATATCATATGCATGGAGAATGGTAAATTGATCAAATTATTTAATGTTTACTTGCATGATACAGGTTATTCGAGTAATGCCTTTAGGCTTGTGATGTCAAATGAGTAATTTTGCGAGATATAAATCCTATTTAATATAAACCTTATTATTACTATGTAGTGACACTATATTTGCAAAAAAGTCAACATTTCTTTCAATGTGTAACTACATTCTAAAAAAAGAATGAATATTTTTCAAAATTGCAATATATTCCTCTAGTTAAACAACCAACCAAAATAATGAATTAAACGTATATTATCTCAAACATTACATCGACAACATGAACACCATCCCATTTCAAAAAGTTAGAAAAACTATCCATATGGACATAATTTTGTAAGCAGAAAAACTTATAAGTAAAAACAACAACTTTTCATAGTTCACCAAACCACTATATTGAGTTTAATTATGCTGCCAAGGATAAAGTTGTCTTTAATCCGTTTGCATTGCTCTTGCATGGTACTTCTCCAAATCTGCATCAAGGTCTTAAACGGACACCTTCTCACCATGCTCTCCACCGATTTGCCTCTCCTCGACCTATGCACGCCACCTACAAAGACTACGCCTATATACGCATGTATGATTCTACCCATGCATAATCCAACAAACACGAAGCAAAAAATAATAAAGATGAAAAAAAAAAATGAAGAATGATAAATTCAGTTACAAGAACGAAGCAAACAATAATATAAGATGAAGCAAACAAGAACGAAGCAAACAATAATATAAGATGAAGCAAACAAGAACGAAGCAAACATACACAAACACAAAACAAACAAGAACGAAGCATGATAAATGTCATAACAAACATGAAGCAAAGCATTTCTAATTTCAAGATTATGATCAACATTTCTTTCATTTTTTATTTCCATTTCTTTCAACTGATTAGTAACTGTGGGTTGATATTTCATTTGCATTTCTTTATATAGGCAATGAAATATATTATATCAAATCATTCCTATATTTAGAGTGAATGCTAATTTGAAATACAACCATGTAGTAGAGTAAATTAGATTAAGTCAACATTGCCAAGCATAAATAATTGTCAATTCGTGTAATGTATAGAAGAAGTTTCAACCGAGTGTTTTAAATAATTTAATAGTTGCCATGCATGGATAGTTTCCAATTCTTGTGATGTATAGAAGAAGTCTTAAAGTGTGTTTTAAAAAAATCAATAGTTGCTAAAAATATTTTGCTTAATTTTCAAGAATTCAAGATGTACAATGTTTCAAGAATTCAGTAGTTGCCAAAATCGTTTCCATGCAACATATAATTCTTTTAACTGCTTTCCATGCACACATGACAGCAAGACTATTTTCCATTCAAAGATACATTTAATATTGATTGAGAATCTTTTGACTATTTCCATATTGTATTCAATTTTTAGTTTTGACATTTTAAGTTTGAGTAATTTTTATTTTGACATTTGAAAAGGTTTAAAAAAGCTTGACTTTCAATATTCAATTTTTAACTTTTCATTTTTCCTTTTTGACCATTTTTCTATTTTAGATAGTAAAGATAAAGATAGTAACAAAGAATGCGTCTAAATCTCACCACCTTAAAATGAAGATCCAAATAGATGTGAGCAAACAAATATAAATATAAGGTGAAACACTCTTAGACACACATATCTAACCACTAAAAGCGCAGTTTAACAAATGCAAACACGTTCACACAAAACACAAAGGCCAATCTCACTCGTATACAAAAACACGAAGGCCAAGAACCTTCCGATATAACAAAAGTATGTCAAGGCCAAGACCAGTATAAAACACCAGTTAGATCGAGTCAAAACATAAAATATGGTAAACTCAAAACACCACTAAACTACAAAATCAAAAAATCACTATCAAAGCCACAATATCACCACCAAACCACAAAACACCAAAGAAACCACCCAACTTCAAAACATTTATGTATCCAAAAAAAAAACCCTCTAGATCTGGTAAGATCTAAACAAATGATTAATCTAGCAAAAACGAAAACATTTCTATTAAACCACCATAAATATGAAACCCGAAAACCATTTAAACCACCAACACCCAACCCACCGAAACAACCAAAACCATTGCGATATGGTGGCTATTTGGGTAGATAGCAGTGACGGCGGTGGTTATTGTGACGGCAATAGGCGGCAGCGGCACAAGTTGATGGTGGTTTAGAATGAGACAGTGTGTTCTTCTTTCTTGTGTGCGTTTACTTTTTAAGTAAGAAGTGAGGTAAGGTAGAGGTTTATAAGGGGGGAGTATAGATTATGGTTGTACTGGGCTGTTACAACTCTTAATATGGGCTGCAATCAATATTGTTGGGCTGTTACAACTAAAGATATAAAGACACTTAAAAGCAATTTGGTTGTTATAAACTTATAACTACATATATAAAGACACTTAAAAGATACTTAAATTTCTAAACGTAAGGTTTAATTATGTGTATGATTCAATATTTCCATAACAAGCAAATAAGAATGTCTGAATTTTAAGTCTTTCTATTAAAAGGAAAAGTCCTAAATGCATTATAAAGTAATAGAGATTATCCTGGACCACCTCAAATGGGCTAAGTATCTTGGCCTCTCGATATCCACAGATATAACAAAAACAAAGAAAACGTGATAAACAACCATACATATAAGTTGACATATAACATGGTAGCATAAATTAATTTTTTTTTTACATACTTTTTTTTATGGAAAGGAAATTTTTTTTAACATACTAAACAATCTGGTGCAAATGACTAGCTAGAAAGCTCTGTAAATACAATGAAATAGAATAAAAAAGGCCGAATAGAAGATATATATAATCGATCTAGCCTATGACCAACCCCAAACGGCGGTGAGAAGATACAGCATGAGTAGTGATAGAGGGTACAACAGATAACCTACGTAGCCGGTCCAAAGAGGGAAAACAGTCCTCGTACTTGTGAACACTCCCATGACTCCACAAATAAGCAACACAACTAGAACTTCAGCCGATACATCCCATGCCAAGTTTCGTATATACACCGTTAACAAAAATGTTGACAAGCTACTCAAATTACTCATGAACACTCCTGAATAGATCTGTGAAAATAGTAAAAATAGTAGTATGTATAATTAACTGTCAGCACTAGTCATTTGTAAGATTGAACAAAACTTATAAGAATCGTTAAAAATTGTTGATGTATGGAGAGAAGAAAATACCTGAGAAAGTGTTAAAGATGCAGCACGTTGTGTCTTTTGGCTTGCTGAAGTAATAGTTGATAAGAGACGTGGTATGTTTATGGCACATGGAATTATGAAGTACGGGATAAGGAAGGAAGGGACATTTGCTTGAGTAGCAAAACTTGAAACATTCATTATGAGTGGAAGCGCAACAAGAGCCGTAATTGCAGTTCCTGTAAGTACCAAAGCTAAAGCCTCCACGTAATCCCAAATTGAAGCTTGATCAGCATTAGCGGTTGTTTTTTTAGGTATCAAAGCCTCTTGTTGTTCTTCGTCTGTAACCTATATGATTAAACACAAAGAAATGGTTAATTTAGTACTCGTAATTTACTTAATTATAACTTGATATCTAGGAAATTGGCATTTTAGAACACTATAAACAATATGCATGTGTCCAATAACAAAAACAAAAAGTTTTGTATATGTTTCCACAATTAGAATATTACCTCTTGAGATTTGGTGAAGAAACTAAGAGGATTGTAATCATTCTTAGAGAGTGATTTTCTTGCATCTTGGAGCCACTTTGTTAGAACTCTAACAAACTCGTCCTCTTGTATACCTTCATCGCCTGAGGTATCAAGTTGATCCATGATTCTTTCTATAAGATCATCGCTAATTTGACCATCTGCTTGGAGTTGTATACCTAAAAGTAAAGTTTTCAACTCAGCAGTGGTCACTTTACCATCATGATTTTTGTCAAGTCCGGCGTAAAGGCTGCACATTAGTATTTTGCTCAATCGTTAATTAGGATTTTGTTGAATTCAATAAACGAAGAGAAAACTTTAAAGAAGGTACTAACTCTTTAATAAGCTTCACATTTGCTTTTCCATTTGTAGAGAGTAGTTTCAGTAATTTGTTCTTGACAAACTTTTGTCTCACGTAATCGAATCTTCTATTTTGAATCATCGGTTGGAAGATCTACAGTATATCGGTAAAAATAATTATTTTCATTGAAATATGAAGTTATATGAAGTTGTATAAAAAACATACGAGTATATTATATAAAAGGCTAACCTGATACACAACGTACGCTAAGAACAAAGACAGTGTGATGATGAGAGTGACTAAAACTATCACTCGGGTTACTGAGGTTGAGTTGATGATTGCGGGGAGTTGAAGAATGACAAAGGGAATCAATGACACAAGCATGATTCGTGCGGTGTAGCTTGTTTCAGTATCAGTTGTAACTCCATATGCTGAAAACAAAACGAATACAAAGAATTTAAAAAACATGTCCGGTAAACTAATAGTAACACAAGTAACTCGCTACAAGCTCATTAATGCCAACTACATATATTGATTGTATGTGATCTCAAAGTACCTGTTAATTTCTGTAAGAATGAAGGCTCTTCTCCAAAGAGTTGTGCTAAATCGCTGCTATCATCATCATCCGCAAGATCATAACTTCCAAAAGCAATTACCGAGGGCCAAATGAGCGTTAGACTCATAACGGCTGATCCTGCTAGCACATTCATTCCCATTGCAGCACTAAAAGAGGCACCCTGCTCATCATTTGATAATCCCATTTCTGCAAAATATTACCAAACATATTATTAGTTTGTTCATCTTTGTTCATTTTTGTTATATATTTTATTGGTTTCAGTTCATTTATTAATTTAGTTTTAAGTCATTCACTTTTTTTCTTTTTAAAAATATATCAAATAATTCATATTATTTTGACAAAAGAAAGAAAAAGATGTTTATTTTAAGATTAAATATACGTGCCAGAGCTTAATGTGATTGGGTGCACAATTTTTTTAACTATAGTATAAGAAAAATAATTAACAAAATTGTAAGATTTATGATGTTAAAATGATTAAGTGTAGTGAAAAATTAGTTCACTTTTCACCTTGGACTAACTAAGATAAAACTTAAAATACAATGCATTGAGACCGAATGCATTTTAAAAAATTCAATGCCTTTTACGAAAATTAGCACTACAAAAAAAAATTTATCGAGGTACTGTAACATCGCAAGACCTCCTAGTTCTGGTGCGTATATGAGATAGACATTTTTAAGATAAGAACCTAGCTAGTCGACAAGTGGCTCAAGTTGTTATAAAGCACCCAAAATAAATTAAAATCATGAAGTTACATTAGACGACCTTGTTCACAGCATGCCAAAACTTACTTTGACTTTGGTTTTCAAAAAAAAAAAAAGCTTACTTTGACTTGGTCATGGAATAAAACTAAAACCCATTCATTTTTTTTTCTTTTATTATTATTATTATTATTATTATTATTATTATTATTATTATTATTATTATTATTATTTTTTCCTATTTTGCTTCACAAGGTTACACTTTTTTATATGACCTATAGATGTTTTTTTAAATACATATATGATATATGTATCCTCTAATTTGTAACCCTCACATATATTTTGATTTTGCATGGTTCGAATTTGATACATTGCCGTACTATAAGCATTTACCCGAAAACTATATAATTATTTGTATGTTGAACAGTAAAAACTATGTAATCTTTCACTCTATCTAACTGTATCACACAATATCACGTGGCTATTTATAATGAGCATAAAAGTTCCTACCTAATAAACTCAAGAATAATTATTAAACTCTCACAATTTATATATAATATGCATCACAAGTGGACAAAAAGCATGTTACGATTCATGTTCCCAAATGATTCCTTGAAATTTTCTATCATGATACCATATACACATACACAGAATTTAGATATTTTAATACAGCTAGAGAAGTTTAAGAACAAGAAATGAAGCTTACCAAGGATCAGGAAAAGCATAGGAAAGTTCGCAAGAATGTGAAACAAACTAGCACCAAATATTCCCGGTCCAATAAGGCCGAAAAACTTATCAGAACCATCCGAGATATAGCTTTGTCCTACAGACATCAAGTACTGATAAACCACGATCAAGAAAAGATGTCCCCAAAGCTCACTTGTGCATGGTAAGAACCCATATTGAGGTTCGCATGTCACACTTGCACCCTCTATTTTCCAACAAAATCCCATCAAGATCGCCAAGAACATAACAAAGCTGCCATTCTTCCCGTATATATTCATTTCTTTCGTGTTTTGTATCGACCAAAAGCTTGAGAACTTCAGTGAGGTTTTTTGGAATCCTGACCTTAAATGGCAAGTTGGGTTGGATCGATATAAGAAGAGATTCTAATGAGGCTTTTCGAACCACCTTGACCTAAATGTTGAAGAAGGTTAGAGTATGTTTATGTGAAGAAGATAGTCAAGGTTTTTAAAGCATTTTAAGAAGGGATTATGTGTGGTGTTAAATAAGTTTGTTATGTAAGAAATAGGAAGACAAAGGTTGTTATTTGTAGGAAGGTGCATGGCGATGGTTTGACTTGGAATATCTTTATCTTTGTGATTAGTCACTAGAAAAAAAAACATATGTTTTAGGTGGAAATATGTATAATAATGATTCAAAGATAGTGTGAGCAGGTAGGATGACAACGTGATCAAATAGGGCTGCTAATGGTTGGCAATTGTATATTTCAACTTATATTAAGAAAATACTGTACTAATTTTTTTTTATTATATATAAATTAATAGATCTATGTATCATCATTGTTATATTCTATTAGACTGAAAATGAGACTCTGCTTTTCTTGATTAGTTTAATTTGTTGAGTTTTGCTATATCCTTTTAAACAAGGGCGGAGTTTAAGGGTGGCCAAAGAGGGTGCCGGCCTCCTAGAGGTTTGGTTAACACGGAAAAATTTTAACTACCTCCGTCCTAAATTTTATGTCTATTTTAATTTTTTCTATTAAATTTTGACCTTAAATATATCTTTTTGTATTATATAATATTTGTTGTAAATTATATAATACAAAAAGATATATTTAAAGTCAAAGTTTGATTGAAAAAGTTAAAAGGATACGGAGTATAAAATTTAAGAAGGAGGGAGTAACATTATTTGGGAATTTTTTTTTTTTTTTTTTTTTTTTATTCAGATGGCCCTCCTAAATGTTTGGTTGTTACATTCATGGCCCTACCATTAATTAGTTTATGGAATATGTTTGATGTTTCTTTTCTTGTAGCGGCCAACGAAAGTTCTGAGTTTCCATTTCTTTAATTGCTACATGCATGTTTAGTTACATATGTGTTTTGGTTATTCTTTTAAAATATCAAACTTATAGTTGTTTCATCTTAGGTTATGTATTTTTGTGGTTTTAAATTTGTTTATCTATTGCAGAAGTGCAGTAAGTTTATGTCGGGATAGTTTTAGACAATTTGATGATTTTTAATTTAGTTTCTTGAACATTGATCAAGTAGAGTAGCGAGTTTTTTCTTTGATACCCTTTAATTCGTGTACATCTTTTTACGAAAAGTTATGTGCGTGCTCAATTTTGTTTTATCAAATATCTCACATATGTATTCAACGAGATTTGACCCCAACCTTTTTGTTGATTTGCATAATGCACATTCACATACCACTAAACCAAAAACGTTTGCATAATAGCTACGTTTAGGTTTTTTAGTTAATTTTTACATCATAAGTTTATAACAGTTTCGGCCCTCTCAACAAAAAATTTCAAGCTCTACCACTACTTATAAATTATATTCCTATTTATCCTCCTACATACAACAATATTATACGTAATATGTTTTTTCACTCATTATCTTTGTACATCGAACCATGAGTTACGACTTGTCGTGATCGCGTGAATAAGAATATAAGTAGGAATGAATAGTAAGAAGATATATCATTTCTCTAATTTGTTATGCTAGTGAACTTTTGTGTTTGATTATTGGTTCTTTTCAGAAATTTACATGCTTAGAGACTTTTACCCTTGCATAAAACATGAGAAAGTAAGCAATACCATATTAAACCCTTTAGGGTATGTTTGGTAAAGATAGTGGTAGGTAGCGAGAATAATAGTAATAAACAATAGTTGTTTGTTTTGATAAATTTGATAATATAACTGTATATAATTAGTAAATGAAAACGATGGTTGATCGTAAATGCTACATGAAGTAAGCGTTTTGATTTGGGCGTTCAGTTTAAAAATTAAAATTATAGTTGCTTGTTTCCAAACAAACAATTTGTGCAAACGTTAACCGCTAGTTGCTTCAAAACACCGCTAAATACTTGCTACCAAACCCTAATTTAGGTCTAACTTTAGGAAGTAGTAAGTATCTATAGCTTTCAGCATGCTCATTGTTGTGTCATCTGATGGAAATTATAGATTATAAAACTATTACGCAACTTACAAATAGATTAGTATATCAACAACAATAACAAGTGCATGCGTTGTTGAATTGTATAATTATGACCGTTGAATATACTAGTCATTACCATACAAACAACTTATGGTAGCAAAAATAGAAAATACTTTCTGTTATGGTTTACATTGCAAAAATATTAGTACATAAAAAACGAACAAGTCTTGTTTCTTTTCTTCTTAATTTGATCTATATACCCAAACAGTAATTGACTTATGCTATATTCTTATTTCAACACGCTATTGACTGAAATAATACATCTTCCAAATCTTATTAACCATAACTTTAGTTATTGTAAAGCATACAAAGTTGTTTTATTTTTATCGAATATTTATGATGTTCAAGTTAACTATTCATAAAAAAAAGAGGTGATATATGTGCACATCACAAAATCAAATTAGTAATGCATATAATATAACGTTATGTATGTATAGTTGTGATGGGCACAACATTTATTGTGATGTAGGTTTAAAACAATCTAAAACGGTACGTTATGAGTTATGACATACTAAAAACCCATTTTAACCCGCAACGGGACGTACCCATCTTTGTGAATAAACATGGAGTTTTTTTGCAAATATGGTGCAATTTTCATTTTCCTTTGTAAACATGGGTCCCTTTTTATTTATTTTGTATATATGGGTTACTTTTAACATGAGACCCTACTTTAGTTTTTTAAGACCATAAAGTTTCATTCATTCACAACCCTCTAACTTACAAATATATCAATTTAAGTATCTTTTCACTTTTGGATTTTATTATATACAATGCTATGTATTATTTTTATTAGAAAGAATATAACAACAAACATATAATTTTAATATAAGATCATTTTCTTAAATGAAATAAATACGTACGGATATGGGTGGTATCGGGTCGGGTTAGTGGGTTTATTGGGTCAGGTTGGTTAGGGTTTGATAAAAAAAACAACCCGCAATTTATATAAGTAGGTGTGATAATAGGAGTGTCAGTGGGGTCAGGTTGACGCGAACTCGATAAGACTTATAAGGTCGGATTTAATTGGGTTGAAAAATCTTACCGGTTAGACCCGAACCCGACAACCCAATATCCTTATCGGGTCGTGTTAAGATTGGGTTATTTACTTTATCGGGTCAACTCAATAAGACCCGAAAAATTATTTTATAGCTTTTTTTTTTCAATAAATGTTTAAAAGTCTAAGTGTTGCATGGGACTTCATATGATAGTGAATTCATGCCTACTGCTTATTAGTCGCTAGTCCCAAACTAGTACTGCCTAAACGAAGTCAATTAATCCATTTGTATCAGTTGCTCAAAATTCGGTCAAAATCAAATAAAAAGGTAGTTGTTCAATCTTTATCAATTTAATTACTTTTCCTCGGCTTTGTTGTTTAACTTTTGATAGATAATTTCGTTATATTTTTTGATAAACTTTTAGCAGATGCTTAAGTTATTAATTTGCTTATAACCCGATTCATCCGACACGAATACAACCCGGTAACCCGAATCTTTATAGGGTCGGTTGCAGGTTGTTTTTTTTTAACCAAACCCTGAATCAATCCGACCCGATAACACAACTAACCTGATAACCCGACCGACAACACCTATCCATAAGTACTTATTTCATTTAAGAAAGTTATCTTATATTAAAATTATATGTTTGTTGTTATGTTCTTTCTAATAAGAATAATACATACTCCATGCTATATAATAAAATCCAAAAGTGTAAAGAGATACTTAAATTGATATATTTGTAAGTTGGAGGGTTGTGAATGAAAATTTGAAGGTAAAACCACTGTTCTAAAAAGTTTGCAAAGGCTCTGCAAAGCGTGAGAGAGCAGTCGTCTTCAAATCAGCGTAATCTGAAGTCATATGCTATCACCACATGTTTTATGCTCGATATATATGAATTATGATATGAATATATAAATATTTTAAATATTTTGTACTTGCTTTACTATTTAGCATATAAACCTTAGCAAAAAGAACATCTGGCCGCGAAGGCGTGAGGTTTTGATAATCTGCGTCACGTCACGACTCAGCGTATTTATAACCTTGGCTAAAACACATAATTTTAAAAAAAACTCAAGTGGGGCCTATAGTTCAAAGTAACCCACCATATTTAATAAAAAAAAAAACACCATATTTGCAAAAAACTCCATAAACATGCAAAAACAGCTAAACAATAAAACAACCAAAAAAATCATTGTTTTTTATTCTAATCTGTCCACGTTTTTTGGGTCAATGAATCAAGGTTCGGTTGAAATCGTCAACCACGTTCCTTATTTCCTATTGGCTTCAATAAAAAAGAGTCTAGAAAGAAATAGTAAAGTAATCATAGAAGCAGCTATCCTGATGATACATTGATAGTTTAATAGCCAAAAGAGGTTCAAAGTATCTAAACCAAACAATTAAAAACATGTTTGTTTTCAATACAGGAAATTTGCATTCCTATGACTTAAAAAGTAACTTATTTCTAAGTTAGACTCATATTTGTGATATGTTATCAAGTCTATACTTTATTTTTCATAATATCAAGAATATTTGCACACTTTTTATTTTCAAATCTATTTTTATTCAATCGGATGTCTCTTTTTGTGTTAGCAATGCATCGTAACATGTTCAATTTGTACAATAACATAGATAAAATTAATATAATAAGATATCTGACAAATTCAATATTTTTCATCTTCTTCATTTTATGTTGCATCCATATTTTTCATCCATTTTATATCTTTTTAACAAACATAAAAATCACACAAACCACCAACAAAAATCGTTACATAAAGAAATTGATTACAATGACTCAAGTTAAACTATAGTAATATTGATAAATAAGTGCAACAATTTTTCTTGAATATTAGTGTTGTAATTATTGATAAAATGAATAAAAACTAAAAATGAAAAGGTAAATTTTTTAAGAAAGAGATGATCTTTTAAGTGGAAAAAGTGGTTAATTATAGGAGAAAGAGAAAGAATGCTATTTTTTTGCATATATTTAATATAAAAATGTATTGCGAAATTTATAGATTTTTTTGAAAAAAATTAAAAGATATATTATTTGTTCGAATTTTTTCAAAATCGACATTTTAAAAGAGTTTATCAAAATCGACATTTTAGGCGAGCAAACTATTTGCTCTCCAATTCGTTTCACCCACATATCCTCGCTACAAGACAAAGAACGTGGAAGCGAATGAGATTTCTCCATCTTAATCTTTCTCGTCTGCAAGCAAGACAAAGAACATGGAAGCAAATGTTTTGCTCTCTTTACAATTGCTCACCGCTATACATTCAAGAGAAACATGGAAGAACAAATGCTTGCTCGCTCCATGTTTGCTCGCCCAAAGTGTAGATTTTAGTAAAACAGGTTTAGATGGTTCATTTTGGAAAAGGCGAAGGTAAAGTGTTTATTTAAAAAAAATTATCTTATTTTTATTAGAAAGAACATAACAACAAAGTTATAATTTTAATATAAGATCATTTTCTTAAATGAAATAAATACTTACGGATAGAAGTGTTATCGGGGTCGGGTTAGTGGGTTTGTTGGGTCGGGTTGGTTAGGGTTTTGGTTAAAAAAAACAACCCGCAATTTATATAAGTAGGGGTGACAATAGGAGTGTCAGTGGGTTAGGGTTGACCCGAACCCGATAAGACTTATAGGGTCGGATTTAATTGGGTTGAAAAAGCTTACCGGTTATACCAAAACCCGACAACCCAATATCCTTATCGGGTCGTGTTAAAATCGGGTTTATTTACTTTATCGAGTTATCGGGTCAACTCAATAAGACCCAAAACATTATTTTATAGCATTTTTTTCAATAAATGTTTAAAAGTCTGAGTCTTGCATGGGACTTCATATGACAGTGAATTCATGCCTACTGCTTATTAGTCGCTAGTCCCAAACTAGTACTGCCTAAACGAAGTCAATTAATCCATTTGTATCAGTTGCTCAAAATTCGGTCAAAATCAAATAAAAGGGTAGTTGTTCAATCTTTATTAATTTAATTACTTTTCCTCGACTTTGTTGTTTAACTTTTGATAGATAATTTCGTTATATTTTTTGATAAACTTTTAGCAGATGCTTAAGTTATTAATTTGCTTATAACCCGATTCATCCGACACGAATACAACCCGGTAACCCGAATCTTTATAGGGTCGGTTGCAGGTTGTTTTTTTCTAACCAAACCCTGAATCAATCCTACCCGATAACACAACTAACCTGATAACCCGACCCGACAACACCCCTATCCGCAAGTACTTATTTCATTTAAGAAAGTTATCTTATATTAAAATTATATGTTTGTTGTTATGTTCTTTCTAATAAGAATAATACATACTCCATGCTATATAATAAAATCCAAAAGTGTAAAAAGATACTTAAATTGATATATTTGTAAGTTGGAGGGTTGTGAATGAAAATTTGAAGGTAAAACCAATGTTCTAAAAAGTCCGTAAAGTGAGAACTGTGCTGTAGCATGCCTGAGTATTGCCATTTTATGCTACATGTTTTTTGTAAACTCGATATATATGAATTATGATATGAATATATAAATATTTTAATATTTTGTGCCGCCTTATGTCACGCATTATAATTTATAAAAAGCCATGTATTGCATGAAGTGAGGTTTGGTGCGTGTACGTCACATCTCGCATTATTTATAACATTGGGTAAAATACATAATTTTTAAAAAAAACTCAAGTGGGGCCTATAGTTCAAAGTAACCCGCCATATTTAAAAAAAAAAACACCATATTTGCAAAAAACTCCATAAACATGCAAAAACAGCTAAACAATAAAACAAACAAAAAAATCATTGTTTTTTTGTTTCTTTTTTTAATCTGTCCACACTTTTTGGGTCAATGAATCAAGGTCCGGTTGAAATCGTCAACCACGTTCCTATTTCCTATAGGAATTGATACTCACATCATATTTTTTTTTATGCATACACCACATTCTATGTATTCTGATTTTGTCCGTAAATCTTGTAATGAGTAAAATGTGGTATAAATAAAAAAAGTGTCATTTCCAATTCCTATTAATGAATAAGAAACGTCTAGAAAGAAATAGTAAACTAATCATAGAAGCAGCTATCTCTGGTTTTAACAAGCGAGGTTAGCTTGAGTGTTGCGATGGGATTTTTCTAACGTGTTTTAAATTATAACCCGTTTGTCTGAGATGTGTCTCCGTGAGCGAGTGAAGAAAAAAAACGCTATCTTTTTTGTTTAAACGTTTTTGTGTATGTAAAGCTAACACAAATTTTGAACTTATTTGATAGATTAAGGGTTCATTTTGAAAGTTCTTTTATTTAAAAACTTTATATATATATTAAACTTAAACATTTTTTTATAAAATCGTACATATGTTAAAAGTATATCAATATTGGGCTCTTTTTGTACGTTATCGAGAGACCTTTTTGTCGGTATTTTTTTTGTTCAAGAAATCGCGAGATATCTGTTAGATACTTGGTAAATAAAGTTTGTTGTATAAAAAAGTTGTAAATAGTAAGAAAGTTGAAGGTGTGATTTGTAAATATTTTTTTTACTTGTTTTGGGCCCCATCTTCTGATTGTACGTTCTTGAACGATTAGAATGTGACCATAGATAAAAATATGACCATTTTTTTGGGCCACATATTTGAACTAAGCACAGAGTCCAGAAACAAATACTTTTATGGATAAAAAAATAGTTTATTATGGCTCTTCGCTCGATAGTGTGTGCTATAATATATATAGAAAAATT
>OU343223.1:21287128-21361478 GCA_910596185.1 Chrysanthemum makinoi | reverse complement strand
GGATAGCTGCTTCTATGATTAGTTTACTATTTCTTTCTAGACTCTTTTTTATTGAAGCCAATAGGAAATAAGGAACGTGGTTGACGATTTCAACCGAACCTTGATTCATTGACCCAAAAAGCGTGGACAGATTAGAATAAAAAACAATGATTTTTTTGGTTGTTTTATTGTTTAGCTGTTTTTGCATGTTTATCGAGTTTTTTGCAAATATGGTGTTTTTTATTAATATGGTGGGTTACTTTGAACTATAGGCCCCACTTGAGTTTTTTTTAAAATTATGTGTTTTTAGTTACGCATAAATAACGAGTCGAGGCGTCTTGAAGCGTGATCAAGCCTACGTTTTCTTGGTCAAGATGACTTTTGCGTTTATAAATTATAAAGGCGTGAAATAGTATGAAAATATAAGAAAATATTTATATATTTTATATAATTCATATATATCGAGTTCCTGGCGTGTGGCATAAAGTGGTATTATGATGATTTAAATGAAGGCATTATTGGCGTGGCCAAAAGCAGCTGACTTTTCTTGAGCGCTACAAACTTTGGAAACGGTGGTTTTACCTGAATTTTCATTCACAACCCTCCAACTTACAAATATATCAATTTAAGTATCTCTTTACACTTTTGGATTTTATTATATAGCATGGAGTATGTATTATTCTTATTAGAAAGAACATAACAACAAACATATAATTTTAATATAAGATAACTTTCTTAAATGAAATAAGTACTTGCGGATAGGGGTGTTGTCGGGTCGGGTTATCAGGTTAGTTGTGTTATCGGGTCGGATTGATTCAGGGTTTGGTTAAAAAAAAACAACCTGCAACCGACCCTATAAAGATTCGGGTTACCGGGTTGTATTCGTGTCGGATGAATCGGGTTATAAGCAAATTAATAACTTAAGCATCTGCTAAAAGTTTATCAAAAAATATAACGAAATTATCTATCAAAAGTTAAACAACAAAGCCGAGGAAAAGTAATTAAATTGATAAAGATTGAACAACTACCTTTTTATTTGATTTTGACCGAATTTTGAGCAACTGATACAAATGGATTAATTGACTTCGTTTAGGCAGTACTAGTTTGGGACTAGCGACTAATAAGCAGCAGGCATGAATTCACTATCATATGAAGTCCCATGCAACACTTAGACTTTTAAATATTTATTGAAAAAAAAAAGCTATAAAATAATTTTTCGGGTCTTGTTGAGTTGACCAGATAAAGTAAATAACCCAATCTTAACACGACCCGATAAGGATATTGGGTTGTCCGGTTCGGGTCTAACCGGTAAGATTTTTCAACCCAATTAAATCCGACCTTATAAGTCTTATCGAGTTCGCGTCAACCGACCCGCGGACCACTTCTATTATCACACCTACTTATATAAATTGCGGGTTGTTTTTTTTAACCAAACCCTAACCAACCCGACCCAATAAATCCACTAACCCGACCCGATACCACCCATATCCGTAAGTATTTATTTCATTTTAGAAAATGATCTTATATTAAAATTATATGTTTGTTGTTATATTCTTTCTAATAAAAATAATACATAGCATTGTATATAATAAAATCCAAAAGTGAAAAGATACTTAAATTGATATATTTGTAAGTTAGAGGGTTGTGAATGAAACTTTGATGGTAAAACTTAATGGTCTTAAAAAACTAAAGTAGGGTCTCATGTTAAAAGTAACCCATATATACAAAATAAATAAAAAGTGACCCATGTTTACAAAGGAAAATGAAAATTGCACCATATTTGCAAAAAACTCCATGTTTATTCAGAAAGATGGGTACGTCCCGTTGCGGGTTAAAATGGGTTTTTAGTATGTCATAACTCATAACGTACCGTTTTAGATTGTTTTAAACCTACATCACACTAAATGTTGTGCACATCACAACTATACATACATAACGTTATATTATATGCATTACTAATTTGATTTTGTGATGTGCACATATATCACCTCTTTTTTTTTATGAATAGTTAACTTGAACATCATAAATATTCGATAAAAATAAAACAACTTTGTATGCTTTACAATAACTAAAGTTATGGTTAAAAAGATTTGGAAGATGTATTATTTCAGTCAATAGCGTGTTGAAATAAGAATATAGCATAAGTCAATTACTGTTTGGGTATTTTATGTAATATTTTTGCAATGTAAACCATAAGAGCAAAGGGGTGTCAATGTGACCTCTGATTCTCTAGCTTAAGGGCCATGTCAGCACTCCATCAGTATAACCAGCTAGCTAAAAATACCCGTCACAACTACTACAGCCTTACATTTTGGCCCATCCACTCCCACAAACACATAAAATAACAACACAAACAACTATAGTCTTTGTCCTTTTCTTAATGCGGCCGAAAACACGATGTGACCATGTAGTTATCCATGGCCAGCCAGTGAAAAGAAAATAGTGGCGAGGTGCCACCTAGAGCAACGGCGAGCAATATGTACGTCTGCGCTGCACAACAGAAAGTATTTTCTATTTTTGCCACCATAAGTTGTTTGTATGGTAATGACTAGTATATTCAACGGTCATAATTATACAATTCAACAACGCATGCACTTGTTATTGTTGTTGATATACTAATCTATTTGTAAGTTGCGTAATAGTTTTATAATCTATAATTTCCATCAGATGACACAACAATGAGCATGCTGAAAGCTATAGATACTTACTACTTCCTAAAGTTAGACCTAAATTAGGGTTTGGTAGCAAGTATTTAGCGGTGTTTTGAAGCAACTAGCGGTTAACGTTTGCACAAATTGTTTGTTTGGAAACAAGCAACTATAATTCTTAATTTTTTTAAACTTAACGCTCCAAATCAAAACGCTACTTCATGTAGCATTTACGATCAACCATCGTTTTCATTTACTAATTATATACAGTTATATTATCAAATTTATCAAAACAAACAACTATTGTTTATTACTATTATTCTCGCTACCTACCACTATCTTTACCAAACATACCCTAAAGGGTTTAATATGGTATTGCTTACTTTCTCATGTTTTATGCAAGGGTAAAAAGTTCTCTAAGCATGTAAATTTCTGAAAAGAACCAATAATCAAACACAAAAGTTCACTAGCATAACAAATTAGAGAAATGATATATCTTCTTACTACTCATTCCTACTTATATTCTTATTCACAGGATCATGACAAGTGTCAGAACTGATGGTTCGGATGTACAAAGATAATAAGTGAAAAAACATACTACGTATAATATTGTTGTATGTAGGAGGATAAATAGGAATATAATTTATAAGTAGTGGTAGAGCTTGAAATTTTTTGTTGAGAGGGCCGAAACTGTTATAAACTTATGATGTAAAAATTAACTAAAAAACCTAAACGTAGCTATTATATGAACGCTTTTGGTTTAGTGGTATGTGAATGTGCATTATGCAAATCAACAAAAAGGTTGGGGTCAAATCTCGTTGAATACATATGTGAGATATTTGATAAAACAAAATTAAGCACGCACATAACTTTTCGTAAAAAGATGTACACGAATTAAAGGGTATCAAAGAAAAAACTCGCTACTCTACTTGATCAATGTTCAAGAAACTAAATTAAAAATCATCAAATTGTCTAAAACTATCCCGACATAAACTTACTGCACTTCTGCAATAGATAAACAAATTTAAAACCACAAAAATACATAACCTAAGATGAAACAACTATAAGTTTGATATTTTAAAAGAATAACCAAAACTCATATGTAACTAAACATGCATGTAGCAATTAAAGAAATGGAAACTCAGAACTTTCGTTGGCCGCTACAAGAAAAGAAACATCAAACATATTACATAAACTAATTAATGGTAGGGCCATGAATGTAACAACCAAACATTTAGGAGGGCCATCTGAATAAAAAAAAAAAAAAAAAAAAAATCCCAAATAATATTACTCCCTCCGTCTTAAATTTTATATCCATTTTAACTTTTTCATCTTCTGGATTCTTTAATATATCTTTCATTATATAATTCTACAACAAATATTATATAATACAAAAAGATATATTTAAGGTCAAAATTTAATAGAAAAAATTAAAATAGACATAAAATTTAGGACGGAGGTAGTTAAAATTTTTCCGTGTTAACCAAACCTCTAGGAGGCCGGCACCCTCTTTGGCCACTCTTAAACTCCGCCCTTGTTTAAAAGGATATAGCAAAACTCAACAAATTAAACTAATCAAGAAAACCAGAGTCTCATTTTCAGTCTAATAGAATATAACAATGATGATACATAAATCTATTAATTTATACTCCCTCCGTTCCAAAATTATAGTCCCCTATTGACTTTTTCGATCTTTCTTTTACAACTTTGACTTTAAATATTTTTGTTTGTGTTATATAATGCTTGATGCAAATTATATGAATGTATTGTGTTTTAAATGTATTTTTCATTAGTATATTTTTCATCAATTATTGTATAACACAAACAAAAATATTTAAGGTCAAAGTTAAAAAAGAAATACCGAAAAAATCAATAGGGGACTATAATTTTGGGACGGAGGTAGTATATAATAAAAAAAATTAGTACAGTATTTTCTTAATATAAGTTGAAATATACAATTGCCAACCATTAGCAGCCCTATTTGATCACGTTGTCATCCTACCTGCTCACACTATCTTTGAATCATTATTATACATTTTTCCACCTAAAACTTATGTTTTTTTTCTAGTAACTAATCACAAAGATAAAGATATTCCAAGTCAAACCATCGCCATGCACCTTCCTACAAATAACAACCTTTGTCTTCCTATTTCTTACATAACAAACTTATTTAACACCACACATATTCTTAAAATGCTTTAAAAACCTTGACTATCTTCTTCACATAAACATACTCTAACCTTCTTCAACATTTAGGCCAAGGTGGTTCGAAAAGCCTCATTAGAATCTCTTCTTATATCGATCCAACCCAACTTGCCATTTAAGATCAGGATTCCAAAAAACCTCACTGAAGTTCTCAAGCTTTTGGTCGATACAAAACACGAAAGAAATGAATATATACGGGAAGAATGGCAGCTTTGTTATGTTCTTGGCGATCTTGATGGGATTTTGTTGGAAAATAGAGGGTGCAAGTGTGACATGCGAACCTCAATATGGGTTCTTACCATGCACAAGTGAGCTTTGGGGACATCTTTTCTTGATCGTGGTTTATCAGTACTTGATGTCTGTGGGACAAAGCTATATCTCGGATGGTTCGGATAAGTTTTTCGGCCTTATTGGACCGGGCATCTTTGGTGCTAGTTTGTTTCACATTCTTGCGAACTTTCCTATGCTTTTCCTGATCCTTGGTAAGCTTCATTTCTTGTTCTTAAACTTCTCTAGCTGTATTAAAATATCTAAATTCTGTGTATGTGTATATGGTATCATGATAGAAAATTTCAAGGAATCATTTGGGAACATGAATCGTAACATGCTTTTTGTCCACTTGTGATGCATATTATATATAAATTGTGAGAGTTTAATAATTATTCTTGAGTTTATTAGGTAGGAACTTTTATGCTCATTATAAATAGCCATGTGATATTGTGTGATACAGTTAGATAGAGTGAAAGATTACATAGTTTTTACTGTTCAACATACAAATAATTATATAGTTTTCGGGTAAATGCTTATAGTACGGCAATGTATCAAATTCGAACCATGCAAAATCAAAATATATGTGAGGGTTACAAATTAGAGGATACATATATGTATTTAAAAAAACATCTATAGGTAATATAAAAAAGTGTAACCTTGTGAAGCAAAATAGGGAAAAAAAAAATATAATAATAATAATAATAATAAAAGAAAAAAAAAATGAATGGGTTTTAGTTTTATTCCATGACCAAGTCAAAGTAAGTTTTGGCATGCTGTGAACAAGGTCGTCTAATGTAACTTCACGATTTTAATTTATTTTGGGTGCTTTATAACAACTTGAGCCACTTGTCAACTAGCTAGGTTCTTATCTTAAAAATGACTATCTCATATACGCACCACGACGGAACTACTAGGTCTTGCGATGTTACAGGACTCCGATAAATTTTTTTTGTAGTGCTAATTTTCGTAAAAGGCATTGAATTTTTTAAAATGCATTCGGCCTCAATGCATTGTATTTTTAGTTTTATCTTAGTTAGTCCAAGGTGAAAAGTGAACTAATTTTTCACTACACTTAATCATTTTAACATCATAAATCGTACAATTTTGTTAATTATTTTTCTTATACTATCGTTAAAAAAGTTGTGCACCCGGTCACATTAAGCTCTGGTTTCGTTCCTTATACGCACTTATATTAAATCTTAAAATAAACATCTTTTTCTTTCTTTTGTCAAAATAATATGAATTATTTGATATTTTTAAAAAGAAAAAAGTGGATGACTTAAAACTAATATAAAAAATGATCTTAAACCAATAAAATATATAACAAAAATGAACAAAGATGAACAAACTAATAATATGTTTGGTAATATTTTGCAGAAATGGGATTATCAAATGATGAGCAGGGTGCCTCTTTTAGTGCTGCAATGGGAATGAATGTGCTAGCAGGATCAGCCGTTATGAGTCTAACGCTCATTTGGCCCTCGGTAATTGCTTTTGGAAGTTATGATCTTGCGGATGATGATGATAGCAGCGATTTAGCACAACTCTTTGGAGAAGAGCCATCATTCTTACAGAAATTAACAGGTACTTGTTTGAGATCACATGCAATCAATATATGCAGTTCGCTTTAATGAGCTTTGTAGCGTGTTACTTGTGTTACTATTAGTTTACCGGACATCTTTTTAAATTCTTTGTATGCGGTTTGTTTTCAGCATATGGAGTTACAACTGATAGTGAAACAAGCTACACTGCACGAATCATGCTTGTGTCATTGATTCCCTTTGTCATTCTTCAACTCCCGCAAATCATCAACTCAACCTCAGTAACCCGAGTGATAGTTTTAGTCACTCTCATCATCACACTGTCTTTGTTCTTAGCGTACGTTGTGTATCAGGTTAGCCTTTTATATAATATACTCGTATGTTTTTTATACAACTTCATATAACTTCATATTTCAATGAAAATAATTATTTTTACCGATATACTGTAGATCTTCCAACCGATGATTCAAAATAGAAGATTCGATTACGTGAGACAAAAATTTGTCAAGAACAGATTACTGAAACTACTCTCTACAAACGGAAAAGCAAATGTGAAGCTTATTAAAGAGTTAGTGCCTTCTTAAAAGTCTTCTCTTCGTTTATTTAACTCAACAAAATTCTAACGATTGAGTATAACACTCATGTGCGTGCAGCCTTTACGCCGGACTTGACAAAAATCATGATGGTAAAGTGACCACTGCTGAGTTGAAAACTTTACTTTTAGGTATACAACTCCAAGCAGATGGTCAAATTAGCGATGATCTTATAGAAAGAATCATGGATCAACTTGATACCTCAGGCGATGAAGGTATACAAGAGGACGAGTTTGTTAGAGTTCTAACAAAGTGGCTCCAAGATGCAAGAAAATCACTCTCTAAGAATGATTACAATCCTCTTAGTTTCTTCACCAAATCTCAAGAGGTAATATTCTAATTGTGGAAACATATACAAAACTTTTTGTTTTTGTTATTGGACACATGCATATTGTTTATAGTGTTCTAAAATGCCAATTTCCTAGATATCAAGTTATAATTAAGTAAATTACGAGTACTAAATTAACCATTTCTTTGTGTTTAATCATATAGGTTACAGACGAAGAACAACAAGAGGCGTTGATACCTAAAAAAACAACCGCTAATGCTGATCAAGCTTCAATTTGGGATTACGTGGAGGCTTTAGCTTTGGTACTTACAGGAACTGCAATTACGGCTCTTGTTGCGCTTCCACTCATAATGAATGTTTCAAGTTTTGCTACTCAAGCAAATGTCCCTTCCTTCCTTATCCCATACTTCATAATTCCATGTGCCATAAACATACCACGTCTCTTATCAACTATTACTTCAGCAAGCCAAAAGACACAACGTGCTGCATCTTTAACACTTTCTCAGGTATTTTCTTCTCTCCATACATCAACAATTTTTAACGATTCTTATAAGTTTTGTTCAATCTTACAAATGACTAGTGCTGACAGTTAATTATACATACTACTATTTTTACTATTTTCACAGATCTATTCAGGAGTGTTCATGAGTAATTTGAGTAGCTTGTCAACATTTTTGTTAACGGTGTATATACGAAACTTGGCATGGGATGTATCGGCTGAAGTTCTAGTTGTGTTGCTTATTTGTGGAGTCATGGGAGTGTTCACAAGTACGAGGACTGTTTTCCCTCTTTGGACCGGCTACGTAGGTTATCTGTTGTACCCTCTATCACTACTCATGCTGTATCTTCTCACCGCCGTTTGGGGTTGGTCATAGGCTAGCTAGATCGATTATATATGTTCTATTATAATACCTTTTTCATTCTATTTCATTGTATTTATAGAGCTTTCTAGCTAGTCATTTGCACCAGATTGTTTAGTATGTTAAAAAAAATTTCCTTTCCATAAAAAAAAGTATGTAAAAAAATATTAATATATGCTTATCACATTTTCTTATGTCAACTTATGCTTATCACATTTGCTTATCACATTTTCTTATCACATTTTCTTATGTCAACTTATCACATTTTCTTATGTCAACTTATCACATTTGCCTCTCAACCGAGAGGTCAGGGGTTTGATCCTCACTCCCTACAAAAGGCCGGAGGTCCTTTCTACCTTTGGTAGAGCCTGGAGCTCTCTACCTTAGGTAGAGGTAAGGCTGTCTACATCTTAACCTCCCCCAAACACCGGAAACGGTATTGGGTACCCATAACTCGTGAAAGACGGCATTGGGAGTTACTTTACTTTACTTTTAACTTATGTATGGATGCTTATCACATTTTCTTTGTTTTTGTTACATCTGTGGATATCGAGAGGCCAAGTTACTTGGCCCATTTGAGGTGGTCCAGAATAATAAGTTATTATGACCATGACAATCACCTGAAGTTCCTGAACATTTGGCATTTTCTTTATCAGCAAACACTACAAGAAAAATAGCCTATAGTGACAAAATATTAGTGACGACATTTTATTTTTGTGACTAAATAGACCATATAGTGACGACAAAAAAATTTGTCACTTTTTTTTAGATATCATATAACTTAGTCACGAAACTATCCGTCACTACCTTGAGTAAATACATGCTCTTTTTTTTGTTATCTAACTCTTAAAAAGTACAAGGACTTAAATTGACAAAATGCTTTAAAGTTTTAAAAACAACACACAATCACACATTCCTGTCAATTTATTTCATTCACTCCAGTTTCACCATGAAACACACACTAGCATCATACCAATCATTTTCTCCCCAACTGCACACACTAAAAACACACACTAGCACCATTCCGCCATGGATAACATTTGCCGAATCTCATTTTTCCCCAATTTTTTTGAGGTTATCTCTTATCTCTGACCCCTAATTATTATGCACTAATTTTGTCTAATTATCGAGATTTGATGTTACTTATTCGAAATTGTTTTAAATTCGTTGAATAATGAAGCTTATTTGACCTAATTTTGATTGTTGATTTGATTGCTTATTCGAGTTAATGAAGCTTAGGTTTAGCGGATACAGATTTTAGGTTTACTTAAATCTAGAATGGACTCTCACCTAATTTTGATGAGGTTTATGGCAAAAGTTGTGCTTATTTATGTTGAAGTTAGTTTTTATTTGCTTATTTGATAGCTTATTTCCATAAAATTTACTTGTTCTATTTGAAGAATGTGTCAAACGTAGTTATTTGATGACTTGATGTTTTATCAACTTTATTGAATAGATATCGGAATATGTAGTGTTCGACTGTAGTTTTGATCTATTTCATAACCTGATGTTAATCTCACTCTGGATAAGTTTTAGTTTCTGAATTTAGTTAAGTGGCGAAAGTATTGCACTATAACGATATTAAGTGGCATAAATTGCGACTCTAAGTTATAACGAGATATGGAGTGTTACATAGATATTTGGTAGATTAGGTGGTTGTTGAAGTTTGGATACGATTTGGTGTTTCACGTCTCGAAATACTACTTTGAATAAGGAGAAATAATTGTAACTCGATTAGGATGGGAATTCGGATATAACTAATTACCACAAGCTAATAGTAGTTTTCTAATAGTTTCTTGATTAGTTTTGCTATTGTGATCGAAACAAGGGTGATTTAATAATTTCCAAAATGGTTGAGCTGTTTTGTTATGAACTTTTTACTCTTGGTATATGTCTTTTGTAGGTTATTATGGATGCTAGTTAGATCATGAAAGATCATTGATTGCGTTCTCTGACTAAGTATAATAAAGGGAAACCGTAGAGAAAGGGAATGGGTATTCTTAGCTTAATTTGATATGTCCTTTGAATTCTTTTGATTATGCATTTATATGGTAGGAATGGTAACAAGCAACTGGATATGTTTGCTAATGGCGAAAACAACTTTATTAGTCAGTCCCAAAGTAATCATTGTTAACTTCCATGCAAAAACAACTTTATTATTCAGTTCCTAAGCCAATTAACTCGTATGCTTTCAGGTGAGGCTCGAACAAAGGAACGAATGACATCTCTTGTTGAAGAAAAAGGAGATGTCAAAGGTGTGCGCTATAAGACTAAAGGTGGACAAGATATCATAGCTAATGCACCACTTACTATCGTTTGTGATGGCTATTTTTCAAATCGAGGCAGCTTGATGCGTGCAAGCGAGGTGAGCATAACTATGCACTACTAAATCAGTTGTAAATTAGCAGCTACATATATTTTAGATCCAAAGTCAGCTCGTATTCATCGTAGGTAACAGTAGGCCAAGTCCAATTTTCTGATATGAATGAGTGAGAGCACACGAAAGTGAGACCTCAATCATGAGGTCGACAACAAAGACAAGTTGTGGCTAGGTCTACTTTATATGATTTTGGTATCGACTTAAGTCTTGGATAAATTGTAGGGGGCTTATATAAAATTATAACAAACTCTTTAGATTAAGTTATAAATGATGAATACGAGCTTGGATAACCTTTTTAGGAGAATGTGAGAAAGGATATGCAGTGCAGTTTTTCCTATTTTTTATGAGATACTCCTCTGTAATTTGCATGTTACTAACAATTTAACATAAAAACAGGGAAGATGTATTCTTGGCATTTTAAATACAAATATCATACACATGATCAGTTATTCTTATATTATCATGAGTAAATATATTGATTTCGGGTTTGTAGTTAATTTGGCAAATTAATGTTAGTGTCTTTCGTCAAATTTCTATAAAATAATGTACCTTTGTATGAATTTATTTTGAAGTTGATTAAATAGTTGACTGCTGTTGCTTTAGCAGTGAAGATCAAACAATTTGGGAAGTTACTGAATATTATGTTATTTTAATTGTAAATTTAGAAGGAAGTTAAAAGAAGACCAATGTCAGATTACATTGAAAAAGTGCAGAAGGATTTTAGTGTAGACATGAGGGCAATATTGGTTGATTGGTTACTTGAAGTTGCTAAGGAGTATAAGCTTCTTCCATATTGTTTGTATCTCACGATATCGTATATTGATCAGCAGGGCAGCAATGTATATTATGGTCGTCATCTTAACATTGTTGTGGTCGGCTCTATTTACTTTTTAAAGGTCTTCCAGTCGAGATTGTCCTCACTTCACATCCCAGGTTACAGACACACTCTTCAATGTAAACACATTAGGATTTCTGTAATTTATATAGGATATTATAGGAGGGAGCCTCTCCAAACTATATTATTTTTTTCTTACAATATTAATATTATAGGGGGTGTTTAGGTACGCTTATATCGAGTCCTGATCCTGATCCATTATCCGCATTCAGTGCCTACTAGCCACTTAGCCAGGCTTCTAATTTGAACTGGACTTACTAACCATAACATTTGTTATTGCATGCAGGTAGCAACGTCGGCACAAATATTAATGTAGATATGCCATCTTCCTCAGCTCAACAACAAGAGGTAGAATCACAGGTCTCTTTATGTCAATTAAACAGATACACATCCTAATGATTAAGCATCAATAAAATTGTTTTTACTACTTTATAAATCCTGTTTTCATGCTACTATAGCAGATACAATTCCGAATGGTCTAGCATTAAAAATGCATTTTTACTACTTTAGCGATCTTTTTTTTACGGGACTATAAGGGTGACCATTAAAACTTTCATTCGGAACATATAACGTCGGTACCTTAAAAATCATGCCATTGTCGAACCACATATATGACCCTTCTTTCAGGTTTGGCAACTACACATAATGGAATTAACCAACCCGTCACATCGCCACCAACAACAAAAACAGGAATGCAGCCATACCTCCTTTACGAAAACACCCCCGCCGCATCACGTTAACGTTCAGGGGTATTTGGGCTCCCTTTACATTTGTATTCTGATTATTTTTCCTAAGTTCTATGGGGCATATAGTCTGCCCACAAACTTTACTTTTTAAATGGGTATCGGGCTATAAAGCTTGGTTATATGTTTTCAGAGTTATGCGGATCATTTGCGATGGCAATGATTAGGGGGTTGTTTGGGTCTATACTGCAATGTGTATATCAGACCGGTGTTGAAGTATGGCTGGTGCTTCTTTTATAGTTACAAAACTATTTCAGGGGTATTTGAATCTGTCACAAAATTGCAGTTTAAGGGCTGTATCCTTTATGAAAACACCCCCGCCGCATCGCGGCGGGTTTCACTTACTTGTTTGTTTAATATTTGTTATAGACTAGTGTAACACCCCAACAGCGAGGGTAGAAGTGTCACATTCTGGTGTCATATCAGAACATACAAGTAAAATTTTACAAACGGAAGCCCTAAAATGAAGTATCAAATCAAATAAACAATCGACTTACAAGGAAAATTGCTAAATCCAAAATGTCTAAAATAAAATGGAATCTCATAACAACAGCCCGACAAAAAGTCCAAATAATAAGGTAACTAGGGTCAGTCCACACAGATAATCCAACTCTCAGCCCATCAAAGCCCATCTTCAATCCTAAAACTGCATGCAGGGGAAAGAAATGCGGTGAGCTTAAAAAGCCGGTGAGCGGATATAGCGAAGCGAAAGCTAAATAAAGTGAAATGCGAAATGAAATAAGGAAGGCGATAACAAGGTCGCAATGAAAGGGAAGCGATGAGTCAAGGAGGATCCTGCAGAACACAATTATCTGAGATATCCAAGCGAGCAGGATAACAAGGAGAACGAAGCAAAGCAAAGCATCGATGACATATATACAAGCACATACAAATTAGGCATACAAGTCTTGAACATAAGCAAGCATAGCAGACGTTGTATCCACATAACATACATATAGCATACAAACAATTGAGAAATCGAGAAGACATACTAGTCAAACAAGAATTTAAAGGCAAGCGGAAGCAATTAATTAGTAAGTGAGCATGGCAATCACACAGGTCAAAAACCCTTAGTTGAAAACATAACCAATATCATAATAGCGGAAGTACTTAACAGGCTCAAAACATAGCGGATCTACGTAACAAGTAGGAATATAGTATGAGCATTATAATTAAATGAATTAAAGACATATCAGGGCAACTAAACAAATTAACAAGCCAGACGTCACAAGATGACCCATTTACCTAATCAAACCGTAGTATAGGCAGAAATGTAAACATGGCGGTCAACAATAAGCGGATAAGAATACAACGGGATAGTCATAGTCCACGAGATACCGAACAAAGCACACATAATAGACCGACAAAACTATCGATTACACATTAGTATGGTCACCGGACAAATCAGAGAGTCACATAACAGTGAGATCACATATCATCATATGAAGATAGGTAACTCGGATAACCGCATAGTAATCACATCATAGCAGGATAATCAGTAGTCACATAAAACATGAATAGCATAATCAAATTCAATAAGCATATAATAACCCGATACGTGAATGGAACGATATTACGAAGTAGCGGAATGAGAGTAATGACAGTCGAAGCAATGGAATATATATATCTTGGTAGTAGAGTGAGTCATATAAAGGTCTTGAATAATGAACAATTAACGTAGCATATAGTGCGTTGGGGAATACAAAAGGTACAATATAGCATATCAAAGGTGTAAGGGTTGTCGAAATCTACCACGAGCGGAACATATCATATCATATCATATCATAAGTAACCATTGTATTCCGGAGGGGTGACCTCGAATACCATATATCATAGGAGGAGACCTCAGTAACAAATGGAGTAGCTAGCTCAGGAATGTGAAGACGCGGATTGCACCCGACATCATTCACCATATATATCTCCAAACAGATCAAATCCCTCGAAACATATCATATCTAGGATGCATCCATACGCCCCCCGGAACATAATGGCCAAATCATATACATATAGTGAGCTCATAATCATATCATAATGGGGACGGTGTGGAACATCACTCAACCACACTAAAGTCATGCCATTGGTGCATCAATGACACGGTCAGGTTACCTTCCTGACTAGGAAACATATTTGGCTCGGGTATCAGACTGAAGGGTCAAAGCATATTCATATCATAAGGGTTCATATCAAAGTTCATATCATAGTTTCATATCAAAGTTTCATATCAAAGTTTCATATCAAGTTCATAATCAGAGGTTCATAATCATAAGGTTCATAATCAGAAGTTCAGAATCATAACAAACGAATATCATAGCGAGCAGAATCATATCAAAGGATTATGTTGGAATCATATCAAAGGATCATAGCATAAGGAAATCATAGCAAAGGAATATCATGAGTGAAGCAAAGTCAAGGATTGAAAAGTCAGGAGAAATCCCTACTGAAAAGGGATAGAATATCTGTACCTCAATCGAAGCAAGCAAAATAGGAAGGTAAGGTCACACGATGAATCAATCCCGCCGTCCGGAACCTATGAATTAGATAACGCTTATTAAATTCAGATTACTCATTTTAAACGGCTTTCCATTTTTAGCAGGTTCCCACTTTTAGTAACTTTTCGAAAATAGCAGATTTCCATATTTAGCAGATTTCACCATTTATGATGCATTTAATGTCATATTAGGTTGAAATGATGTGAAATGAGTGTCATTATACTTTAAGGATCTTTTATGCCAAATTACACAAGTTTAGGGTTAAAACCATCATTATTACAAAGTATAGGGTCTTAAGTGTAAATATTGCATGTTTACTCATTTTACTTATTTATTCCATGTCTTTACCATGTCAACAATTTCACCTTCAATTTTTATTAGTTACAAGGCTAACCTTTAACTTTATTAAATCGCATATATACAAAATCCTAGTTTTAGATTTAGATTAACGTATACGTTTCAAATCATTTAAACTTGATTATTGTAAGATTATACGACCCTTTGTGAAGACCCATTTTTTTATCGTGACTCCCTCAACCCCAAGGCAAACCATTCGACACCATGAAAATTATACGAAACCCTTTATTCCATTTTGTAGTCGATTTAATAACACAAGGTATATATGTATGTACGTTTAGTCCATTTTAGCTCCATTAAAAGAAACGTGTACATGCCATGTGGTGATGAGTTAAACAGATTCAAGACAAGGTTTCATGTGATCATTTCATTTGTCATATGCATAGCCATATCGTGATTTCATGCGACAAAATAATTATCATTTTGTGTTGAATTAGACGTGTACATGCAAATCCGAAAAGAGTCCAACCACACGACATGAACGTGGTCGACATATACATATGTTCAAAACAGATTTATTGTGGTCGAAATTTACGTCCATTCTCTTCATTATTAACGTGTTTTTTTTATATATGATTTCATGCGACAACTTAAGCTTAATACGAAAATAATAACATGAATGTAACATGCAATATAGGGTCGATCAGATTCAAAGGATAGAGTGGATTTGCGGGTCGAATTTATAGCTTTAAAATAGGTTTATAAATGGGTCGAAAACCTGTTATTCCATTTAATAATTAACATGACTTTATTCTTATGATTTCATGCAATAAGATTACAATTTTATGTGATGGTTTGTCGATTACATGCATGCATTCAGATTCATACCTCACGACCACAATCAAGGTAAAACAAACGAAGGGAAAGCTGAAATGAGGCGAGATACCATACCCTAGATGTTGTACGTGTGGGAGAGGAACCAGGAACAAGAGCAACAAACACCCACGACATAGGGTCAAAGAACCCACGACCAGCGCCCCATTGGCTTAGCATCCCACAACAGCAACAATTACCACGAGCAGGAGCAGCAACCCACGAAACTAACCTCACTAGCAGCCTCTCTTTTGACCAGGCTAAACCCACCTCGATCACAGCTTCTTGGACGTCCTTGGTGTCGACATCAGTGGAGAAAGAAAAGAATGAGCCGTCCCTTTATTTTTCTTTTGGAGAGAAGCTAGGGTTGTGATAATTTTGGAAGAGGTAAAAGAATTGTCAAACGAAATTTAGGAAGTAAATCAAGTGGGCGTTTATGGTGGGGGTGATAGGCGTGAATTTTGGCCCAAATAGGGGGAAAGTTAATGATTAATTCAATGCTTTTGACCTTCCAAATGAAGTGGTTTTCAATTAATAAATGTATTTCTTTTTGTAACTTATACATAATATTTAGTCCAAGTAACTTTAAAATGTGTGATTTTATTTTTTTGTAACATAAGTATAAGTTGAATTTAGATATGTATAAATTTGGTTATACGTAGTTAAATGAGCTAGACATGTACTACGAATTTCATAATTATTTTCTTGAGGGGCATTATGGTCATTTCACATGTTTGCGATATTTAGGATTTTACAACTAGTAACTTGTTTCTAGTGATTATGAAGCTCGTCTGTTAGGCTGTTTGATATTTCTTGACTTTGCTAGCCCACAGACACTCTGAAGCGTTATGTTTCTTAACTGCCTTAATCTATCTCTGATGTTTAATAGTTTTATAATGTAAAAGTACTCCGTAATAAACATTTCGTAACATAGGAATAACTGTGGCGTCATATTTATGATACATGTTTGAACCTGATAAGCTTGCATTTTCAGGATGCTATTATGGTGGTGGCGAGAAGGAAAGAAAAGAACAAGGTAAAATTCGGAAGAGGTGGAAAACCGTACATGTAAGCACTCAATCTTACCCTTTTGACCCAAATTGCCCCGCTTATAAGTAAATGGGTCAAATTTCCACTTTTGTAATACATTCTTGATTCATTTGATAACTTTTGCAATGCAAAACTACTAATGTGTTTATATGTTGACCATTTTAAAAGTGCAATTCAACTTTTAACACATCCAAGTAAATTTCTATTATCTTATAGAAAGGCATACGTATATCCTTTACTTTAACAAGACCTAATAATTTTCTATACTATCTGCAGAGCAACAATCCTGACAAAGAAAGGAGACAAGGGATCACGACAATTAATCTGGTAAATTTTGATTCTCATTCCTTTTGCAAGATTATGTTGGGCTCGAGTTGCTTGAGCTTGTTCCACAACTTGTTCAACTCTGTCATAGGTAAGTAATTTTAGAGTCATTTGGGGTATTTTCAGGTTACGTGTCAAAAATCAAAAGTAAAAAATAGTCTACGAGTCATTGTTCATAAGTATTAATCTAGCTTATTCTTAAATCAAAAATCCAAAAAAATCGTTTTTCTTAGTTCTCTAGTTGCTTATCTAGATACATTTTTAGGTTTATATAGTACTTGCTTATTCATATAAGTGCTTAAATTCTTGCTTAAAAGTCCGATTGGTGCTGTTTGTGGAGTGCATATCGGTTCACATCTTGAAGTAGCCTATTTCATTGCTCATTATCTATTTATTGATAAGTGCATATGGTGTGAAAGTTGGCATACAAATAGCTTATAGTATAGAGATTATCTGTTTTAGCTCTTTGTAGTGTTTATTGCTTATTAGGTAGCCTATTTCAGGTCTTGAAAGTATTGCCTCGGTCATTTTTGAACTTGATCCCTCAAAGAACCCATAGTGCTCATTTGCTTCTTTTGAGCTTATTTGCTTATTAGATTAGCTCATTTAGGATTAGTTTAGCTCATTTAGGTTACCTTATCGATTATGACTGTTGCCTCATATTTTTATGCGAGGGATCGAGGAGGAGGATTTTGATGAGCACGAAGATTATGGCGACTATGTTGACGCATGAGATGATGTGTAATTGAAGCATAGATGGAAGATATGTAATACTCGTATTTTTGGAAGATAGGATGTATTGATTCTCTTACAAAAACAATTAGTGCCAACAAGATACTCTTTCTTTTCTTTTGTACCTTTATTGTTGGAAACAAATGGGATAATGTTTGAAAGAATTGTGATGTTTCCGCTCTAAGTATGGATATATTATTTGCTTAGCATTGAGTATCGACTAAACAAATGTTTCACATTTCCTCTTTGGTTGGTATCTTTGTAATTATTGACTAATAGGACGTAGCTTTTTAAAGGTGATGGAAACAATAGTTAGAGACGAGGTATTTCGTCACTATTGAGCGTTAAGGTTACATTTGGTTCAAACAAAATGGCGCTTTTATTTCGTCACTAATTCCAGAAATAGTGCGAATTTAGCCACTTTAGTGATGAAAATTAAGTGTGAAATGGGTTGTCACACACCCTTAAGTGACGACTTTAGCTTGTCACTAAATTTAGTGTCAAACTCGGTTTCGTCACTATTATCTTAGTGACGGAGCTATAGTGACGACAAGTGACGACCTTGATTTTCGTGACTAAACCGGTTTAGTGACGATTTTTCCACCTTTAGTGATGATTTTCCTGTCGTCACTATAGCCCTTTTTTCTTGTAGTGAAAAAACATCTTGACCAAGAAATTTAAGAGAACCATTAGGCATCATTAGCGATATATAGAAGGCAACAATTAATGTTAATCAAATATTTAATTAGCTAAAAATATTGTTTTCATATAATCATCAATTTCGGGCTGGTTTTCTGGCTCATAGTCGACTTTTTGTCGAGAAAATTCATAGTTTTTATAGCATGTGAACAATTTGGCTATAGTTTCCCTAAAACAAATCACTTACAGCTATGTTTTATTATTTTAGAGCTATTTTTGGCCGTTTTTTAATATTTGCTGAACATTCATAAACTTTTGTTTGATTTTGTCAAGCCAATGGGGAATGAAATGTGGTTGACAATAGCCAATCATGCCGATTCATTGACCCTAAAAAGTCTGAATAGACCAAAAGAACCACTAGCCTTTTTTTTTTTTTTTTTTTTTTTTTCTTTTTATAATTTAATTATTTAATTTAATTTAATTTTATATATTGACAATGATAGTTTTTATAAGTCGAGATCAATATAGATCTCATATTTATCATAGATCAAATAGATCAATCTTAGCTATCTATTTTTGATCAAAGTTAATAAAAAAAAACTATTTTCACCTTTTTTTGAAAACAACATATCTTGCAAACGGTAAATCTTCAAAATATAAAAAATACACCATCGCAACGAGAATTAAATTATCTTTCTATAAATATACACTTTTCTATATTTTTGACAAACATTTTTTTTCAAAAATTCCGTCTAAAAAAAGCATACATGATTTGTAAAATCATACGTAGTATATGATTTTCAAAAAAATCATTCATGATTTGTAAAAATCGGATCATATATGGTTTTCACAAATCATATACGATTTTCACAAATCATATACGATTTTCAAAAATCATATATGATTTGTAAAAATCAATACGATTTTCAAAAATCATATATGATTTGTAAAAATCGAATCATATATGATTTTCACAAATCATATATGATTTTTTTGGGCCGAAATTTTGAAAAAAAATATATATTAGTGCATATCTATAGAAAGATAATTTAATTCTCATTGCGATGGTATAATTTTTATCGCGTAACGATTAACGGTTTCTTGAGATATTTAATTTTTTAAAAAAGAGTGAAAGTTTATTTTAATAAAAAAATGAATGGTTATTATTGGTTCATTGGATGTATGGTAAATTTGAGATATATATTGAACTTTTGCTTAGTTTTTATTGGTAGTCTTTTATCCAACAAGGGATGAGTTTCAATTTTGCAATGGAACTTTCTTATTGGTCAATTTCTAAAAAAAAATCGGTAATTTGACTTAAAAATTCTGAAAAATCGTGTAAAATTTGTTTATTAAAAAAAAGTTCCAAAAATACATGTATCAAATTTAGAAGAAAAAAAAACTTCATTAAAACCCTAACACAACCCTAAAATACGACACACAAACAACACACGCCATGAATACGTGTATACGTTCTACATTAATGGTAGAAGATGAGGTAAGTGGAAATAGAATTGTTTGTTCAATAATGTAACTTTGTATTGTTGTACTTGGTGGGAAAGAAAAAACATGTATAAGTAGGGGTGTTCATGGGTCGGGTAATACCCGAATAAACCGAAAACCGAAACCGAACCGACCTCGTAACCGAACCGAATTTACCAAAATCGAATCGAACCGAATTAAATATTCGATTTTCGGTTCGGTTATGGTTTTAGCAATCCAAACCGAAAACCGAATTCAAATAAAAAAAATATTTTTTTTATATATTTATTTAAAAAAAATATTAAAACTCATTTAAATATACATTTTTTAAGCTCTATTTTTATTTTTTGCTAAACATTTATATAAATAAATGAATAAATAATTAAATTTATATAATTTGGGTTATTCGGTTCGGTTTTCGGTTATGGGTGTTCGGTTATTCGGTTATTTGGTTTGGTTTTCGGTTCGGTTTAATCAATTTAAATTTGGTTCGGTTCGGTTCTCGGTTATACCTAGAAAAAAAATTAACCGAACAAACCGAACCGAACAAACCGAATAACCCGATAACCGAACCGATGAACACCCCTAGTATAAGTTTCTCATGTTGGTTATGTTATTTGATCCCATGCCAAAGATGAAAGGGTTAGATTGTATATCCTAATATAACGTGAGGAGATACGTTCTTTTGTGAGTTCTTAAATATGCAATTTTAGTGTCTTCTAAAACTAGGATTTTTTTAGATTTTTTTTTATTGGATTTTGATTAAGGATGTATACATTTGTAGAGTTTGCCACAAGTTTATGAACAATGATGGAAATACAAATCATCAAATCAAGGTTTGCTTTGTTAATGTTGATGTGTCATGTGTTTTAAAGGTTAGGTTTTTCAAAACCAACTTCAGGTGAGTTCAATCGATTACAATTTTCATTAAACCTGAAGATCGTGTAACATCATTAAACCTGACAATTAAAGTAGCTCATCAATTCAATGTTGCAAGAACCAATTTCCGTCAGTCTTGAAATATTAGATAAAATGAGTGGGCTTAAGCCAAATATAGTTTTTTTGACTGTATATATATTTCATCACATTGCAGGTTGCTATGTTGGAACCCTTGTTAAGATCAATCATCCATCATCACTGATCATCTCATAGTTAATATAATTACTGACTTTTATAGTATAGTTTTAATTAGACATTTGCAATTCCTATGTATATTCTATGTCTGCTATTTTCATATGGGTTTGGCCTATGTCCCAAACGACCCATATTAGAATGACAGTTAATATTGTTGACACTTTGTTGATAGTTACATTCCAACCATTGTGTCTGTTGATTCTCATGAACCAACACAAAGGCACCTCTTGGAAATGTATATATATGTCATTTCTGTAAAACAGATATATCAATCAATGTAAAACCCTAAAAATCGTGAACGTGTTAAATGACCATAATACCCCTCAATCTAATAATTATGAAGTTCGTAAAATAAGTCAAGTTCATCAAGTACGTTAACCACTTAATTAATGAATGAATTACACAAGACTTTAATAATTCAACACTTACTTATGTCTACAAAATAAATTCACACATTATATAAGTTAAATGGACTAAATATATATTTATACAAGTTACAAATAAATTAAAGATTTAGACATTTTATAATTAAGGAAATGAGATTTGTCATTAATCCACTCCCATAATTTAGGCCCAAGAATAGCGCCTATACCCTATTTTTAGTCCATAAATCAAAGCCCAATATCCCATAATTTGTTCCCATTTATTTCTCTCCATATTAACTAACTTTCACCTAGTTCAAAATCACACAAACCCTATTTTCTTAAACAAAAGTGACGGCCAAGAAAACCTCCTACCCATTCCATTCGAATTCAAAGAAACTACAACGAGTTGTGACGTGATCAAGGGGTTGTGGGCCTTGGCGTGTCAATCGTGGGTTTCTAGGTTAGGTGTTGAGGCTGTTGTAAGACTTTAGTCGTGAGTTTTTGAGGTCGAAAGGTGTGGCGGTTTGTCGTGGGTGTTGATCGTGGGTCTTGGCTGCGTGGACGTGAAAGCGTGTTGGGTTAGTTCGCGTCGTGGGTTTGGAAGCCTAGTCGGTGGGAATTGGTTCTTTGAGTGGTGGGTGGTTTTCCTCGGTTCCTTGTTTCATCTCGTTCACGAAAAGGGTATTGTATCACCTTCCCTTCAACCCTCTTCTTGTATGTTTACATGTCGTAAGCGATTTCTTTTGAATGCATTTAAAACATCACGTATTAAGTACTTTTAAACGTCACATGAAATAACAAAGGTGAAGAGTGTGTGTGTCTCGACACACATATGTAATCAGTGTTTTGGAAATCCATTCGACATGAATAAGTGATCTTGTACGTTAAAAATCTCCTACATAAATGGTGACTCCTTTGTGTCATGAAATATCATTTTGAAAGTGTCTTATATGCGACCCTATTGTATTACGTCTTTAAGAATCTTGTGACCTCATGTTGCACTTGCATGCATGCTTTACATTAGTTGGAATCTTATTTATAAATATACAATTTTGGAATAAAAGATAGACATATTACATTTGGCATGAAGTCATGCTTATATAAATAAATTATCAAATGCGATGGACACATGATTTGACCCTTTTGAAACCATGCTAACTTGATCCGTCCGACTTATATGGCTCGACTATATGCATGTTTCTTTATATGATATCGAGATTTAATGAGTAAAAAGAGTAAACTTGCTATATTTACACTTAGGACCCTATACTTTGTAATATTTACACTTTAGACACCTAAACTTGTGTAATTTGGCATAAATGACCCTTAAAGTATAATAACACTCACTTAACCTAATATGACATTAAATGCATCCTAATTGGCTAAACTTACTAACTACGGAAACTTGCTAATTTTGATAACTTACTAAATATAGAAACACATCATTTATGGAAAGTTACTAATTATGGAAACCTGTCTAAAATAGAAAGTTACTTAAAATGTAAAGATTACTAAAAGTGGGAATCTGCTAAAAATGGAAAGCGTCTAAAGCGGTAATTTGATTCTTATGCAGCGTTATCTAATTCGTTATAGGTTCGAGGCGGCAGGGTTGATCTCATTTCTTGATTTTTCTTTCATTGTTGATTTGCTTCGAATAAGGTACAGATATTCTGACCTTTTCAGTAAAGGTTTCTCGTGATTTTCTTTCTTTGGCCTTTCTCTTATGCTTATTAGGGTTTCCTATGCCATTGCTATGAATCCCTTACGTTTTCTGAACCTCATGTTATGCGAAACTTACTGTTTGTTGAACCTTGCTATATCGATTTGGACTTTCGATTTAGACCTTATGATTATGAACCTTCGATATGTATTTACTGTTTGACACGTATGATTAACTATGATGCGTATTTACTTGACATTACGATTTTGACCTAAGTTAGTTTGACACCGAGCCATTATTTCACTAGGCATGGTTCCATGTCCGTTATCGATGATGCACCTCGACATGACTCTAGAGGCGAGAGTGATGTTACGCCACGTCCCTTGATGGTGGAGCATATTTTGTATATGTAGGTAAGGCGTATGGATGCATCCTAGATGCAATTCACGTTATCGATATGATATGATATGATATGATTTATGCGGTGAATGATGTGGTATTACGCTCTGCGTCTTCACGATCACGGGAGACTAGCTACTCCATTGGTTCTTGAGGTATCCCTCCTATTATATATGGTATTACGAGGTCACCCCTCCGAATACAATGGCTACTTATGATATGATATGATATGTTTCTGGGCTCGTGGTAGATTTCTGACAACCCTTACATTTTTTATGTACCTATATTGTACCTTCCGTATTCCCCAATGCACCATAATCTATATTAATTGTTCATTACTTTCGGTACCCTTATATGACTCACTTTTACCAAGATATAGATACTCCATTTCATTGATCTGTCACACTTTCATTTCGTTACTTCAAACTAAGGCTCCATTCACGTCTAGGGTTATTATATGTTTATTAGATTTGATTATGCTATTCATGTCTTATGTGACTATTGATTACCCTACTACGATATGATTAATATCGGTTATCCGATTTACTGTTTTCATCGATGATATGTGATCTATGTTATGTGACCCTCACGAATTGTCGGTGACCATGCTAGTGTGTAATCGATAGTTTTTCTGTCACATTTATCATGTATACTTCGTTGGTTAATTTTGTGGACTATGACTATCCGATAGTATCCTTATCTGCTTGTTGTTGACCTGCCATGTTTGCATTTTTGTTTATGCTACGGTTTGATTGGGTAAATGGTTTAACTTGTGACGTATGGCTTGTTAATTGGTTTAGTTGCCCTGCAATGTCTTTAATTTATTCAATTATATTGTTCATCTTGTATTCCTACTTGTTCGATGTAACTTGCGCCATGTTTTATTTGCCGTTAGTACTTCCACTGTTATGATACTGGTTATGTTTTCAACTAAGGGTTTTGACATGTGTGATTGCCATGCTCACTTAGTAATTAATTGTGTTAATACAAATAAACCGTAAAAACGTTTATTAATATTTTGCGATCTCTTTGTGTTTTGTTGATAACAAATGTAATGTTATCTTAAGTAAAATTATAAGGATACATGTTATTTTTGTAAAGCATTTACATATAGCCATTTAAATACAAAAATGTAATAATTAAGCATTTGTTGTAATAGTTTATTAGGATGGGTAAAAACCATAACCCATGGATCTTAAACCCATACCAATGAAGACTTGATACAATGTATACTTAGATACATTGAATCTAGAGAAAACCCATGGACCAACCCATAACCCATGACCCATAACCAAAAAACCCATGGGCAAAGAGGAGCACCACGGATCCGTAGGATTACACTAGCCGGATCCCAAGTGGAAGGGATCCGTGGAACAGAGGAGAAATTTGCCTATAAATAGAGAGCCATTTCTTCATTCTAACTCACCCCTCTTCTTACTAAATCTCTCATACACTCTCATTCTCTTCTAACATATAGATCACTTGATCTAGAGAGTTGTTCTTCTTTCTTTCTATTTGTGATCCTCATATAGGTCCTTCTCTAAGGCGAGATCACGAGCATTCTACAAGTCATCCAAGCAAGGGGTCCTTGATTGATTTGTCACTCCAAGATTTCGTAGCGAAGATCTTGTTTTTGATATTTCACATATTTGTTGTGTAATAGTTGTGTTGGTTTGGTCCAGTATACTGGACTCGGTATCTAGCTTTGTAACGGAAAAGTGTAAGCAACGTTGTGAAGGCTTCTCCGCCAAGTGAAGGAGTTTGTTGACATAGTGCTTGAACTCTCGAGTAGGTGACTCGGGGAGTGGAGTAGGGCAAGGAAGGTGACCTTGTAGCCGAACCACTATAAATCGGTTGTGTCATTTCTATCCCTTAACTTTATCTATTTGCTTGCATTATCATTAGATCTATACGTTCTCAACATCCATACGATTTCACATAATATCGAATCTAAAAGTTTTTGAAATCAACTTAAAATCGGCAAAACTATTCAACCCCCTTCTAGTTTTCCACAATTGGCATCAAGAGCTAAGTTTATAAAAGTTTTAAAATAAAATTGTATTTTAAAACTTTTCGATCACTATGGGTTCTGAAAATTATAAGGAAGGGCAATCTATGCAACGACCACCACTACTTGAAACTAATGGTTTTATATATTGGAAAAATAGATTGGAAACATATGTGAAGTCTAAATATATTGATCTTTGGTACATTATTGTTGAAGGAGATTTTGAGGCTACCTCAAATGATGATAAAGGAAATTTAGTTCACATACCTCATGATAAACTAAATGATGAAATGAAGAAAAAGCTTTCTAAAAATAGTGAAGCAAAAATGGTTTTATATAATGCTTTACGAAAAAGGAATTGAAAGAATTTCTATGCTTAAAACCTCTAAAGAAATTTGGAATTCTTTAGTTGTAACTCATCAAGGCAACCAACAAGTTAAAAATAATAAAATTGATTTATTTGTTCAACAATATGAACAATTTTCAATATCGGATGAGGAAACTATAGATCATTCATTTGCTAACTTTAATACTATTATTACATCTTTACAAGCACTTGATGAATCTTTTTATAGCCGTAACCATGTTAGGAGATATCTAAGGGCACTTCCATCGAAGTGGAGATCCAAAGTGACGGCAATCGAAGAGTCAAAAGATTTGACAATCCTCACCCTCGATGAACTCATAGGCAACCTAAAAGTCTACGAGCTTGTCCTTGCTAAAGATTCGAAGCCTCAAAGGTGAAAGAGAAACACAAATCTCTTGCCCTTAAAGCCAAAAGGCTTGACGATGAGGAGAACTCTTCCTCGAGTAGTGACGACGAAGAGTACGCTATGGCGGTAAGGGACTTTAAAAGTTCTTTAGAAGAAAGGGTAGATACGTCAAACAACCGTATGATGATAAGAAAGGCTTTCGGAAAAGCAAAGAGGACGAGAAGCCAAAGGATGATCGTACTTGCTTTAAGTGTGGGGACCCAAACCACTTTATTAGTAAGTGTCCCAAACGGGATGATCAAAAGCGTTCGTGGGCGTGCACGTGGGGAATGAGCGACGAGGAGGATGAAGAAATTTGTCTTATGGCAAATGACGAGGTATGTCACGAATACTATAGTAGCTCATCACTTGATGACGACTCATTGCATAATGAATATGATAAACTATGCAATATTAGCTTAAAACTAGTTAACAAAAACAAGCTTTTAAAGAGTCAAAATAAACGTTTAGATAAAGAAGTCATAGAATTAAAAGCAAAACTAAAACGTTTAGAAAGGGTAAAATAGCAAGTGGTGAATGTGAACTTTGCGTTCAACTTCAAACACTAGTGGATCACTTAGATTCTAAAATTGCTAGAATGAGCACGAACACTTTAGATACAATACTCGATAGCGTTAAAACGGGTAACAATCAAAAGGGTCTAGGTAGTCAACAACTTGATCCATCAACTAGTGAAAGTAAAGAAACAAAATTTGTTAAAGAACTAGAAAAACCAGCCCCTGTTGTGGCGGATCCCTGAATCCCCTAAAAAGGGACCGGCTAGTGTAGAAAAAGGGATCCGTGGATCTGTTGTAGCAAACATTAGCAATAATGTAGCTTCTTCATCTAGAACTGAGTTTGTCATAGTTAATAGGAAGAAACCAAATCATGTCACCACTAGACAACCACCTCCAAAATATAATCCTACTTTTGCAAGAAACAAAGCTCCATCTTTTTCAAAACCTAATTCATTTAGGAGACCTAATAAGCGTTTACCGAAAAGTAACCATTAAATGGGATGGAATCAAAACATGCAAAACGGTTTTCCTTTTCAAAACTTTGCTCCATGGAATGCATACTCATCTTATCCATACATGTCTAACATGAATGGAATGTTTAACACTAATGGACCCATGAACAAATGGGGACCAAACTTTTGAGTTTATTATTGTTTTAGGTGTGCTTAAAGGTCGACCTAGACCCAGATGAATGGGTCAAGGATAGCGGGTGCACAAGGCACATGACCGGAATAGGGATCTATTCTCCACATATGAATCCATTAATGGAGGTAATGTGGTGTTTGGAAATAGAAAAGTAGAATAATCCGTAAAGGTACGATTTCTAACAAATCTCTAACCATTAACGATGTGTGTCACGTAGAAAACCTAAACTTTAATCTCTTAAGTATAGGACAAATATGTCATAAAAAGTGCAATGTACTTTTTACCGAAACCGGTAGTAAGATACTTAAAATGGCATAACCATAGGAAGAGGAATTAGGAAACATGGAGTCTATGTCATTAAAATCGGTAATGAACCTAAAGACAAATTATGTCTTACCTCTATGGATGATACTTTGACCTTATGGCATCGAAGATTGGGTCACGCCAACATGCGACTTCTTCAATCGCTATCATCCAAAGATCTAGTAAGAGATCTACCTAAGTTAAAATATGAACATCATTTTTGTGATGCTTGTAATATAGGAAAACAAGCTCATTCGAGTCATAAAGCTAAAAACATGGTGTCCACAACTAGGTGTCTAGAATTACTACATATGGATTTATTTGGTCCATCCGCTATCCAAAGTTATGGAGGCAACTACTACACTTTGGTAATAGTGGATGACTACTCTAGGTATACATGGACAAAATTTTTAAAGAACAAAACGGAAACCTTTAACTATTTTGAAATATTAAGCAAAAAGATCCAAAGACAACTAGGAAGTCCCATAGTGTCTATTAGGACGGATCATGGTAGGGAATTCGATAATGAAGTGCAATTCGAGACTTTTGTGACGCTAATGGTATTACTCACAACTTCTCGGCTCCACGCACTCCACAATCGAATGGGGTAGTAGAAAGAAAGAATAGAACTCTACAAGAAATGAGTCGAACCATGCTTAATGAACAATCCATACCTCAAAAATTTTGGTGTAATGCCGTTGATACTTCAACGTATATACTCAATCGAGTCTTGATTAGACCAATCTTAGGAAAAACTCCATATGAGTTACTTGGAGGCAAAAAGCCTACGTTAAATCATTTTAGAGTCTTTGGTAGTAAATGTTTTATTCTTAACACTAAAGATTACCTTACAAAATTTGATCCTAAATCAACCGAAGGTATCTTTTTAGGTTATTCGCCAAATAGCAAAGCTTACGTCATATTAAACAAAGAAACAATGAAGGTAGAAGAGTCATTAAATAGAAAATTTGATGAAAGTCCACCCAAACCCTCTCCACCTCTTGTCGATGACGAGATTATAGAAAGTGAAGCCATAGTAATAAAGAAAAGGATAAGTGAAGAAGAAGAACCTCTAAGTGATGAAATAGTAAACATTAAAGAGTCCAAAGATCACTCCGTAGATAAAGTCATAGGAAAAATAAACGAACGAACATTAAGATCTCAAGTTCAAAACCAAAGTAGCTTGTTTTGTTTCGTTTCAACCTTAGAACCTAAGAATACACAAGAAGCCATAAAAGATGAAAGTTGGGTAATGGCTATGCAAGAAGAACTAAATCAATTTGTTTCTAATGATGTTTGGACACTTGTCCCTCCACCTAGTAATCAAACCATAATAGGAACCAAATGGGTTTATAAAACAAATTAGATGCAAACGGAGTAGTGTCTAGGAACAAGGCTAGACTCGTTGCTCAAGGGTATAACCAACAAGAGGGAATAGACTTTGATGAGACCTACGCCCCGTGGCTAGATTAGAGTCTATAAGAATACTTCTTGCGTATGCTTGTGCTAATGATCTAAAGCTTTATCAAATGGATGTCAAAAGCGCTTTTCTAAATGGTGTCATAAATGAAGAAGTATATGTAGCTCAACCTCCGGGCTTCATTGATTTTGAAAAACCCAAACATGTGTATAAATTAAAGAAAGCCCTTTACGGTCTTAAACAAGCTCCAAAAGCTTGGTATGATAGACTCAAGTCATTTCTAGTTAAACACAACTACACCATGGGGTTAGTTGACAACACACTTTTACTAAGAAAAGAGAGTCACATATAATCATAGTACAAATATATGTAGATGATATTATATTGGGATCCACTTGTCAAGACATGTGTGATGATTTCTCTAAAATCATGCATGACGAGTTCGAGATGAGTATGATGGGAGAACTTAGTTTCTTTCTTGGTCTACAAATAAAACAAGTAGAAGATGGTATCTTCTTTAATCAATCTAAATACATCAAGGAGATGTTAAAGAAATTCGGTCTAGAAGAGTCAAAACCAATTAGGACTCCAATGTCATCCGACACCAAACTCACAAAAGCCGAGGACGGAGAATCCGTAGATAATACTAAATATCGTGGCATGATAGGTAGCCTTCTCTACCTCACGGCAAGTAGGCGGGATATCATGTTTAGTGTTTGCTTATGTGCTAGGTTTCAAGAAGACCCCAAAATATCACACCTAGAAGCCGTAAAAGAATATTTAGATATATTAAGGGTACAACACAATTAGGATTATGGTATCCTAAGGGCACGGGAGTAGAAACAATTGTATATGCAGATTCGGACCATGCAGGTGATTACGTTGATAGAAAAAGTACAAGTGGGGTATGTACTTTTATGGGATGTTGTTTAACATCATGGTTTTCTAAGAAACAAACGGCACTTGCAATATCAACAACCGAAGCCGAGTACGTCTCCACCGGCAAAGCATGCCAACAAGCACTATGGATGAAACAAGCGTTAGTAGACTACGACATCCATCTAAGCGACATAGCCATCCTATGTGACAACAAAGGTGCAATCGATCTAAGCAAGAATCCGGTATTGCATTCTCGAACAAAGCATATAGAGATTCGTCATCACTTCCTAAGAGACAATGTTCAAAGGGGAACATCTCTATTGAGAAGGTAGCATCCGAAGACAACATAGCCGACGTCCTCACCAAACCGTTGAAGCGGGAACAATTCAACCTACTTCGTCTTGGTCTTGGTCTAATGGAACAAACGTCTTAATTTAATTGACTCTACAAGGTATGTAAACACTAGCCTTCTTCTTTCTGAGTCTAGGATTTCTATTTCACGCACAACTCACAAACAATACGGGAATTTTCAAAACCCAAGATGAGTTTTTACACTTATAGTTTTCTTATTTTTTTAAGCCTACTTTCACAATGTTTTCTAAAAGGATGATACCTTCCCGTATCAATTTCACAAAAGCAATTTCTCACGTCTAGGACAAATCGCTTTTCATTATTAATACAAAGTAAAACCCGTTTTCATTGCATCTCATGTCTTTTGAATGCTAAAGGGGACACATAACTAATATGTGTTTTCGGGTACATTCATTTAAGCAACAATGAATTAGGAGCATTGATAACACAAATTATGTACTCATGTACTAAATATGTGTTTTCGGGTTATCTCAATAGGATGTTTTATACTTCTAGTTTATTTTCTATTTCTTTTTAGGGTCGAGATAACCGCAACTCCAAATAGTTTGCATATAGGCACACACTAGGCAAAATGTTTCCAAAAAAAATTTATCTTGCACGAAACACGGACCCACGGATCCGCCTTTATGGGCCGGATCCCTCAAGGAAGGATCCGTGGGACCCGTGTAACAAAAGCTGTTTTCAACTTCTATTTTTTCACTTTGGATGAAAAATCCACATTTGCTTTATTTTTGGGAGTATGCTCTTTAATGCTTGTGTTCTCATGATCACATGCCTTGAATTCATATCTAATCATTAGATTTTAATCCACATTTTGGGTCAAGCATTCATTACAATGCTTTGTTTTTCTATATATATAACTCCCAAAATGCTTGCATACTCCATCTCTTTCTCACAAACACACTTCATCATGTCATCCAAAAACCCTTTAGGAGAATCATCTAGTACAAACAATCATGATATCCAAACCTTTGTACTTCCACCATCCAAAATACCACAATCAAATGCTAGGATATCCGCACGGATTAGTATCCGATCTTGTTGTTTAGCAAAACCAACCTCAAATGGTTCATCCTCACCACAAGATGCTTCCATTATAGCACCACCCTCATCACCAACAAGTACACCAACTTCATCACCACCTAAAATAACTCTTTTGGAACTCCTTAAGACTCCAACAAGATCTAACCAACCTAAAGAAAAAGAATTAGTCTTTTCAACACCCCCCACATCTCCAAATACTATCTTTCAAGATCTTGAAACATCACCACCATTAGCTCCCATCACATTACAAGAACATCTAGGTTCTTTTCCACCACCACTTTATTAACATTCGGATATTGATCCATATTCTCCTATTTTTCCACCACAACTTCCGCAAAACTCAAATCAAAACAACCCGGAAAACTTCCGCACTCATTACCCACATCATTTACATTGTGAACATTGCCAATCCACTAGGGAAATTGCAATAGAAGTTAGGGAAGAAATGCGTTTCATACTCAACCTCATCCTTGATCGCATCAATACCATTACTCATCAAAATCTCCATCCATAACCTTATGCAAGCATGGAAGGAATCACTACTACTACTTTTCTACTTTTAGTATTATTTTTCTTTTGAAGTCATTTTCAAGAACAAGTCTTGTTCTTATTTTTACATGCTTGTAAGTGGCATACATACCACTACAATTTGTTGTTTTATTACAAGGCCTTGTTTACATACCTTGGCTCTCAATCTTGATTCTCGACAACCACAAGATTATATAAGCATGTTACTAACCTTTCTTTTTTATAGGAATTTTTATTTTTTCTTCTCTTGACGCCCCAAACAAGGGGAGCTACCGTCAAGGGGGAGTTAGAAGTTTGTTTATTTCTTCCAAGGGTTAACTTTTTGTTTCGACAAAAAGGGGAGAAGAAGTAAAACTTAGGGGCTTTCAAAACTTACATCTATTTTTAAGTTTTACTCATCATAACATTATGTTTTGTCATCAACAAAAGGGGGAGATTGTTAATACAAATAAACCGTAAAAACGTTTATTAATATTTTGCGATCTCTTTGTGTTTTGTTGATAACAAATGTAATGTTATCTTAAGTAAATTTATAAGGATACATGTTATTTTTGTAAAGCATTTACATATAGCCATTTAAATACAAAAATGTAATAATTAAGCATTTGTTGTAATAGTTTATTAGGATGGGTAAAACCATAACCCATGGACCATAACCCATGGATCTTAAACCCATACCAATGAAGACTTGATACAATGTATACTTAGATACATTGAATCTAGAAGAAAACCCATGGACCAACCCATAACCCATGACCCATAACCAAAAAACCCATGGGCAAGAGAGAGCGTACCACGGATTCCTAGGATTACACTAGCCGGATCCCAAGTGGAAGGGATCCGTGGGATCCGTGGAATAGAGGAGAAATTTGCCTATAAATAGAGAGCCATTTCTTCATTCTAACTCACCCTCTTCTTACTAAATCTCTCATACACTCTCATTCTCTTCTAACATATAGATCACTTGATCTAGAGAGTTGTTCTTCTTTCTTTCTATTTGTGATCCTCATATAGGTCCTTCTCTAAGGCGAGATCACGAGCATTCTACAAGTCATCCAAGCAAGGGGTCCTTGATTGATTTGTCACTCATAAGATTTCATGTAGCGAAGATCTTGTAATTGATATTTCACATATTTGTTGTGTAATAGTTGTGTTGGTTTGGTCCACCGTGCTACTGACTCGGTATCTAGCTTTGTACGGAAAAAGTGTAAGCAACGTTGTGAAGGCTTCTCCGCCAAGTGAAGGAGTTTGTTGACATAGTGCTTGAACTCTCGAGTAGGTGACTCGAGGAGTGGAGTAGGGCAAGGAAGGTGACCTTGTAGCCGAACCACTATAAATCGGTTGTGTCATTTCTATCCCTTAACTTTATCTATTTGCTTGCATTATCATTAGATCTATACGTTCTCAACATCCATACGATTTCACATAATATCAAATCTAAAAGTTTTTGAAATCAACTTAAAATCGGCAAAACTATTCAACCCCCCTTCTAGTTTTCCACAAATTGCTTCCGCTTTCCTGTAGAAATCTGTTTGGCTCGTATGTATTCTGATTTCCTGAATTGATTATATGACATATCACGTTGTGTTGATGACGGCGCTTTGCTATGTTTGCTTATGTTTGAGATTCTTTATGTACGGTTTGTATGTGCTTGTTTATATGTCATCGATGCTTTGCGTTGCCGTTCTCCTTGTTATCATTCATTACGTTTTGGATATCCGTATAATTTTGTTCTGCGGGATCCTCATTGACTCATTGTTCTCATTTCTTTGCTGACTTTGTTATCCGTTTCCTTTGTTTCATTTTGCATTTCTGATTTTCTTTAGCTTTCATTTTGTTATATCATTACTTGAGCTTTTAAGCTCGGCCGCATTTCTTTCTGCGGCGGTGTTAGGTTTGAAGATGGGCTTTGATGGCCTGAGAGTCGGATTATCTGAGTGGACCAACCCTAGTTACCTTATTATTTGGATTTATTTTGTCGGGCTATTGTTTGGAGATCTCATTTTAAATTTAAACATTTTGGATTATGTAATTTTCCTTGTAAGTCATTGTTTAAATGACTTGATACCTTATTCTTAAGACTTCCGCTTTTAATTGTATGTTCTGATATGACACCAGAATGTGACACTTCTACCCTTGTCGGGTTGGGGTGTTACAATCAATTTATATAAAAGTTAGTTATTTCTAAATTTCCCTTCATATCTGTTTCTGTCCTATTGCATACATTCTGCACATTTCCACTGCACTTTAAACACAATACAGAGACTATGGCCTACTCTAATTCACATCTAGATCACAATTGGCCAAGACATAACAAACATGGCTTAGACCAAACTAAGAAGTGGCATCAGAGCACAGGTTTGAGGAAGCCAATGAGAAGATTTCAAGAGTTTGTTCTGTTGAGACAACAGAAAAGGGAAAGGGAGGAGAGACTGGGAATTTGCATAAAGCAAATTACCCAAGACTGCAAGAACATGCTTAAGAAAAAAACTTGAGGAAATCAAGGATTTCAATCAATCTCTCCCACACCCTCACCACACTGTCTCACATAACAAATTCAGGAAATTCAAATGTTTTAAGTGCAAAAAGGAAGGGCACATCATTAAAGACTGCCCTACAAGGAAGATGGAGGAAGAAGTGGGACACCAAGATGTTCCAAGTATTTATGAAGAAACTACTCTTTACATATGGTACTGGGGAAGTAATTATTAAAAATGGGAATGGGAAATACTTAATCTCAGGGGTCCTCTACACTCCTGAGGTATCACTTAATATATTTTCTGTTGACCTCCTTGAAAAACAAGGGGTAGAAGTTCTCTATGAGAACAATGCATGCATTTTACAATACATGTTCAAAGATCCCAAAACTCACTTTTTCAATGAAGATTGCCTCGGAATCAAGCATAATGATTTTTTAGAAAAACGAGAAAAACACTTTGAAGCCTTAGATGCATCAGTAAACCCACTGTCAAATGAATCTGATGAGATTGAAATCAAAGGAGTGGTATATTCTACCAAAGTCACTACCTTCAATGATTTCATAAACTTTATGAATCTCATTGATAAGGATTTAAAATGTACACTTTTAAAAGGTCATTTAAGCCCTTAATCACCCACTTTTATATCCGTTACTACTTAATTTCGTTTCTTTTCACTTTTTAGGTCTCTCGGAAGCAAAATGCTGGAATGATGCATATTTGGACGAAAAGGAGTAAATATATGAAGAAAATGGCAAAGTCTAGATCGAAGACACTCAAGCTGCTGGAATTGCACCTGACGGCGTCCCAATCAAAGGCGGCGCGTCCCTTTATCACAATTAAAATCTCGACGGCTCGGTAGACTTTTTGCTAAAATACACTGACGGCGTCAGGCTTTGAAAGGAAGGGTGTCACGAAGACTTTTCATCCCGCGACCTAGATCGAGAATCGAGACGGCGTCATCGCTTTGAAGCCGACGGCGTCACAACTACAACGTGGCGTCATTCCAACGATTACTTGGCCAAGGCGAAAACCCTAATGATGGCTATCGGCGGCGTCCACCTATAAGGCGACGCCGTCGCAAGTGTAAAATTATATATAGAAATCGAATTTTCAGAATTTTAAGAGGTAGACTTGTGGAGTAAAAAACCTAAACGTTTGTAGTCCGACTTGGAGAGTATCTTAGGGTTCTCATACCCTATTTTACAACAAGATAAGTGTTTTACTTCATTGATTTTATTATGTCTTCCATTGAATGTGTGTATGCTTGCGTGTTTAACATGTCCGGCTAAATTTCTTGTGTGTTTGCCTAGATCTATGAAACCTAGTTATTAATTATTGATTGGTTGTCTCTTATCTTAATTGTAATTGTCTTAGGAGTGCGATTAGACCATCGTTGTGTTTAAATGCTTTAGTAATCTTTGTGAACCTTAGTTTATGAATCACTTAGCGGATTTGTAGTCTAAACATCCAAAGATAACCCTTAAAGTTAGTTTATGAATCATAGAGAATTTCGTAGGCGATAACCTTAAGGTAGTCTCAAAGAGTTAGGGAAAAAGGCACACCCTACGACCTTAGAAAACACAATGCGTTAAGAATACGGACGTGACAATTCAACCATCAATAAAAGATAACTAGAGAGTAATAGTATCTAGGTAAACACATTTTTAATCATCATACGAGTACACATCAATAGACTTAAGACTACCCATAGTTTAGATAATTAGATAGTAGAAGTAATCGGTAGAAGTACCAACCCCCAAATCCAAACCCCGAGATTTTACCCTTAGTATAGCTTTCTAAAAAAATATAAAAAGATAAAAAATAATCTTCCTCAACCTCAACCTTAGCGTAGTACACTTCTCACTAGCATTCCTATTCCCCTAGAGAACGATATTAATACCCGAGGCTTACCCAATACTACACTACAACGATTAGGTTTACTGCCTAGGGTGTTGAAAAACTTGCTCGACGAAAAGGAAGTTCATTTGACCACGAACGCGCCTTGTACGCGCATCACTCATCAGTCAAGATAAATTGGTTGGACAAAAATGGGAATTTTTTAGAAAAAGATTTGTATCTGTCCTACAATGGTTCTATGAAGTCTACTTAAATGGTCCCTTGCCTGGCCCTATACCACCCAAAAAAAAAAGGCAAAACGGTGCATTTGATGGACCTCTACAAGGCTATTGAGTGCTTGGGTAGATATCTTCAAGTACACTTCTCCATGAATTTTGGACAAGCAGCAGAGATCCTAGGCCTATCCAACCATGATGATGAAGACCTCAAGTTATGCTACAACAAGTACATTGATGTTCTCAAAAGTTACCATAACACTGCTAGAGTGCATAAGTTGGGACAAACTTCTATCCCAACCAAAGCCACAATCAATGTGGATAAAGGCAAAGACTCCTACTGCCTAAACAGTCAAGATCAGAAAGATCAACTACATGCACCTACAGGATTGAAGAACTTCTCCAAGCTTGAACACTTTGGCATAAAACTAGAAGATGAGTCTCAAGAAGGCAAAGCCTACAATCACCATCAATCTGGTCAAAGCAACATACCAAATCATCAAAGAATCAAGGAAGAAAATAACTCATCAAATGATGACTTTGTCATCATAAACTGAAAAAGAAATCTGAAGACAGAAGAAGCAAAGTCTAATGGATATTGATCTTAAGGGGGTGACTGTTGGAACCCTTGTTAAGATCAATCATCCATCATCACTGATCATCCCATAGTTAATATAATTACTGACTTTTATAGTATAATTTTAATTAGACATTTGCAATTCCTATGTATATTCTATGTCTGCTATTTTCATATGGGTTGGGCCTATGTCCAAAACGACCTATATTAGAATGACAGTTGTTGGGAATTGCATATTTGATGATTACAAAACCTACAAGCAGAAATGAAGAAAGAATAAATAATGAGGGCCTAATATGTAATAGTTAGCTTTTCTAGTAAGCTTAGATTAGGGTTTCTTGTAACCTCCCTATATTATATAAAGAGGGGGCATCTAGGTTATGAGCATCCATCCATTTCATAGCAGACTTCTCCAATGAGAGTCTAGACACACGAATATAGCGTGTGTACATTAGTAGTAGTAGTTTATGTATTAGTTTATTATTAATAAAGAAAACCTTATTAGTGATATTGATTGTGTTATTACTATTCCGCTGTGCATTCAATCAATCGATATCATTGATACCCTAGTTGAGTCCAGATCTTGGATTCTACAATTGGTATCAGAGCCTCGTGGCTCTCGATCTAAGGTTTATAAGGTTTTTCTAAAGCAGCAATCGTGATCAAGAAAAGAGGCAGCAAATCTGATGATGAATTGAAGCAGTTTCAAAGAAAATTATAGGGCAATCTTTATTTTTATGTGGCTTAATTTGTCGGTTAAAATGAATTTTGATCTCAAACGTATTCATTGATCTTTGGTCCTAAATCTAGTACAAGCTGGTCGGTGGGGTCACCATTAAAGTCTGTAATTGTTTGGTCAGTTTTATAATTGGTACTGATCACGTGTATAATTATTAATGATTGGTCGGTGGTTTTATATGACTGATCATCGTCATAATATTGCTATTGCTCTTTCATTGAATATTTGTAATCACGTGAGTACTGATTTCATTGATGGGCGCGTGGGTTTGCACTGAAACAATTACACATTGATGGGTCAAATGAGATATTAATTGGTTCATCTAGTTTGACTTCACGTGATACAGGATTGGTTGTAAATTAATGTTTGCTCGTTTTCTTGATTGGAGTCACGTGGGGCTCAACTGATTCATGTGATTGTCGGTGGAAATTGGTGTTGATTGGTAGTTATTACCTCGTACTGGTCAGTGGTCCCACATGTATGTACTGTTCGAGGAAATATGGGAGTCATTTAATTGGTTAAAGTGGACAGTGATTGTGACTCTAAGTGGTTGTAATATGGGACCCACGAATGGTGAATTGATACTGGTGGTCAAGATAATGTTGATACTGGTCTCATCTTGTTCACTGTTCGCTACTGGCAGTTTCATGGTTAAATGGCAGCGTGGGAACTTAATTCTGGTCGTCTAAATTTTATACTGTTCATGATCGGTTGTTGTACATGTTTATTCTGGTCTTGACAGTTGGTCTTCTAATGTTTTACTAGTCTTGGTGAGCTGAATTTTTATTCAACGATGAACCCTATTAATTAACATATTTTCGGCTTGATTTGATATTCCTACTGGTTGCATATTCTAATTCGTCTTTGGTTCCTACTGTTGGAGTTCCTACTAGTTGGTTCCTGCTAATTGGTTTCTGCTGATTGGTTCCTGCTGGTCGGTTCCTGCTAGTTATTATTTGGTTCCTGCTGGTCGGTTCCTGCTGATTATTTGGTTTCTACTGATCGGTTTCTACTGGTTGTTCTGGAGTTTCTACTGGTTGATCAGGTGCGTGTCTTATCATATCTCAAAGTGAGTAGAGACACTTTGGAGATAACTTGTTCGTACGTTAATGGTGTGACAAAGACTTGATAAATCTAGCGAAAGGGTGAGATCTAGAAACTAAAGGTACTTAATGCGCACATTTGCTAACACTTTAAGGAGTTACGTTGTAGTGCTCAGTGTTAGTGAAGGGGTGTGATCTACATATTGAAGGTGCTTAATGCTCATATTTGCTATCACTTTAAGGAGTTACATTATAGTGCTCAGTGTCTCATATTAATTGAGGGTTTATCAAGATTTGGAGTCACATGGATAGTACAAGATATAAGACGCCAGCATTGGTATTCCTAGTGGTTCTACGTTCCTACTAATAGACTATTTTGATTCTGCTGATGAGTTGATTTTTCTGCTTCTGTGCTTTAATTCTTCTGCTTAGTGAAAAAAAAAATATAGATGGTTAGTATCTTTTAAGGGGAAGCTTATTGTTTATATACTTACCATCTACATGCATCACTTGAGGGGAAGCGTCTACAAGTTGGACAAGACCCCTATTAGATGATTACAAAAAGGGGAAGAAGATTCATGATGTGCAGCTTATTATTGTGATGACATGTTTTAGCATTGTTTCTTTATGCAGGTTGTTTTGTAATATCAAATAGGGGAATATTGTTGGCAATTGCAGATTTGATGATTACAAAACCCACAAGCAGAAATGAAGAAAGAAGAAACAATGAGGGCCTAATATGTAATAGTTAGCTTTTCTAGTAAGCTTAGATTAGGGTTTCTTGTAACCTCCCTCTATTATATAAAGAGGGGGGGTCTAGGTTATGAGCATCCATCCATTTCATAGCAGACTTCTCTAATGAGACTCTAGACACATGAATATAGCGTGTGTACATTAGTAGTAGTAGTTTATGTATTAGTTTATTATTAATAAAGAAAACCTTATTAGTTATATTGATTGTGTTATTACTATTCCGTTGTGCATTCAATCAATCGATATCATTGATACCCTAGTTGAGTCCATATCTTAGATTCTACAACAGTTAATATTGTTGACAGTTACATTCCAAACATTGTGTATGTTGATTCTCATGAACCAACACAAAGGAACCTCTTAGAAATGTATATATATGTCATTTCTGTAAAACAGTTACATCAATCAATTTATACGAAAGTTAGTTATTTCTAAATTTCCCTCCATATCTGTTTCTGTCCTATTGCATACATTCTGCACATTTCCAATGCACTTTAAACACAATACAGAGACTATGGCCTACTCTAATTCACATCTAGATCACAATTGGTCAAAACATAACAAACATGGCTTAGACCAAACTAAGATGCTAAGATTTTGATGGACACTTCAGTGGCACAGTTTTATCCAACTTTATTTGTTCTAGCTACTGATATACTGGACATGTTAGGTGACATTGTATGGGAGCAAATTAAGGAAAAATCCGAGTTTGCAGATAATGGAACTAAAACATTCACTTTATCAGGTTTTTATACATTTGCAAATGTTTACCATGTGAGTAACCATGTATGTTTTTTTCACGTGGGAAGTATAGCCCCAACATACACCTTGCTACATAAAACAAAAGTACAATTTGCCACACTAACAATGTTTGTGACAGTGTACGAGCTACAAATACTAAATATAATCTGTCACATACTTATCAGTTTTCACACACATGGTTTTAGATAAGACATTAGCTAAAAGTTCAGTGGGTCCCAGCTCTGTTAATGACTCTTAATGGGGAGAAGCTTCATTTTCACATTCTATACATATAGAGGATTTAGTTGAATTAGTGGGCCCAAATAAGAAAAGTAATAATATTAAATAGATGGATCACACATCCTTCCACTAACAGAAAAAAAGAAACGCCCCCAAGTATAGTTTTGTGTAGAATTATACGTCATCTATAATTTTTGTCTTTAAGAACTTCTATACATCATCACCTCTGAGTGGTAATCTCACGTAGATTTTTTTCCCACAACTAAAAGATATATGACCTGTTTTCAGATGACTTTGAAGCAAATAATATACGCCTTGAAGCCAGAAAGACATGCAATAACTGGTTCAGAAAAATTGCTTCCATTCAAGAGCTTTTTCCACGCATGTCAATCTTTTATCTTAATCTTTCATTCGGTATATTTAGCATTATAATTTTTAAATTAATGAGCTAAATTTATATTCGTGTGCTTCATTGGGTACCTACAAGTAACAGTTGAATTCAAAGAAGCTCCTCTTTATATATCTGATATTTTCTTACTCCATGTATAGCGTTCTTGCTTAACATTATTCTTTGAATAATTTTGGTATACAGATAACAGATACTAATATGAATATTTGACCTTTAGTCCATTGGTAAGAGCTTTTGGGCTTGAGTCAATAGACCCGGGTTCAAACCTCTTCTATGACACTAAAGATTATTTGGTACCATCCCCCCACCGCAAATGCTCAGATTGACTGGTCATCGAGGGGCTTTTGCAGAAAATGGCCAGGGTTCAAAGCCCACCTTCCGATAAATGCAGATTCTTTGGGACAGTGCTCATTGCCAGGGCGGGTCCTTGGGGGAGGGTCAGGTTGGCATCCATAGGATGCATGGGACCAGGGTGATCCCACCGATCTTCACCTTTTGCAGAATATGAATATTTGACCTTTCTTTTTTAGATATCTGGAGCTTTCAATATTTCCATGTTGGCGATTCCTGGATTATCATGTTATGGATAAACTCATGTGATTGGTTATGATGATAAGAGGGATTGCTAATCCGTTGGCATCATCCGACTTACAGAAACTTCCCAATTGTGATACATGCACATTACTTATAGAATCATATATGTGTATACACATACTAGCTAGGTATCCTTTTAGGCCGCACGTTTAAATGAAATGCGTTAAGTTTTTTAGTCTTACAGGTATCTAAAGTGTATTTTTGATGTCTCACCGAAGAAGTGAGTGTTTGAACCCCTCCTCGTACATCGATGTAGAATAATGTGTATGTGTTAGCTTTTAGAAAGACGACATTAAATCAATAGGTGATAATTAAATACAGTATATGATTTTATGAGTAAACTTTTTTGACATCGTTGTCAAAAAGAACAAATAAAATCTCATGTCATGCAAATATTCATATTTGTAAAAGAAAGAAAAAAAGTTACTCATATGTTTATTATGAAAAAAAAAAGTAGGCTTTCATTTCATTTGATCATTTATTTGCATTCAAGGTTCAAGGTAACGTGTATATGTTAGCTTTTAATTACACATATATTAAGTTGGGTAGCGTTACATCGTCATATATTATATCGATCTTTCTGATCTTCATTTGGACCAATAGAAATTTAGTATTAATAAATATTTTTATTTAATTGAAAAGGGCATAATAGTCAAATATATATTTTATCTTCTTTTTTAAATAAAAGATGTTTTTAAATTCCCTTAATTTTCGGAATTAATTTTTTTAGAAAAATGAAGTGATTTTTTTTTTTTTTTTTTTTTTTTTTTTAATATTGTAAATTTACATATGTTTCTTGTATACAATTCTTTATACATCAAAATTGTTTTGCATAAAATGTTAATTGCACATATGTTTCTATTGTACATTTTTAATCTTCAAAATTTAAAACAAAAAATATACACATAGATATATACATGTAACCTCTAAATTTATAACAAACCAAAAATATAAATAATATACACTAAAATTGATATAAATGAAATACAATTTAAATACAAATGTATCTTCTTAAGTATATATATACACGTCAATCAACGTATATAAAACTTTAGAACATGTGTGTACTTCTTCTGACTAACAATGCAGACTTAACTTTATCATCATATCTTTCCCAGAACATATATGCACGTTGCGTCTATCTTTCCCAAAACATATATACACGTTGCGCCTCTCATCATGAAAATCGGTCCCGCTGTATCATATTTTGATAAGTTCACATCACATATTATTAAAAGATATGTAAAAACATAAGTTACAAGGATACATCATTTAAAATATATATTATTGACTTGCTATGACAAAAGAAATATCAATAAAGAAGTAAAGATACTTTGTTGTTGATGACAGTTAACAAAAGTTATATCTACATGTTTTGCTTAGTCATTTGTCATCTTTCTATTTCTTTCTTTATTTTCTCATGCATCACTTCAGACTTATTATCTATCTTAAAACATATACTCTGTAGTTGTTAATATACTATTGATCTACGACCACCATTAAGTATGCCAGTGTAGGACCTCCTTGTCTTATTTCTTGTTTGTTCTTCTTTTTCTATTTACCAGTTTAGATTTAGATCTAAGGTAAAGCATCCGACCTTTTTAGGTTAAGTTACTATAATATGAGTATCATCAAATTAATACAAACCTTATATCGATCAGAGGATGAACCAAACAACGGTTCTTCCTTTTATACAAACACTCTACCACCTCCGGCGGCAACCAGGTGCGCTCCATCACCAAAAGTTCTTTTTTATTTTCGGCGATTAATATGGCACAAATGGAATTGGTACTATGGAATCTGGAACGAACGACGTCAAGAAGATGTGAAAAAGTTACGCTAGCAAGGCCAGCGGCGGATCCTACGGCATCGTTCTGCCGTGGCCAGTCAACCGTCGGTTTTAAAATGGCATTCGTTTTTTAATTTTGGTGATGGTTAGTTTGTTGGTTGCATCTTATGGTGTTGTTATTTTTCCAGCAAGAATAAGAGAGGAGGGAGAGGGCCGCAGATGTATGGTTGTGGTGTACTGGTGTTGTGGGAAAGAGAATATGGTGGGTGGTTATGGTTTTGGATTCCCTATAATATTGGATCTAATAAAATTATGACCGGTATTTTTTTTTCAAGAGATAATTGTGTTTGTGAAAGGTCTATAGTACCCTTCCATCTTTATAAGAAATGGTTTGATCTTTTAGTTAATTACATTTATGGCACAAGTGATCTCATCCATTAATTAATTAATCTAATGGTTTATGTTGATCTAAAATGGTACTGTAAAGTACTGTATCTAATATGAGTACTGCATAGAACATAACACATACTCCCTCCGTCTCGAAATAATTGTCCATATTTCCTTTTTTGGGTGTCTCAAAATAATTGTCCACCTTCTATTATAGGTAATAAAAAGAGAATTTAGTGAAGGAATATTCTATTTGAGTGGTTGAAATTTATAGGGGTCCCACTTTTATTAAACTATGTGCTTCTTGTCTGGTGACAATAATTTTGAGACGGAGGGAGTATTAAGTTAACATGTGATAATTGTATATATGCTTTTATGAATAAACTTTGTTGATATCAATGTCAAAAGATTAAATAAAATCTCATGTCATGCAAACATTGATATTTGTAAAAGAAAAAAGAGTAAGTTACGCATATGTTTATTAAAAAAAAAAAACAGTGTCGGTTTCATTTTATTTTACCGTTTATTTGCATCCAAGGTATGTCATCAATGTCGAATAATGTGTATGTGTTACCTTTCAGAAAGACATGCATTAAATTAATAGGTGATAATTATATATATGATTTTATGAATAAACTTTGTTGACATCATTGTCAAGAGTTTAAATAAAGAGAAATGCTACATCCACAAAAATTTTACAAAAAAATTTCCACAAAATGACTTGTCACCAATAAGATTCATCCTAATCAATTCTCTCTCTTACTTTTCAACTCACATCTCCCTATGAATGTATGCCACATCCTTATGTGAAATTTTTTTGTGTAATATTTTTGTGGATGTAGCATTTCTCTTAAATAAAATCTCATGTCATGCAAACATTCACTGATTCACATATGTAAAAGAAAAAACAAAAGTTACTCATATGTTTATTTATGAAAAAAAGTAGGTTTTCATTTCTTTTACCTTTTATTTGCATCTAAGGTATAGCATCAATGTAGAACAAATGCGTATGTGTTAGCTTTTAGAAAGACATATATTAAATTAATAGGTGATGAATATATATAATATAATTTTATGAATAAACTTTGTTGACATCATTGTCAAAAGATTAAATAAAAGCTCATATTATGCAAACATTCATAATTGTAAAAGAAAAAAATAAGTTGCTCATATGTTTATTATGGAAAAAAAAAGTAGGTTTTCATTTCAGTTTACCTTTTATTTGCATCTAAGGTATAACGTGTATGTGTTAGCTTTTGGAAAGACAAACATTAAGTTAATAGGTGATAATTATATATATGATTTTAAGAATAAACTTTGTTGACATCATTGTCAAAAGATTAAATAAAATCTCATGTCATGCAAACATACCTGTGGCTGTAAGCAACAAAGTCGTTCAAATGCTTCCAGGTTTAGATAACGTCTAAAATTGTTAACTACTTTTAATTAAATTATGGGTTAATAACCTTTTAAATCACTATATTTGTCAACAATGACAGTCGATAACGAACTAAAAAAATAATTCTTTTAGACATTAAAAAGTATTATGATCATATTATGACCATTTTGACATTTTTGTATAGGTTCATATTTTTGTGTGTGTTTTTGGTGTAGTTGATATCAACAGTGAAAGTTTCTACCGTCGTAGGTATCTCGAGTCATTGTTTAGAGCCGGAAATGGGCTCGGTTAGCGTTCTTTTTTGAAAAATATACATATGTTTTATTTTGTTTGTTAATGTTTATGTGGTCTTTTTAATGTCTATTTAATTTTGTTACATAGATGGAAAAGTACTCGATAGTGGTATGATAACTCCAGATTTAGCATTCACACAATCATTTTAACCATTCACCATTCACACAATAGGAAAAACAATTGTAGTAGAATATGAATAAGATGAATATTTCATCTAATGTTGATAACGTTGTTGGACGATGTCTTAGCCGAGATGATGTTATTGTAAGATTTTAGTATTTTGATTATTGCAATTTTCAACTTTTATCAATCGCTTAGTAAATTAATTTTTATAATTTATATTTCAGATGCATCATAATTTTAATCCCAAACCCAATCCTTATTTCAAACACATTTGTTAACTTTTTATCTGGAATGTCGTTATTATACGTTGTATGAATAATTGTTATATGAAACGCTCAACCACGATATCGAAATTATAATTTTGTGTCGCTATAAAAAATATCGTCGCTATACACAGATACTCGTCAGTCTTATAAACGCGGAAAATTGCAAAAGCACTTCATTACTCTAGTATCTTGTTACAATAATATATGACATGTGGATTGCAAATGTGATTATGTGGTGTCCACATAAAATTTGATTATGTGCATATCAACTCCCACTATAAAAGTTGACGCTTTTAGTCACGATCCGTGCCGCTAAAGTAAAGTTGTAAGAAAAGATTTTCGCTGCAAGAAAGACTTTTTGCCAGGACAAATTATGGCTAAAACCTCGTAGCTAAAGACTTTTTTGCCGCGACAATGTCCGACCTTTAGCTACGACCCTTTTATCCATGAAAGTCAACCACTTTTAGCCACACCGTCGTGCCTAAAACATTTGGAAAGATATAATTTTAGCCACGACTCGTCATCGTTAAAACTTTTAATCACGCATTGATCGTCAAAGTCAAAGTAAAGGTTTGTAAATGTTTTAGCGATGACATTGTCGTCGTTAGAAGTGTTTTTTCGAGTCAAACATTGAAAACCGACTATTTTGTCAGTTTGTGGACTTTAGCCATGATGTTAGTCGTGGCTAAAAGTCTTCCGTAGCTAAAGACCCGATTCTAGTAGTGTCCCGGTAAATTGAATAAAAATATCCTATACTTTAAGCCTGTTTAACTATTTCAACATGTTTTTTTAGTTAAGCTATTAAAGTTTATCTTTTTTTTTAGAACTAAATTAAAGTTTTTCTTCAAAAAAAGTTCATCTAGAATTACGACTAGAAAACATTTTTAACTAGTTAAAACATCTCACAATAGACAATATAATTTTAAGGAATTGTCTAACAACAAGCTCATGTGTGTAATTAATTAAGCTAACCTAATTAAAAAATATTTTCAAATATGAACCCATTGATATAAATTCATACCTTATTAAACTCACTTATCTTAATTATATGTGTTGAAATCATATATTTATAAAAATGTCGAGTTTAATTTAAAAAGGCTAAAACATATATTATTAACATGAACTTTATGAGGCACTTTATTTTGCATACTCAAAAATCTTTGCATACTAAAGGATAAATCCCCGCCTTCCTTCTATTTTGATCTAATGGTGATGATTAATCTAATATTTAATATGTCTAAACCTAAGTCCATGTTTTTTTCTTGTCTTTTTCTTTTCTTTTTATCTTTATTATTTATTTTATCATTATTTGTCATTTTTTTAATCATTTTTTTTCAATTTCACGTTTTTTTTTTCCTTTTTTTTTTACTTTATTTTTACTTTATTTTTTTTTATTTTTTTTTTATTTTTTTTGTACTTTTTATACGTTTTCTTACGTTTTTGTCAGTTTTTTCCGCTTTTTATACGTTTTCGCCTGTTTTTACACGTTTTCTTACATTTTCGTCCGCCATACGATGTCCGTTTTCTTACGTTTTGTTCTGCTTTCTTACTTTTCGGCCGTTTTCATCCGTTTTCGTCGTTTTCTTACGCTTTCCTGCTTTCATACGCTTTCCGCCCCGCTTTTCGTCCGATCGTCTACCTTGTTACGCTGCCGCTTTCTTTACGCTGGTCATTTTTTTATGTTTTTGTCCGCTCACATACGCCATCCGCTCACATAATTTCATCCGTTTCACATACGCCATCCGTTTCATTCGTTTCTACGCTGTCCCTTTCATACGCTTCGTCTACTTTCTTACATTTTCGTCCGTTTTATACGTTTTGTTCTGCTTTTACGCTTTCGCTCGTTTCGTTGCTTCGCTTTCACGCCATATGTTTTCTTCGTTTTACGCTTTTGTCCGCTTTCTTAACGCTCGTCCATTTTCATACACGCCATCCTTTCTTACGTTTTTGTCCGTTTTCATACGCCACCGTTTTCACGTTTTCGCCCCGTTTTCCTATGTTTTCGATTCGTTTACGCACTGTCCGCTTACGTTTTGTCCGATACCCTTTGTTCGTCTGCTTAATATCGTGCCGTTTTCACGCTATTGCAAAGTTTAACGCCAACGGTTTTCATAGGTTTATATACACTGTCCGTTTTTACGCCCATTTTAGACGCTTTCGCTCTTCAAACGTTGCGTTTTTCATATGCGCCCATTTTCATGTTTTTATAGCGGCCGTTTTCACGATTTTTTCCGCTGCGCATATCGCCATTCGCTTTTACGCTTTTGTCCGTCATCCGTTTTTGCATTTTTTTATACCGTTTTCGTCTATTTTCCCACTGTTTTATGCTTATTATTAAAATTTATTATATTATATGTCTAATATCAATTGTGATATTTTATTAAGAAAAAAGCTAATGTCTAATATCACTTGTGATATTTCATAAACAAACAAGTATGTTTTTTAAACCTTTAATATCACCTGAGATATTTCATTGCTCTGTATAATTTTATATATTATCACCTATGTGTTTTCTAATATTTTTATAATTTTCATTTACAAGATAGATTTTGTGCCTTTCATCGCAATTGACAAGCGCATATTTTTTTAATGCAACCAATGTTATCTATCATTTGTAGTATTACACTCTTAGTATAAATAAAAGGGTTAAAGTCTCTTTAGGTGAATTCTTATTTTGTTAAAAAAAAAATGCTAATTTAATGCAACACTTGTTGATTTTGAGAATATGTCAAGTCTTTATTTTCATATCTTGCTTCCTTTTTATTCATTTTGATATTTTGTAATGACCTTTTTATCTCTTGATATAACATCTGAAGAAAGATGAAGAGTATTATACTATTCATCATGTATAAGTTATTAGTTGTGATACTCAACTAAGAATGTGAAATATTAAATTCATACCAAATGTGATAAGAATTTTGTATTTTACCAAGTATATATGACCGAAATGATAATAAACATCACTTATTATATTACTGTGATTATTCTGTTTATTTTTCTTATTTGTGTTTTAGAAAATATTTAGGAAGATTTTTGTGTTTTATGATAATATGAAATATTAGAAAAGGTGTTTAACTGAAAACAAGAGATGTTATGAAACTTTTGTTAGACTTGTGGTGAATTTTTCTATTTAATAGATACTTTTGTCAGACTTGTTAGACTTGTGGTGAATTTTTTTATTTAAGTGAGGTGATATCACCTGTGATATCACAGGTGTTTGAGTTACCTCAGTTTTTTTTTATAAAGATGTGTGTTATCTTCAACCATAGCTTATTTAGTTTGTTGATTCAACCATAGATATTTTCAAATCCGCTATAAAACCGATCGAAACATACATAATGTATCCATTAAATAGAAAAATCAACCACAAGTCTAACAAAAGTATCATAACATCTCTTGTTTCAGTTGAACAACTTTTATAATATTTCATAATATCATAAAACACAAAAATCTTCCTAAATATTTTCAAAAACACAACAATCACATTCTTAGTTGAGTATCACAACTGATAACACATACATGATGAAGAATGTAATACTTTTCATCTTCCTTACAATGATATATCACAAGAGATAAATAAATGTCACTTACAAATATCAAAATGAAAACGTATGAAAATGGACAAAACATATAAAATCGAAAAGCGTATAAAACGGACAAAAACGTCTAAAACGACAAAATGTATAAAAACGATGAAAACGTATGAAAACGACTAAAACGATAAAACGGGCGAAACGCCTAAAACATACAAAAACGTCTAACAATGGACTAAACCAAAACGTAAAAACGGATGACAACGTATGAAACGCCTGAAACGAAAAAAAAAATACATGAAAACGTAAAATAGACGAAAACGCCTAAAATGGACGAAAATATGAAAAGCTAAAAACGCATAAAACGTATGAAAATGGATGAAAATAGCGTAAAACGAAGAAAACGGACGAAAACGTAAGAGAACAACAAAACATATGAAAGCTTAAAACACGTATGAAAACGTATGAAAATGGACGAAAATGAAAGAAGACGGATGAAAACGTATGAAACGAATAAAACGAATAAAACGTAAGAAATGGACGAAACCGAAAGAAAACAGACGAAAATGTATGAAAACGGATGTAAACAGGCGAAAACGTAAGAAAACACGAAAAAACTATTAAAACGACAAAACGTATAAAACGGACGAAAACGCAAATGAAGAAAATGTCTAAAATGGACGAAAACGTAAAACGACGGTAAAACGTATGAAAACGAAAAAACGTTTGAAAACGATCAAAACGTGATAACGCGGCGAAAACGCCGAAAATGACGAAAACGTCGTGAAACGACAAACGTGATTTAAAAACGGATGAAAACAGTCAAAACGTCAAATTAGACGAAAACGTAAAAAAATAGACGAAAAACATATGAACACGGACGAAAACGTATAAAACCACTAAAACGATGAATACGATTATGAAAACGTATGAAAGGAAAAGAAAAAAAACTTAGAATAAAAAAAATTGAATTTAATATTAAAAAAAGAATAATAAAAAAAACGTGAACAAAAAATAATAATAATAAAAAAATAATGAATTTCAAAAAAAAAAGTGAATTAAAAAAAAAAAAAAAAAAAGGCTTGTATTTAAAATTAAAACGTGAATTGAAAAAAAAAAGTAAAAAAAAAAAAGTTAATAATTAAGAAAGGCAAAAAGACAAAGAAAAATGAGAAAAAAAAACATGGACTTAGGTTTACATATTAAATCTTAGGTTTATCCATATCATTAGATCAAACTAGATGGATGGTAGAGATTTGTCCCTTGGTAAGCACCAAAATAAGAGTAAACATTTGAAAATTCCTCTGAACGTGAAAAATTAGATCATCTAATATCCTAGACTTTTAAGTGAGTAGAATACTACCTTGAACTTGGCAAAATAAAATTCCTACTATCATATATACTAAATTAACTCAATAATTATTATTATTATTTTTTGCTAAAAAAATCCATTTAGTAAAGGTTATTGTAACATAAATGATTTATGCTTAAAATTTGGCTAATTAAATATATATTTTCCTAAAATTTAAATGTTTTCTTAGTTAATATTTTAATTTTTTATTTTGATATAAAGAATATATAATTAACAATTATTTTAAAATATTTCTTACAAACTGCTTTTAATATATCTTCATATTATATAATTAAATGTTCGTCTCAAATGATTTTAAAATTAACTTGTAACTAATTACATATTTTTTTTTTTTTTTTTGTAATTCTCAGTTTAATATATGTATAAGAAGAAATAAAAAGTCAAATAATTATGGTCCGAGAAATATTTAAACGATCATTTAATTATATAATATGCATATGTATATATTAAAAGTAATGCGGTAAATATATTTTATATTTTTATGTAATGAATTATTTCAAATTCTCAATAAGAAATAGAATATTATATTATCCGAAAGAAAAATGAAAGTAACTTATGCAAATAAAAAAAATGAAATGAAATGAAAACCTACTTTTTTTTCATAATAAAATATTACATTTTATGTAATGTATTACTAGTACATTTTTTTCATGATAAAATATTACATTTTTCATAATAAATAAAATATTACTTTTTATGTAATATATTATTTCAAAAATATCCTTATTCTCAATAAATAAATAAAATTATATAATATGGATATTATGTATATATTAAAAGCTCGGTTGTTTATTTATTCATACGTGCATAAAACGTAAAGAACAACCATGACGTTAACATGAATAACAAATTGCCAACCTTCTTTGGACTAGTTCAATTAAAGAAAACATAAAATATAAAATCTGATAGCATCTTTTTATAATAGGGGATATCTTTTACATAATTTTCAGAAATTAACTACTACAATTCTCCAAAAATACACAAGTTAATCAAAAAATGCTGCAAGAATAACTCGGACCCACAAAAAAGTCGAACCTACAGTTTGAATCAATAATATGTAGCTAATTACCTACAAAAATCAGAGCTAATATATTCCCTTTATAATAATCACTAGTTCACGTCTTTCTTGATTAAGAACAAAAAATAGAACCATTTTTTTTTCTTGTCTCTCCTATAGACCAAATGGTTTACATAAATAAAAATGCGTTTGTTTTAAACGATTGAGAGATAACTCGCTATGTAATTTTCATAGTCAATAAATCAAGTAAAATTATTATTAAAAGTACGTACAAATTATAATATTCAGATCTTGAAGATCTTACCCTTAATTGCATGCATAAGATCCTCTTTTCAAGAGATTCGTGTAATGGGAAAAATTATAATTTGTGCCACGTTGCCCATTTCTTGGATATAAAATTTACGTGATAAAAATTGAAATTATTAAAGAACCTAACTTATTTTATTTTTATAAATTGTTGTGCGCTTTATAAAACTGTTGAAAAATATAAAAAGTATCGTAATATTGTACTAATTTTTATAAAATGGTGGTAAAGAATAAACGAACTGTTCCTGTTTATGGAGGGCATGTATAAGTATATACTCTATTATTATAAAACGAATTGTTCTTATATTGCATGTTGCATTTTGTTTATGCAAATGACGCATATACGGAATAATGTTTGGCTCTTAACTTTTCTTCTACGTAAATTGCGATTTGACTTTCCCGAAGAATAACCCAACATGCATATGTCATTCCTCTACACGATAGATTTCAGAAATGTATTATAAACATCAACATGTGTGATTATACGTTCAGATACATATTAATAATTAGCACAATAAATAATGAATTGTTCTTCAACAGGCCAGAACCAACTACCTCTTAGTTACCTACTCACCTCACATGCTTCTATCAAAATTTGACCAGTCCTTCTCTTGGATCTCTCAGTTTTGTTTTATCACTTTTATGATCAAAAAAATTTCTAACATTTTTGTCACTAACAACATTAGTTATATCAAAGTTTATGTATAAGTTGATGTACTCGACTAGCTAGGGTTCCAGTGTCTTGTATAGGTGTCTCAAGGGAACAAAATAAATCATGTTTGGCGTAGATATGGTGGCAACAAAGGACTCAGAGTTTAAGCATTTTGTTGTAGATCGGTGTTCTGGTTTGTGTAAGCACGCTATGGTATGGAATCGTAGATAAAAACACCTCTGAGAGTTTGCAAAATAAATTTTATACCGAAAAGCACTTTGTGATTGAGTGTTGATTGGCACACTCTGAATTTTGATCCGCACACTCCAAAGTACAATCTTCAAAAGCCGCATATGATAAATGTACAACTGTTTAAAGCACAGTTTAAAGTGTGCAAATCAAAAATAGAAGTGTGCAAATCATTAGCCTTTGTGATTATTTTTTCTTACAAATAATATTACTGTCTAATGTCAATCAATAAATTTATAGTACTATGATGTAGTCCTTTTAAGGTATGCTTAAAAAATGTAGACTGTAAATATTATATGAGAAAATGTGAATCATGAGTTATTAGCTGCCCTATGTGATCATCACGTTCTCATCTCACCTGCTCTCTTACTTTTGAATTTTTAGTTTCACTAAAAATATATAAGGCAACTTGTCTCAATTGTAAACTTAATTTTATACTTCGTGGATCACCTTAAAAAGTATATAGTATTATACTAACTTCGGCCCAAAATAATTTATATTACCTTCGTAGCAAAATAATTTTCATTTATTAAAAAATACACAGTTTAAGAAAATTACAATTATTAATGTTTTTTTCAGACTCTTTACATGATAACAATTTTACACTAAACTAGTTATTTAATGAAACTTTTTTAAAATTTGTAGTAATAACTTTACGTTATTATACAAAAAGTAATATCATAAACTCGATTAAAATTTTCTATCAATTTTTAATAGCTGACAATTAATATGGTACATCACGAAATGAAAAGTTAGACATATAATTTGAGACGCTTATAATAAATTAAATATCGGAAAATGAATCACAAGCCTAATAAACTTGCATGAAAATTTATTAAATGATAAAGATTGAGACACGTATTATTTTTTTTTTTGGTAAAAGGGGATCACCCTGGCAAATATATTACTCCAAAAAATGTTTAAGAACAACGGATGGAAGTGAGTCTCTCATCTCATTCGCTATATGGGCATGAACAAGATCAAACGAACAACCAAAATCACTACATAAGAAAGACATGTCAATCTTATGACCTACCAAATATAAAATTAATTCCTACCACGACCTTGAAGCTTGACATCATACATGTCACAAAAAGCATCCAATTGCCTTGTTAAATCGTGAGACTTGAGCAAAGATAATCATCATCAAAATAATCTTCAAGTTCATGATAGCCCCCAGACGATGCAAGAAACTTTGCCATATCATTATCCCGCTCAAGTACCTCGCCCTCATCATGTCAAGAGCAACTACTTCACCCACTTTAGAGAATGGGTTGCCCACTTTTTGAAGCCGCACATGGAGAAGAAGAAAACTAGGCTCAGAGCCTCAACCCCGCACCTTCTAAGAGGTTTACCATCATCGCCCGAGTAGCTTTCCCATCTATAATAAGTTTTCAAGCTTCCCAATTTTCTCAACAATCGAGTAGTACAAGGGATACAAGCTGCCCCATCCTTAGGAATACCGTTCTCATCGGTGTAATCCATTTTGAGAGCATCAAAAGGGTTTGATGTAGCAATAGACAACCCACTTGTAATTGCCTCAGTAGTGCTTTTCTCCATAGTAGCATCCTCGCTTCTTCACACTGTACATACCTCTTCTTAGGATTAGAAGGGTGGAACTTAGGTCCTTTACCCACATCAATACCACGAGACGCTTCTTTGAGGCTTGAACCCCATCTTTTACTTTTCTCCTTTCGGTTCTTAACCTCAAGTAAAACCTCTTGGTCCTTTTCCAGAAGAAGTACTCGAATGACCACATTAACGTCACTCACTAATAGCCTCCCTTAACATATTTTGGGCAATTACAACGATCATGCCCAAAAACCTTACACATATCACAATGAGGAGGCGTCCATTCATATTAAACTTAATGATTGCCGTGAGCATACCCACTATCATCCTTCTTAGGAATTGCCATACTAACTTCGCTCAAAATAGATTCCGCATTTAGTTCAATAGTTAATGCCAAAACTAATACTGACCACACCATTCAAACACACATTTGGCTAGTAAATGTATCCAACATAATAGGTTTCCCTACTTGAGTAGCAATTAAACTCAAACTATCTTCAGAATATGCAAGTAGGGGACATTGTGGAATTTGATCCAACCGACCTTAGTTACCTCAGATTTAGTAATTGGCACACTAGGGGTCCATTTGTTAAGGATGAGAGGCGATTTACTTATGCATGCAAGGGCCCCATTGTAGGACATTCTCCACACCCTTTTGAATCAAATTTAAAGAGGTACACACCTGCGCCATTTTTCATGAGCTTCTTCAAACCAAACTTTCCCCATGTATTTGTTACATAGTTTTGCACAATAGAAACGCAACCGTTTTGCCAACAAAGAAACCGACAAGTGTATTCTCATACCTGCCCAAAACGTTCTTCATTGCTTCCTTAGGTAACAAAGTATCATGGTTTTCAACCCGAACCTCATTGATTAGCGGCCTAAAGTTAACCTCTCTTGTGGTACGCACCGGGTTTAGGATATTTGCAAAGGAAGTAGCCTTTACATTATTAGTAACCAGCGGGTAGGAAACCTACCCGCACCACTTACATTATGACCGTAAATGGCCTCCCATGAGGGGAGTGCTATCATTAGGTTCAAATTGATTCAACTTCGGTACTCCAAATCGATATCGGATTAAACGGGGAGGCAATAGGAATACCACTAATGGTCATATACGCACATCAAGATTAGCAACATGGAGTTGAAAGATCCACCACAAAACTAGTCCCAAACTCAAGATAATCTCAAACATATCCATACCACCATCACCATGAAACTTACTCCGCATAAGTTCCTCACTAATCGGTCTAGTTTGATCGGCCAAACTAGACGAATCCACCCTTTTAGTTTGATCGGCCAAACCAAAAGCGACACCCTTATTCATATCATCCTTACCACCCAACCGATCATCGCTTTATTCCCAATGTTACCATCGATTTGGACGATTTAGAAGCACTAATGTTAAGGAAGCCTTTCTCCATCTCTCGAAAAACCCACGAACACCACTCAAACCAATCACTTACAAACAACGATCACCAAGAAGACAATACAAGAAAAAGAAAACCCTAACTCCAATAGTTAGGTTTAGACGATACGCTAAGAAGTCCAACAAAGAACCATAACCAATATGCATGTAATACAATCAGTTGTATATGTGAAAAATTCAAGCACCAGATCGTAGCATGCAATATATTAAAAGTCGGTTAGCATGCAAAGAAAAGCTACGTTATAAGAACAATCAATGAATTGCAAGAAGAACCTAACCGAACCACTATTGATAAAAAGACCAATAAGATAATCTGATGTAGGTAGTAAACAAGCAAAGTTTAATGCAATCCAATGACCCACCGACCTACTATGAACAAATCTTTAATCCAAAGCTCGATCGACCAATACGGATTAGGGATAAAGAATTGTTTAATTGAGACACATATTATCTATAAATCTTAATCCGCGTTGTCGGTGATAATTAAAAATAGTTTCCTATACCATGGTCGGTGGCGCTGGGATTTCACCTGCTTGGTTTTGGGCTTACGGCTTTTTACGCGGCGCGGCCTTTTGGCTCATGGGCTTTTCCCATGTTGTGCGTCTATTTGGTTGACGGTTGAGTAGCTTTCTCATTCCGTAATTTTAGAGAAACCTTTCTTCACCTAGGAGGAAATTTGGTAGGTGCGATCTCCGAACTTAGGGTTTGCTTGCATTTTGCTGCTGTTTTATAGATTGTATGCAAGGTTTTAGCTGCACTCTTCCTTATTTGTGCTTTAACTCTCTTGCATGTTTGTGTGTGGAATGTAGATGGTGTTTTTTGATTTAGCCACCTTGCATGTGCTTTGTTTTAGCGTTTGTGCGTTTGCGTTGTTACATTGAGGGTCTCAGTTTTTTTTTCATTGTTTATGTGGATGCATGCGCTTTTATATGTGTTTAGGTACCTAAGAATGCATGAGTAGTCGTTTTTTTTTTGTAGTTTATAGACCGTTATGTCGATACTTTAGTTTGTAGTTGTTTGCGTACACGGTTTTGTTGGTGCTTGATTGGGTGCAAACAGGTGTTTGCATGTTGTTTTGTGTCGCGGATAAGCCTCGCTTGCTTTTGCAATCATTTTGGTTTTGTAATTTTTTGATGTCGCATGTTGTTGTTGATACTTTCTCCTGTCTTGAGTGATTTTTTTCTCGCCACGGTATAAAGGCTGTCGTTATGAGAACCAAGAGTAAAAGCGCCTAGAAGCGTAGGTGTTGAGGATAGGTCGTTTGAAAATGTGGAGTTAGATGATAGTCGTCCGAGGTTAAGGTACGGTTCGGTAGGACCAATTTTTTTGGATGGTGCGCATCAAGGAGGGTCTGATATTGGTATTCGTGATGGCGTAATAATGAATTTAGAAGGTGATATGTCGAGGTCCGTTTGTTTGGGCTTGGCGCAGTGGCTCACTTGGAAAGCGTTAGGAATGGTGTGTGGGCGCTCAGGTGTGGTGTGCCTAATGTTCCATGTGTTTCGACTGTGGTGGTGGTCTTGCGAAGGTGGAAGACCGGCAAGACCTTGATTTGGGTGGTTTGGATGCCAATAGAGGGCATAGGGTAGACTCGGATGTGCATTGTTCTATACTCAATAGTGCTACCTTCGTCTGAACGACGGTTGTCTGAAGTTCGAGCTCTATGGAACCGCCACAGGGTCAGTATGCCGTTTTAGTTTTTTTATGGGTTAGGCATATGGCTAGGCCGCTGATGCAGGTTTTACTGGCCAGGTCTTAATATTTATAGTGTCTCGTTATACATATGGTCTACCCTAGTGCACTAACGGGCAGTGTACCCGGTCGTGTGTAGTGTAGTAATCGGTAAAGCCGAGGTCGTCCCAAGAGCTATGTGTGTTGGATTATTACTAAGTCTAGGTGTCACAGAATAATAATGGTTTCGATAGGGATTTAATTAATTAAACTACTAATGCAGAATAAAATAAAGCATATAAATGGTAAAGAGAAATCAATAGAGGAAAGTGGTGCTAACCTAGTTAATCCTCCTAGCTAGTTATGTCTACGTCTACTTACTTCCAATTACTTCAGGTGGGTTCAAAGTCAAGAGGATAACATTTGGTCAATTCGCCCTAACCTATCAAAGAAGATGCCACCACAGAGAAGTCAGTGTCCCCTCATGTCCTCTGTTGTTCCCCGTCCCCTAAGCCAAGACATTAAGTACCGCTACATGCTAGATTTATAATAGTGAATGCCCGGCCGTTAGGAACTTAGACACGCACCCCTAATTCTTAAGTTCATCCAAACGATAGGTGATCAGTTGGTCAAATCGCACAAGTAGAAAGGGCGTCAGTTTATCTCTTACTCTGCTCTTCAGTCCGCTCACCTAGAATCAGTTGGTCATATCTCCTAGGCAATTGGCCTCTATCGCCATTCAAAACTACCGAACCAAGGGTAGCTACCAATAACTAGGCTACCACCAAGAGGTGCTTAGCCGCTCATATTAATCATGCAAATCAATTCAATATTCAAAGGTACGAAATACATGAATTGAAAGTAAAAGAAATATAAAACGCTAATGCTTATCGTACGGGAGTGATTTCTCCCTTGGAGACAACTCCGTATGCTCCTCTAGGCCTGCCTTGAGCTTTTTCCCACGTTCTCGAGTGTTGTGTGGAATGAAATGAATAGAAATGCCGAATTCTAGGGTATTTATAGGCGGATTCAGGTTACGGCGTAACCAATATAGGAGTTACGCCGTAAACTTCTATTTCTTTGAATAATGCACTAGATTCGCTGGTTACTGGCAGTAACCTAATGAGTGGTTACGCCGTAGTCTTCAATATACTCGGTTACATCGTAATAGATGCAGAGTTACGCATAAGTATCGTGGAACCTCATTTGACCTAATGTAGTTACGTCGTAACCTTTGGGAAGAGTTACACCGTAACCTTATGATAAGTTGGTTTTCGGAGTCACGCAATAGTTACGGCGTAATGTGAGAGACGAGTTACACCGTAACTTCTTCAAAATTGCATACTGTGATAAATCTTTAGATATTTCTCCGCCCGCTCTTTAGCTCCAATGCTCGTAATTTACCCGAAAGTGGAAAACAAGCGTAAATCCATATAAATGATATAAATTACAAGCATTATCTGGGAAAATTGACACTTAATATTCGTGACTATTTGATGTTATCAAATATCCCCACTTGAACTCTACTTGCCCTCAAGTAGACCTTATTAGAAAGATTCCTAAAAAGATATCTCTCATAACCTGGAAAATATGAATTTACAAATCACTTATGCTAGAATAAAATAGCCGAACATCTCACCGAGGGGAACAAAACACTAAAATCTCTCAACTATTCTATGTGTCAATTTCGGGGTGATCACTCAATCGCACAGTCATAGCATGTATTTTATTATAAGCTTGGCGGTTACACAAATCTCCACCACTAGAGTTAAGGGCTAAACAATTCTCGAAGGCAATATGGGTAGACACGACAAAGGTTAGGGGTGACTCGTCATTACTAACATGTCACGGCGAAGTGGGCAAAATCAATGATACATGACCAAATCCATGGCCAAGACACCAAAGATTGCTCGCCGTATCACCTAGACACGCTTCATGACAAAAGGGTAGAATAAGACTTGAGATATATAATTGGTGTAAAATAAAAACAAGCAGGTAGTCTAAATCTATAACCAAGTCATCACCACTTACCGTCCGCCCAAAGTTCAAGCTTTGAAGTCAAGAAACCGGATCATGAAATGCAAGGTAGATGTGTCATTAGAGGACGTCGTGATGGGCACACTACCTTTTCTCCAACTGTTGGAATATCTACCAACTCCAATCTTCAAAAAATGTGATCGAGGTGGCTTCCTCGATACTAAATCAGTAAAGCTCATACTACAGTGCTTATAACATCGCACTTTACATAATCATAACAACTATTTATTATTATTTTTTTATTTTTTTTTCAACATAACAATAAATAACATAATATCCCCCCTCTTGAGATGAACATTTGGAATTCGGGGGGTCTTCAATGATCTTCAGAAATGTTGTCGATGAAAGCGCGATTTCCGAACCTTTCCACTTGAACCTTGAACTTAGGCAAATGATGACTTCCTTATCACAAATAAAGACTACAGGGTAGGCTAAAGTGTATAGGTGTATCGAAACAATATATCGGGTTAACAAAATGAAAGGAATGGCTCGGAAGGGTGTATCTAGGGGTATCTTGCACTAAAGAGGGTTTCATTGGGGGTCAAAAGTCGAGGTGACTAATCGATAGACACACAATGGTAGGCTGTTTGGGTGATAATCCTAAAATATTGCCTTCTAAAACTGAAAAGTCCAAATACATTGATCTAACTCAAGATACCTCGTCTATGGTCTCGAAATGATGCAAAGGCCAAGTGATAACATCAAATTAGCCTGATCTTTTATATATCAAATTCCCGTGTTTATGGCCTCATTTGTATTAATATGATACTTAATTCGTTCATATTCGTTCATAATTGCATTTCAGGTTATATGAGGCATTGGAGCGGAAAAGAAGTGATAAAAGGCCAAATATATGTTCTGAAGATTGATTTACGAGGGCCTATAAATTATTTGTGAAGGTTACGCCGTAACTACTTAATAAGGTTACAGCGTAAATATGATGCTTTGAAGGATACGGCGTAACTATTTCCTATGGTTATGTCGTAATTATTTTTGTGAAGGTTACTACCAAATCCGGATATTTAGTTACGCCGTAAATTATAACTTGGGCGCTAAGGAGTTGAAGTCCAGTGGCTAAATGAAGATAATATTTACTCCGAGGATGAAAAGTAAAAATTACAAGTACGATCAGGGACTAAAAGTGACAATTCATATGAAGTTTATTTACTTCAAGGACTTGTTATAAAAATATGAAGTACGATGAGGGGCCATAAGCGACAACTAGCGCAAATAAGTTTCAAGAAAATGAAAGGATGTTGAAAAGTACCAAGTAGGCATTTAAGGAGTAATTAGATTTTTTAAGTTATGGCGTAACTTAGTTACGACGTAACTAAATCATTTAGTTATGACGTAATTTTTCGAGATCCGGATTTCTTTGCGCCGACTTTAGTTACGGCGTAATTTGCCCTTAAGGTTACGTCGTAACCATGTTGGGGCCTATAAATACGACCCTAAACTGCATTTTAAGTATCTCTTCCCTCCTCTGGGAATCGATTAGGCACCACCTGTGGCATTTTTCGCAGCCCCAAGCCAGGTTTGAAGGAAGAATTCACACACAATCATCATCATTATTAGCTCTACATCAAGTAATTTGTATCAAACATTATGTTCAATTCAATTTATGATTTATTCATTTTGTTGGTATGATTTATTATATGTTTGGCTAAGCACCCTGGTGCTGGCCTAGTTATGATTATTTAATTGTTTTGTTTATGCTACTTTACTTTCGCATAATTATTTCTAAGTGTATGCATGCTTAGTTTATTGGTAGCCACCCTTGGTTCGGTAGTTTTAAATAGCGATAGAGGCCAATTGCCTAGGAGATATGACCAACTGACCCTAGGTGAGCGGACTGAGACGGGAAGGGTAAGATATGACCAACTGACGACCCTTTCTACTTGTGCGATTTGACCAACTGATCACCTATCGTTTGGATGAACTTAAGAATTAGAGGGTGAGTGTCTAAGTTTCTCGGCCGCACTCACTATTATAAATCTAGCATGTAGCGGTACTTAATGACTCGGCTTAGACCAGAACAACGGACTTATGACGGTCGCGATTTCTCCTTTGGTGGCATCTTTGCCGATAGATTAGGTGAATTGACCAAATGTTGTACTCTCGACTTTGACCCCACCTGAAGTAATTGGAAGTAATTAGACGTAGACATTACTAGCTAGGATGAATAACTAGGTTAGCACCACTATCCTTCATTGATCACACCTCTTGCCCTTATCTGCTTTCTTTTATTAGTTAAATTTATTATTTCAATATAAAAACCATCTTAAAATCGTGACTTAGACTTAAGTTAATTTCCGATCTTCGTAGCTCTTGGGACGACCTCGGCTTTACCGATTACTACATTACACACGACCGGGTACACTGCCCGTTAGTGCACTAGGGTAGACCATAGGTATAGCGAGCCACTATAAACATTAAGACATGGTCAGTAAAACCTGCATCACCAAGTTCTAAAGTTTACAAGCTACCGGCTGATAACGCTCAGATTGTGCATGTTTTTAGTAGCGTTATGTGTGCTTTTATATCTGTTATTTGGTTATATTTACGTGATTATAGTGCTTAAACGCATCAAAAGATGTTTGTCTAGTGTTTATAAACAAGTGCAGGGAAACGAATGGAAAATTAAGAAATGTTCAAAAAACTAAGATTCCCATCTCAAGAAGTCTGAATCAGTATCTCAAGGACCTTTGAAGTCCATAGTGATTGAAGAACCAAGTTCTACAAAGCAAAGTGCAGAAAAGATCAAGTTTTCGTATCTCGAGAATCCAACCGATCGGTTGCTAATGCAGCCGGATCGGTGGAAAACGACTGAAACAACACTATGACCATCACCAACCGATCGGTCGCAACCCGTAACCGGATCGGTTGGCCGTTTGTAGAAGACCAACCGGATCGGTTGGTCGTATGACCGATCTGGTTGGAGAAGCTGCAGTTGCCAAATCTTCATCACTAAGCTTCCCCTTTGCATCCAAACGATTCTAGGACCTTCTCTTGGTGTATTCTAGTCCCTTCCTTACTCCTTGGAGGCCAAGTTCAGCAATTAATACCCTAGGCCTTGGAACTAGTATAAATAGAGGCTAATTGTGAGCATATGGGACACACCTAAAAATACAAATCTCTCTACTCATCAAACAAAGCCTTAAGCTCTCAAAATTCGTCCTTAGAAGTCCAAAGAAGTTTGGAGATCCAGAAGTTCCACATTTGGAGGCCAAACCACCAAGAAGTCTACCCCAATACTTTGAGAATCATTACTACACCATTTGTAATCTTATTCCAAGCATTGTAAGACTTTTAATCATGTTTTCTAATGTTCAAAGTTCTGAGTTTATGTTCTTGTTTGCTATGAGTGGCTAGTTTCTTTATGCACTTGCTTAAATGATGTTGTTTATCATATGATTAGTTAGTGATTGTGTTAACATGTTTTAATTCAATTTCAAGTTGATTCTAAGATCCAATTGTGCTAAAGTTTCATAGTGACATTTGTTAATCAAGTTTGGCTAATTGATAATAATCGTTGGGGTCGAAAGAACTTATTGTTATTCAACTAGTCATAATCATTTTGTCTATGGATAATTGTTTTTACCCATTATTCTTGATTACACAAAGGAACTAAGGTGTGATTGTAATAAAAACGCTTTTTGATTATCAAATTGGATTGGTTGGAAACATCTAAATGGTCGCAAGATTAGTTGTTGAGAATCAATTGTAGCCTTTTGTCTATGATCGGTTACCTTTTGTATTGACCATTTCTTAAGCAATTTGATGAACAAGTGGATGTTTTTGTGTTTAAGTTTATGTATGTAGACTTATGAAACTTGTATTGATCTTGAATTGATTGGTTAAACTTAATGCTTGTTTTTATGAACTAAAATCTTGACGAAGGTTTAACTTGTAAGAACAATAGATTAGTTTTCAACTAATTATCATAACCAACATGTTAAGAGATTAACACAGTCATATTAATCTATGATATTAAACTAGTTTAAGCAAGTGTAGTTTTTAATCATCTGAATTTCATTATATCTATTTGCTTTATTATATGTTTTGGATAGACTCCGTTAATTCAAACTTGTGTTTAGAATCACTCAAATCCTGCTGAACGATCCCGACTTACCTTCATAATCTTGCTATAACGACTGAGTATACTTGCTCGTATGTGTTATCTGTAATATTGGTAATTCACCTTTTATAAATTTAAAACTTGCACCAACCGGCACATCAAGTTTTTACGGGATTTGATTGTGTTTCAACAAGTTTTTGAATTTCCCCGCTTGATTCAACCCAAAAATTTCTTAGAAACCTTAACCGATCCGTTGTACCTCAACCGAACGGTTACTGATTTTTCCATTACTCACTGGTCCAACCGACGGTCGCATCCCGCAACCATCCGTTACCATTCTCGACCATATAAAACGTTTTGTTGTTTCCGTGTGTTTAGATATTGCCCGGATTCTCTAGGACATTGTATGAACACTAGAGCAAATGAATAGAACCATTACACCTCTTACCAATCCCGAACGCTTGATTCGAAGAAGAAGAAGAACACTTTTCATACCATTGGAAAATCGTGTACCAAGAGTACCAAACCCACCATTTGATAACCTCGTAGAAGCCAAAGTTGTTTACAACCCTTTCACCAATTTACCTTTTCCCATGGCGGACGATCAACCCATGGGGAACCAAACCGAGCCGAGCACCAACTCCTGGAAGTGCTATTGTTGCTATCAATCTTGGTGACAACTTCACCGTGAAGGGACATCACCTTTCTATGATCAAAGACCGCCGATTCGATGGTCCGGCGCTGGCCGACCGATCGCCATACTGCCGAATTCATCAAAATTTGCGCATGTTCCGTATGGCGACACCGATGTCAATGCCATCAAACTCAAACTTTTCCCATCATCACCACGGAGATGCTAAAGTATGGTACAACGAATTAACCCAGGAATCATCAATACTTGGGAGGAGATGAGGCAAGCTTTTTGTGTTTCGATTCTTTCCACCTACCATGTTTGATCGACATGGGAGAAATTCGCTTTCAACAAAACCCAAACGAATCACATGTCGAAGCTTGGCTTCGAATGAAAGATTTGCTTCGTAGTTGTCATGGACATGGATTATCAAAAGGAACCATTATCCAAATCTTTTACCATGGATTAGATGAAATCTCTCAAGGCATCCTTGATGCTGGAGGAATTTTTCTCTATAAGACTCCCAACAATGCACATCAATTGCTCGAAGATCGAGTACTTCTCAAACTTGATTGGTCCAAAGAATCCAAAACCAAACCTCTCCGAAAAACCGTTGCTTTTGTCGAAAACACCGATGCTTCAAAACTCATGGAGAAGATGGAAGCGTTAACCTAAAAAATCGACTCGCAATACAAAGATAACAAAGAGGAAATGAAGGAAATGACGGATGCAACAATTGTGGAGGAAATCATCCATCGTCCGAGTGCGACGATAAACCTATGGGTGGACCAAAGGAAGGAGAAGCAAGTTATGCTCAAGGAGGATACCGTGGAGGAGGGTATCGTAGTAATTATTACTCGAAATTTGGAAATTGGCAAGATCACCAAGGATGAAAACCGTGATTCTCAACCACGAACCGACTATCCATCACAAAAATCCGAAAAAAGATGGAAGAAACCGAATTGAAAACCATGAGAGAATTCGTGGTCGCTCAAAATCCTCAAATGATTTTATAAAAAATCAATTTTTCAATCTCAAAGCAAAAGTTGAGCAAGGACAGAAAAATCATCAAGCATCTATCCAAGATCTTGAAAACAAGTTTGGCGATTTTCACCAACATTCCTCTAGACCATCCGGTTCATGGCCAAGTAACACCAATCTAACCCAAAACCATCAAATGATAAGACGCAGACCTTCCACACAAACAAGAAATGAGCATATCAATGTTGTGTTCACAAGAAGTGGTCTCGTGACGATCCACCACCTATTCCTAATACTCCTGTCACCATTGATAGTGAGGATGAAACCGAGGAACCAAACACAACTCAAACCACCAAAAAGAAAAACATTCCATCCGTTAAGGAGTATACACCAAAAATTCCTTATCCTCAACGCCTAAAGAAGGAAAAGATGGAAGAGCGTTATAAGAAGTTTATTGAAATAATCAAAGAGGTTAGACTCAATGTTCCACTCGTTGATGTTATAGTCGGAATGCCCAATTACGGGAAATTTTTGAAAGAACTTCTTAATAACAAAAGCAAGCTTGAGCAAATATCAACAGCTTTTCTTAACGAAGAATGCTCAGCTATTTTCCAAAACCAGATCCCACCAAAGCTCGGAGATCCTGGGAGCTTTCTTATTCCATGTAATTTCGGGAATAATGTTAAATGTGATGCTTTGGCCAATCTTGGCGCAAGTATCAATTTGATGCCTTATTCGCTATATTCCAAGTTGTGCAACAACAGCCTGAAACCAACAAAAATGAGCATTCGATTGGCAAATCATTCCTACCAATATCCTGTGGGAATCACCGAGAATATGCTTGTTCAAGTCGGTAAATTCATTTTTCCCGTGGACTTTGTGATCTTGGAAATGAAAGAAGATAGTAAAGTTCCACTCATTCTAGGAAGACCTTTCCAACATCCGATGCAATCATCAAAGTGAAAGGAAAAGTACTCAACCTGGAGTTGGGAAGATTGAATCACTTTTCTAATCGATAAAGCAATGCGCTACCCACATTCCAGTGATGACACTTGTTTTAACATCGATATTATTGATGAAGTCACTGAAGAAGAATTGGACGCATTACTTAACGAATCCGACCCATTCATGACTACTCAAAAGATCAATGAAACAGACTTTGATAAAGAGTTTGATGATTTCATGAAAGTAGAATTCAAGGAGATAACTCTAAGAAGAAGAAATAGAGGAAGAGGAAGAAAATTTTGAAGAAATAACTTTCAATGACGAGATGCTAATTAAATCCTCTATCGAAGAACCACCCACGATCTCAAACTAAAACCTCTCCCCATCATCTTGAATATGCTTATTTGGAGGAAAACTCTCTTCTACCAAGAGTCATATCTTCATTGCTAGAGAATAGTGAGAAAGAAAGTTTAGTTTCTGTCCTCAAAAATCACAAACAAGCTTTTGCTTGGAAAACATCTGACATCCCAGGAATTAGTCCCAATTTCTGCAAACACAAAATCAATTTCAAAGAAGGGATTAAACCTGTGGTAGAACGTCAACGTCGACTCAATCCCAACATGAAAGAAGTTGTTTAAAAGGAAATCATAAAACTTCTCGATGCTGGAATCATTTACCCAATTGAGGATAGTCCTTGGGTAAGCCCTGTTCACTGTGTCCCCAAGAAAGGAGGAATGACGGTTGTGACTAATGAGCGAAATGAACTAGTTCCAACTAGAACTGCCACTGGTTGCCATTGATTATCGTAAGTTAAACAAAGCCACTAGAAAGGATCATTTTCCGCTCCCATTTATGGATCAAATGCTTGAAAGACTGGCAGGAAATAAATTCTTTTGTTTCCTTGACGGATTTTCAGGATATTTTCAAATTCCCATCGATCCTAACGATCAAGAAAATACCACTTTCACTTGTCCTTTTGGAACCTACGCATATCGGCGTATGCCTTTTGGTCTTTGCAATGCACCTCGAACTTTTCAAAGGTGTATGATTGCCATATTCCAAGACATGCTAGAAACCTCCATGGAAGTTTTCATGGATGACTTTTCAGTCTTTGGAGACTCATTTGAAGCTTGTCTTTCTAATCTCGATAAAATGCTCGAAAGATGCTAAGCTGCACATCTTGTCCTAATCGAAACATGCCACTTCATGGTAACCGAAGGAATTTGCTGGCCACAAAATCTCCAGTGCATGAATGGAAGTAGACAAAGCAAAGGTCGATGTCATCTCAAAACTTCCACCACCAACTAACGTCAAAGCCGTTAGAAGTTTTTAGGACATTTGGTTTTACCGCCGATTCATCAAAGATTTTTCCAAAATATCTCGTCCGATGACGAAACTTCTTGAAAAAGAATCTATCTTTGACTTCATGCTGATTGCATAAAGCTTTCAAACACTGAAATCTCAACTTACTAGTGTCTCGATCATGGTTTCACCTAATTGGTCAATACCCTTCGAACTTATGTGCCGCAAGCGATTTTGTTGTTGAGCTGTCTTAGGACAACGCTGGGAAAACACTTTCGCCTATATATTTTGCTAGCAAGACACTAAATAGTGCTCCAAGAAAATTATATCACCTAAAAAGAATTATTGGCCATCGTTTTCGCATTCGACAAATTCCGATCATACCTCGTGCTCTCAAAAATAGTCGTTTAATTACCATCATTCAGACTCAAGTATCTGTCACCAAGCAAGATGTTAAACCACGTCTTATTCGATGGATTTTGCTACTCCAAGAATTTGACATCGAAATCAAAGATAAGAAAGGAGAAAAGAATCTTGCCGATCACCTATCTCGTCTTGAAAACCCCAATCTTGAGGAGTTAAAAAAAGAGGAAATCGATGATTATTTTCCCGATGAAACTCTCATCACCATCGATGAAAACCGACGATCCTAGTTGTCTGACTTTGCGAACTACCTCCTGCGGAGGAACTTAAAAGGTCTAACTCATGCTCAAAGAAGCAAATTCATTTCGGAACTTAAATACTATTTTTGGGAAGAGCCATATCTTTTCAAGATGTCCCGGATGGAATGATCCAAGATATGTTTCTTGTTCCGAAACTCGAAAAATTCTTGACGAATGTCATCATGGCCCAACTGGGGACATTATGGTCCTTCCACCACAGCTAAGAAAATTTTTGATGCTGGATTCTATTGGCCAACAATATTCAAAGAAGCACACACACTTGTTTGTGATCGCGGACTGCCAAAGAACCACCACCAATCTCTCGAGAGATGAAATGCCATCAACAAGCATCCAAGTGTGTGAAATATTCGATATTTGGGGAATAGATTTCATGGGACCCTTCCCTAAATCCCACAAATTCAATACATTCTCGCTAATAGATTACGTGTCCAAATGGGAAGAAGCTGAAGCTTTACCAACAAACGATGCTCGTGTCGTCGTTAATTTTCTCAAAAAGCTTTTCGCTCGTTATGGAGTTCCCAAGGCACTAATAAACGATCGAGGAACCCATTTCAGAATCAACAACAAATGGAGAAAACCATTAAAAGATATGGAGTTCATCATCGATTTGCAACAGCCTATCATCCACAAACCAAAGGGTCAAGTTGAAAATACCAACAAAGCTCTCAAAAGAATACTAGAAAAAGCAAAGGAAGGACAATCCTTCATTGTGGGCAAGAAAACTTGACGATGCTCTATGGGCATTTCGTACGGCTTATAAAACTCCAATTGGCACAACCTACGACTCTTGTATGGAAAGACTTGTCATTTGCCGTTCAAGTTGAACATCGTGCTTATTGGCCTCAAATTGCAACACCGATCTCAAAATAGTCAGAGAAAAGATTCCTGAAATTGCACGAACTCGATGAATTAAGACTCCAAGCTTATGAAAATTCCAAATTGTACAAAGCTAGAACAAAAGCTTATCACGATAAAAAGCTACGATTTCAAAAAGAATTCAAAGCCGGAGATAAAGTTCTGCTTTTTAACATGAAATTCAAATTCAAAGCTCCTAAATTACAACCAAAATGGTTTGGACCATATGTCGTTAAACATGGATATCCATCAGGGTATGTCGAACTCTATGACAAACAAGGTGGAAGTTTCATTGTTAATGGACACCGAATCAAGTTATATTACGACAAGGAGCAAACGAATGAAGTTTCATGTGCCACAGTTTCCCATGAAACGAATCCAAACTATCACCTTTGAAGCACCATTTCCAGGAAGAATCCCACAAATTGTTCCATGGAAACCATCTGCTGAGTTCGCTCAGGACGATACGGGCTACGGTGAAGAATTCATGTACATCCCCGAACTTTACAATGTTCAAAGCTGCCTTGCAGCCTAAATAAATTGGGAAGATTCGAGTCAGCTGATGACTCTGAAAAAACAAGCGCTTCTGGGAGGCAACCCGTGTGTGTTTTGATTTTCTGTGGTCACTCCCAAAGTCTTAACCTTGGTTGAACTTAAGTGGGGGGGCATCCTTTTAATAAAACCTTTGTTTGTTTATAAGATTTTGTGCAGTGATGATTTCTCCAATGGACGCATGAAGAAAGATTTTGTGATAAACTCATTGAAATATCTGGTTTCATCTCTATTTTCCCTATTTCTATACTTTGAAGTTCATTTTTCATTAAGGACAATGTCTAACTTAAGTATGGGGCTAAAAGGAAAAATTAGAGTTTTCATGCTTAAATTTAAAATTTTGTTTGCTCTTGTGATCTAGTTGTTTTCACGCTTTTAGGATTATCTATTAGAATAACTGGATCAAACCACTGGTAAAAATTGGTAAATTTTGAAACTTCGAGATGTGTTCCGATTACTATTGCAATCCATTCTGGGATCGATAAACATTTGCTAACACATATTATACCCTTTCCACTAAATTGTGAGGATTTGAGCCTATTTCATATATAGCATACATCTTTTATGCTTGGATCTTTTGCTATGAGTGTGACGGTGATTTTATTTATTCTAGAACTTGTGCTTGTAAATCATTACCAGACCGCAGTGAGATTGCATTCGTGCGATATAAGTAAATTTGTGTGATAAAGAGGCACCTTAGGATTTAACCCAAATGGCCTTCCATTTTGCATCTAATGATATATTAGCTAGCAACATTGGCTAGTTAACCACCCACATGGACCCATTTGTAGTGCTCATTTTTAGCACTAGATACCCTTAGTACACCTTCTGAGCCATCCTTTTCATTTTTGCTTCACCCAGAAAATACAAAAAGATTTTACACTTTAAACCTTAGCCTACCCCGTATCAATGTCTAAACGGTTGGTTGCTAGTCGCCTGGAAAGTGAAGATTGTTCAAATGATTATGAGTACCACATCCTATGAGATTGATTGTGCCATGAGTTTATGTTGAGTTTATGTTAAAAAAAAATGAGAAAATAATAGCCAATGAGCTATGTTCGTGGAACAATTGTCATGCAAAGCGAAAAGCTGTGGAAAAGAAGAAAACAAAGCTATAATCGTTTATTTGGTTCGTGGAATGTTGGTAGCTAGCAACACGGGTATTAGACTTGATTTCATTTTTATTTTAACACCAATTTCATAAACATTCCCATGCCTTATCCATACCCTTAACCCTTAGCCATATCATTATAACCCGAATAAAAGACCTCTTTAGATGTTTTTGCTTGGTGCTCACGCCACGTCGATGGAGTTTTGTTTCTTGTACAAGCTTATGCTAATAATCTAATCATGACTGAGCAATGAGTGTGATTTATCTTGTTACTCCACAAAAAAAATGAGTGATTGAGTGAATTATATTTCGTTCCTTTTTCGTGAGGTGTTCTGAAATGTTAATCATGCAAGAAAATCATTGGATATTGTCAAACATCTTAATGTTTCACCTTTATAAAGCATAATTGATGAATCTCTCGTATTTTACTTGGTTGATTTACATCACATTTCTCATAACCACTATCTCGCACAGTGGATGTTTTTCTAGATTTGCTTGAGGGCAAGCAAAGTTTAAGTGTCGTGGAATTTGATACTCAGATTGTGCATGTTTTTAGTAGCGTTATGTGTGCTTTTATATATCTTATTTGGTTATATTTGCGTGATTATAGTGCTTAAACGCATCAAAAGATGTTTGTCTAGTGTTTATAACCAAGTGGAAACGAATGGAAAATTAAGAAATGTTCAGCCAAAACTAAGATTCCCATCTCAAGTAAGTCTCAATCAGTATCTCAAGGACCTTTGAAGTCCATAGTGATTGAAGAACCAAGTTCTACAAAGCAAAGTGCAGAAAAGATCAAGTTTTGATCTCAGAATCCAACCGATCGGTTGCTAATGCAGCCGGATCGCTGGAAACGACCAAACAACACTATGACCATCACTAACCGATCGGTCGCAACCCGTAAACGGATTGGCTACTTTGTAGAAGACCAACCGGATCGTGGTGATCGATGACCGATCCGGTTGGAAAAGCTGCAGTTGCCAAATCTTCATCACTAAGCTTCCCCTTTGCATCTAAACGATTCTAGGACCTTCTCTTGGTGTATTCTAGTCCCTTCCTTACTCCTTGGAGGCCAAGTTCAGCAATTAATACCCTAGGCCTTGGAACTAGTATAAATAGAGGCTAATTGTGAGCATATGGGACACACCTAAAAATACAAATCTCTCTACTCATCAAACAAAGCCTTAAGCTCTCAAAATTCGTCCTTAGAAGTCCAGAGAAGTTTGGAGATCCAGAAGTTCCACATTTGGAGGCCAAACCACCAAGAAGTCTACCCCAATACTTTGAGAATCATTACTACACCATTTGTAATCTTATTCCAAGCATTGTAAGACTTTTAATCATGTTTTCTAATGTTCAAAGTTCGAGTTTATGTTCTTGTTTGCTATGAGTGGCTAGTTTCTTTATGCACTTGCTTAAATGATGTTGTTTATCATATGATTAGTTAGTGATTGTGTTAACATGTTTTAATTCAATTTCAAGTTGATTCTAAGATCCAATTGTGCTAAAGTTTCATAGTGACATTTGTTAATCAAGTTTGGCTAATTGATAATAATCGTTGGGTCGAAGAACTTATTGTTATTCAACTAGTCATAATCATTTTGTCTATGGATAATTGTTTTTACCCATTATTCTTGATTACACAAAGGAACTAAGGTGTGATTGTAATAGAAACGCTTTTTGATTATCAAATTGGATTGGTTGGAAACATCTAAATGGTCGCAAGATTAGTTGTTGAGAATCAATTGTAGCCTTTTGTCTATGATCGGTTACCTTTTGTATTGACCATTTCTTAAGCAATTTGATGAACAAGTGGATGTTTTTGTGTTTAAGTTTATGTATGTAGACTTATGAAACTTGAATTGATCTTGAATTGATTGGTTAAACTTAATGCTTGTTTTTATGAACTAAAATCTTGATGAAGGTTTAACTTGTAAGAACAATAGATTAGTTTTCAACTAATTATCACAACCAACATGTTAAGAGGTTAACACAGTCACATTAATCTATGATATGAAACTAGTTTAAGCAAGTGTAGTTTTTAATCATCTGAATTTCATTATATCTATTTGCTTTATTATATGTTTTGATATAGATTAATTCAAACTTGTGTTTAGAATCACTCAAATCCCCTCCATCCCACTTACCTTCATAATCTTGCTATAACGGACGAGTATACTTGCTCGTATGTGTTATTGGTAATATTGGTAATTTACCTTTTATAAATTTAAAACTTGCACCAACCGGGCACATCACCGGCACACTCATAATTTGGTGGATTTGGGGTAAAATATTGGAAACGGATAAGGCTAATCTCACCATATAATATCAAGGGTTGTATGTGCTCGGCTAAGGTCTAATCTAGTTAGGTTAAGAAAAACATGTCAAAATTTTAAAATGGCATAATTTTTCAAAATAAACTAGAAAAATGGTGGCTTAAATAATGTTCAAGATATAATTTCTACCCTGTCCCCACTTGAATTGTACAAAGTCCCTTTGTACTAAGCATTAAATAAAGGTGAAGAGAAAAGTAGAATTAGAGCGAGAACTTCCCCGAAATTTGCACCATAAAGAAGGAAGGCCCACAAAAAGAGACGGCCTTCGTATAAGCATCATGAACAACCTTCAATCCTCGAAATCACACTACTGACAAGCATAATTATAAAAATAAAAATGAAAATGAAAACAAACCTAACTCACTTTCAGGAATCATCATTTGCATTAAGCGAACAACAAGCCTTTTAAACCACTTGGTGTCCCTAAGTGGACGAGTGAAGTCTCGTGAGGGTTTACAGGGAACACACCCAAAAAGTTCATTTAAAATACTAATACAAGGTTATTGTGTTTTAAAATGAAAGAATTAAGTAGAGGAAGGTTACATCGTAATCTTTTGAGGGAGTTCTACCGTAACCGCAAAACTCGGTATAAGCGCAGCCGGTAGTTACGCACTTAACCAGATGGTATTACCGAATTGGTAATGCGCCAGAAATTCTGGTTAAAAGGTTGGTTCTACGTAATCACCAAGATGAGTTACTGCCGTAACTCGTCAGACAAAGAACTGTAGCAGAGAATTACTGCTTCTCGCAAAATAGTTAGAAACACAAAACCCTACGTAAATGGAAATAAAATAAAAGAAAGGTATAATTCGGGT